>JADBJO010002399.1:169163-184163 GCA_016801955.1 Conus betulinus
ACTCACCTTCCCTCTACCCCAGTCCCCAGCCCCTCCCACTCCCCCCCCCCCCCCCCCCCTCCCCCCCCCCCCCCCCCTCCATCCCCACTCTGTGTCATTTTGATCGGGGATTGAAAAACGGGGGGCATAACGCCTTGATAGCCTGGGCAACATGCACCAATTGTACTGTCCTCTATCTTTAATCAATTGTCCTGTCACATGATGGATGCTGCAATCATGCCTTGTGTGTGTGTGTGTGTGTGTGTGTGTGTGTGTGTGTGTGTGTGTGTGTGTGTGTGTGTGTTTCTCGTATACATGGATATTGCTTTCAGTTGTTGTGGTTGTTGGTGTTGATGGTCCGTGTTTAGATTGATGTGTGGTTCTTCTTCCACTTCCAACATAGCGCCAATACATTACTTTTTCCACACAAGTATGAGATCAGTGCATCTCTCTCTCTCTCTCTCTCTCTCTCTCTCTCTCTCTCTCTCTCTCTCTCTCTCTCTCTCAAGAAAAAAAATGAAGTTTACAACATAAATAATTAAATGTTTCTGTATATAAGCAAGAAAAAATGATATCCTTCTAACATCGATGAAAGATTCTATGAACTGATGAATATGACACTATGATAGATTAAAACCAAATTGATTTTGAAAACACCATTCTGCTGCATTTACTCTACTAGCTACAGAGCAGAAGCAGTTAGTATACAATCGGAAGTAACATTTTTACAGGCACCTGTCCACTTTGAAATAGTGCTTCACTCTGTTTTAGGAAACATCTGAATTCTATCTTTTTTTAAAATTTTTTTTTTTTTTTTTAGTGGAATTGATAATTAGTTGCATGGCTGCATGAAAATTCTGCGTGATGAACTTAAAGCGAGACCAAAATGTTGGGCTAAATTATGAATAGTAGTCGCGGGATTAAAAAAAGGGGGGGGGGGGGGGGGGGGGGGGGGGGGGGGGGGGGGGGGGGGTGCGGGGGGGGGGGGGGGGGGGGGGGGGGGGGGGGGGGATGTTGGTAACCTATAATTTTCACTTTTGACCGGCTATATAATTTTGTTGCCTGAAAAAGTACTTGGCAACGGACACAACAGCATGCGCGCGCGCGCGCGCGCACACACACACACACACACACACTCATACATGCACACACGCCCCCCCCCCCCCTTCCCCCCACCCCTCATGCACACACATATAGTCGCGCGCGTGCGCGCGTACACACACACACACACACACACACACACACACACACACACACACACACACACACACACACATACATACACACATCTCACAGAATATGAAATATAAAACATAAAACCGATCTATCATTACCGTTGCTTTTATCATTGCTCATTGTTATTTATTTGTTTATTTATCTATTTATTTCTTTATTCATTTACTTATCTATCTATCTATCATGGGTTGTTGTTGCTCGAAAGAGGAGAATCTGATACCTGCTGAGAGGTCCCAATGCAATTGCCACGTGCGTCGACGCTACCGCCAGAATTCCAGATCGGAGCGTGGACCAGAGTCCCAATCCAGCACAGAGTTGCGCCCCCTGTCTCCTGTCGGGCGGTCGCCATCATTGTCGACGGGGGAGACAGCGGAACATACTGCCATGTGACCGACCAGGCTGAGACAGATGATGGTTGGTAACAGTTGATTTAGTGTGTCTGTCCTGTCTGTGATTAGCTGTCGTTGTTTTTGTTGGTAGTTTAGTTTTATTATCAAAGTGAGGCGAAAGTCGCTGTTTCGTGAATGGAGAAGATCGTGAATATCTACCCAGAACGAATAATAAATGTGTGTATTTATTCCGCATCAATTTGTGTTGCGTCTCAGCGCGCGCGTGTGTGTGATTTTACTTAATGTTTCATCCATGAATAATAACATTCAGTTTCTATTTCTTTCCTCCTTTTTTTTTTTTCTCCTTCGAGGAAGATCTGAGAACGTTCTGCAAAGCTTTGATTCATTGTCTCTATACTTTCTTTTTCCCCCAATCTCTCTCTCTTTTTTCTCCATTTTTTTCCATGCTAGCTTGTTTCATTTGTCTGTTTGTTCGCTTGTCTGTTGCTATATTTAACTTTTTGTTTTGTTTTTGTTTGCGTGTTCATTTATCCAAGTGTCAGTTTTGTCAAGTGAATGTAAGATTTAGATGACTGTCAAAGTCACTTGAGTCAAACGGCCCTTACATTCAAAATCTCTTTCTTTCTACTTTCTTTCTTTCTTTCTTTCTTTCCTTCCTTCCTTCCTTCCCTCTGTCTTCTCTTTGTCTTTACTTCTTCTGTCATTTTTTTCTGTCAGTCTTTGGTGTTTGCTTTCTTGCGTTCAACCCTTCTTTTTTTTTTTCTCATCTCTCTCTCTCTCTCTCTCTCTCTCTCTCTCTCTCTCTCTCTCTCCTCTCTCTCTCTCTCTCTCTCTCTCTCTCTCGTTGTTGTTGTTGTTGGTAGATGTTTGACTGGTTACTATTTGTGTTGGGTGGTTGGCTGGCTAGTGGTTGTCTTGGGTGGTTGGTTGGCTAGTGATTGTCTTGGATGGGTAGATACTGGCTATTGTTTGTCTCCAATAGGTGATCGGATGGTTGCTGTTTGTCTCGGAAGCGTGGCTGCCTAATTACGTTTTGTCTTGGGTGGATGGTTTGCTGGTTACTGTTTGACTTTATGGATGGTTGGCTGGTCTCATGACCTTCTGTAATGTCTGTAACTCACTGTCCTTTGTTTTTCTCTGCTTTTTTCCCATTCTACTGGTTTCTTTTGTTTGCTCACTCATATGCCTGTCTTTTGTGGACTTTGTTCCCCCTGAAGTGAAATTTTAAATACAAATTACAAGTAGGGAACACGAAAAGCATACATACATAACACAACATCAAGATCATCATCATCATCATCATCATCATCATCATCATCGAATTCATCATCATCATCATTACGGTCATCAATCATCAAATGATAACGATAATGATTACAATACAATTTCAGTCTCTCTTAATAAGAATCAGATATGTTTGCATCTAAATACAGAAACTTGTAAGCCTAATAATAACCACAAAGGACAAACTCCAACAACATTGACCCCAAAAAAAAAAAAAAAAAAAAAAAAAGAGTAAACACATGACAGAAACGAGGAAAGCAGAATACAGAACAGTAAAGAAGAACATTTCACTCTGTGCTGTCGTTCTCTGTCTTTACAGTGCGTAGAACAGTAGAGAGAATCATTTTACTGCCCAGCTCCGTCTTGGCACGGTACACCACGGTGAAAGGGAGACAACTGCATTGCATTGTCTTGCTGTCTTGGCGGTGTATGGGGCAATGAGGAGGAAAAAAAAAAAAAAAAAAAAAAAAAAGACACACACTGAGCTGTCTTGCAGTCTCTAGTAGAACAGCAAGGAATACATGTTAACGGCTCCGTCATGGCAGTGAAAAGAATAATAGTTGGCATTATATTTATCGCATAGAGAAAGACATAAACAGCGTTTTTATCATCACAAATCCGAATTCTAGTAGAACGTCGATTCGTCTAGAAATTGACGATCAGTTTGAAGCGAAGAGGGAACCGTTTGTTTAAGTAAGGCAGGCACTGTCAGTCATTCTGTATTGAAAGAAAATGTTCAAAGCATGCGATGTTTTAGATAAAAACTTACAAATTCAACTCTCTCTCTCTCTCTCTCTCTCTCTCTCTCTCTCTCTCTCTCTCTCTCTCTCTCTCACACACACCACACACTCCCACCCACCCCCACCACACCCCACACACACACACACAATATTCAAAGCATGCGATGTCTTAGATAAAAACTTACAAATTCAACTCTCTCTCTCTCTCTCTCTCTCTCTCTCTCTCTCCACTCTCACACACACACACCACACACACACACACACACACACACACACACACACACACACACACACACACACACACACACAAGCCCAATTCATTTGGATTTCTCGAACTTCACCTTGTTTGATAGAAGAAAAAAAAAAGTACAAAGTTTGACCGACAGAAGTTTGAAGGTCATGCCCCTAATAAAGGGGGGGGGGGGGGGGGGGGGGGGGGGGGGGGAGAAGAAAATAGAGTGGCAGTTTGATTTTACATTATTTTCACATTTGTAACATGTATGTCTTATGACGTCAGTAAGCTTATCAAATATATGATGTTTCTGCGGGCTCCGAGGCATTGACATTTTAGAAAATTTAAATAAACTTATTACAATTTCCCGATTAAAGAAAATAATGGCGAGACAACTCTAGATCAAAGATTTTTCGTCTGCTACACAGGGACTGAGCGATAGAATATCCGTATGCTGTTGCAACATCTAGCTACAAACGGAAGTTGAGATGCGATGCGATGTGATGTGATGTGATGTGATTATAATGTGATTCGATGTACTCTGATATGGCTTTTGTTTGCCTTTGCCACAGAAGGAATATGTGATATAATGTAATGTGATTCGGTGTCATATGATGGGGCTTTATTTCATTTTGCTTGGTTTCATTTTATTTCTGCTCTTTTTCTTATTTCACCGAAATATCCTTTGCCAGCGAAAGAAAAGAACATATCTGTTTCGTTCCTTTCTTGCTAGCAGTCTTCACATCATTCCCATTCTCCGTTTTGTTTTGTTTTGTTTGGTTTTCTTTCGTTTTCGTTTTTTTGAGGAGGAGGGGGGGGGGGGGGGGGGAGGGGGGAGGGGCGTTGTTTGATTTTTAACATATTACGTCCCCTTAGAGTCGATTCCAAGCCGAAGTTTGAGGGCTGTTTTAGGCCTGCTATGGACAAAACATCTACCTTGGCAAGTCCTGTTTGGAAAGCAAATATGAAATGAGACAGGGAACAGTAAGCAATAACCACAAACAAGTAGGGTAACTCTTGCTCCCACAAGAAAAAACATAACTCCAAAGGAATGCTGCTTACGATACCGAATCGCCTAGCAGACATGACAGCACAGAGCACACAGAACAAACAAGGAAACATCCCCGAAACAGGATGTTCCAAGCTTGCCCTCATGTGTGCTAGGCGATTCGGTACCGTAAGCAGCATTCCTTTGGAGTTATGTTTTCTTGTGGGAGCGCAAGAGTTACCCAACTTGTTTTTGTTGCTTATAGTCTTGTTTTGTTTGTGAGACAACACTGATACAATCACTCGGGCCGTACTCTACCATGTGGATCTATAGTTAGTGAAGATTATTTACTCAGCCAGTCTGTGAGTTGAATAGGTAAATTAGTGCTGCCTACCCTTCTAGGTTTTTGTGTGCTTCGTTTTTGAAAAATTCCGTATTATTATTGTTATTATTATTTTTATTGTTATTATTATTATTGTTGTTGTTGTTGTTGTTGTTATCATTGTTATCATTATTGTGATGATTATCATTATCATTATCATGTTGGGGACTATCCCCTTTATCATACCGCTTTTCCCTTTTCCCCTCTCAAGCTTTTCTGTTTGTTCCTTGTTTTCATTCATTCATTCATTCATTCATTCATTCATTCATCATTCTGCTTTTTATTTTTCTTACCAGCACTAGTTGCTCATGGTCACACGTGGCCAACTACATCACAGCCGTCACATAGCAGAATTAGTCAAGGTAAGTGTTTTGTCAGTTACGTAGTTTTGATTTGTTTGCCGGTTTATAGGTCTGCTTGTCTGTTACTAAATCGTCGAGTTATTCCGTCAGACGTCTGTCTGGGGTTGGAATGGGTGGGCGGTTGTTGGTCCTTCTTTGTCCTAAGTGGGAAGGGGGGTGGGGGGGTGGTGGTGGTGGTGGTGGTGGTGGTTGGCTGATCATTCTTTGTCAAGGGCATGTGGTTGGAGGATAGTCATTATCTATTATGGTGGTTGGGAGGATAGTCATTATCTATCATGGTGGGTTGGAGGATAGTCATTATCTATCATGGTGGTTGGGAGGATAGTCATTATCTATCATGGTGGGTTGGGTAGATGGTCATTTTTCATCACGGGTGAAGAGTTGGATGGTCATTCAGTATCCTAGTGGACTGGGGACAGTGCATCGTGTGGTAATGGCGACTGGTCGCTGGCTGGGGTTTTACTTAAGACGTCGTTTGGGGCCGTGTCAAATTGACAGCACAGAAAGGCTGGTAACAAAACTGAATTTTTCCCTCAATTTCGTTTTTCAAGAAATGTTGGTTAGTGGTTTTATACCGTCTTTGTGACTGCAGTATGAATGATGATTGCTGCTGAGTAGCGGACATTGTTTTGTAATTCACAGAGCTACAATAAGATGAAATGGTAATCTCAGGGAGTATTGGAAATGGACGAAGGAAGTAATTTCTTGGACTGTACAGTTGGCTGTTTGATTGATGAATTCATTTGTGGAGGAGGGTGGCGACCGTAAGTCCAGCCTGACTGGCAGCCTGCTTTTTCTTCTTCTTCTCTTCCTCCTTCCTCCTCTTGTTGTTGTTGTTGTTGTTCTTCTTCTTCTTCTTCTTGTCTGACCAGTGATGGGTGGTAATTGGACTTAGGGTACGTTCTGCAGAAGTGTGACCCGTGTATCTAACAGATCTTCCACCTTAGTGTCCACCTGCACCAGTTGTAGCTTTGGGAATGGTGTGGCTTGGTGACTGACGCTTTGGAGCTAGAAGATCGCCTGTGTGTGAACCATCTCAGGGCAAGGGAAGGGTTGCTGCGTGTGGAAGGACCGGTCGGCAGCAGTTATAAGGGAAAGAAAAAAAAGACTGAGCACCAACCAGCCTTTTTTTTTTTTCTGTGGGACAATTATGAGCCCCCCCCCCCCCCCCCCCCCTCCCCCCCCCCCCCGCCCCCCCCCTCTCTCTCTCTCTCCCAGTTATAGCCAGTATGAATTGTGTGACTTAACCTGATGACGTCATCCATGATGAAATTGACCTGAGTGCACTTTTCTCATGAGGAAACGCTGACCTGAGTGCTGACTTTTCTCCAGAGGACTAACGCTTTGCAGTTTTGTTTTGTTTTGTTTTGTTTTGCTTTTGTTCCAACCAATTTTTGTGAAGAAAACGAAAAAGGGAATAATCACAAATCTTGATATTTACGTCACTACCTTTTTTGTTTTGTTTTTTAATTGAATCTAACGCCTCTTCGCAGAGGTCCATGTCATTGTTTATCGTCCTATCTGAAATCATATGTAAAATGTCATGGTAATTGTTAATCACCATCGTTTAAATTATACGTGAATTTCCATTTTTTCCTGTTCTGAGAAGTCACATCATTCATACAAGGAGACTCGCATCACTCAAAATTGCAGAGTTCTTGAACTCCTACTTTGTGCATCAGCCTGTTCCTCTCGTTGTGCTGGTGAACTAACAATCTTCACTGTGACATACTTCTAGAAATACGCAGCATCGACACATTTGCTGCAAACCAGAGTAGAGTACGTTGACAGTCTTTCTTGTGTGTTCCCTACTTTTCATTCATCCGCTCCTCATTTTGTGTTGTTGAGAACCTACAACGGATGATGATGATGATGATGATGATGATGAGTACCTATTGCCAGTCAACTCCAGATCATCTACGACCAGAGTTAGAGAAGGTCAGTATTTCGTGTGTTTGGCTTTGGCTTATTTTGTTATATGGTTCATCAACAATTAGTCAAAATCGGTGTTTCGTGAGTTATTTGGCTAGCTTGTTCACTAGCAATTAGTGAAGGACGGTATTTCGTGAGGTTATACGGTTTCCCTTACTTTGTTAGAACGCCTTTCAGCAGTTGGTGAAAGTCAATATTTCATGAGTTATTTTGCTTGATTTATTTTGTAAGCTGGTCCATCAGGAATAGATAGTGAAGGTCGGTATTTCATGAGTTATTTGGTTCTATTTGTTTTGTCAGCTAGTCCATTAGCAGTAATCAGTGAAAGCCAGTATTTCGTGAATAATGTAGTTTTTACTTATTTGGTTCATCAGCCAATTAAAAAGTAAACGGTTGAATTGCTCAGGTTGGGATCTACCTGGATATTCCGGGTGGATGTCTGGTTATTGTTTGTCCTGTGGGTGGACAGTTGGTGTTTTGTCCTGTTGGTCATAGGTTTGTTTATCCTGTGGGTGGACAGTTGGTTATTGTTTGTCCTGTGTGGGCGGACAGTTGGTTATTGTTTGTCCTGTGTGGGCGGACAGTGGGTCATTGTTTGTCCTGTGTATTGGACAGTAGGTCATTGTTTGTCCTGTGGGTGGACAGTAGGTTATTGTTTGTCCTGTGTGGGTGGACGGTTGGCTATTGCTTGTCCTGTATGGGTGGACAGTAGGTTATTGTTTGTCCTGTGTGGGTGGACAGTTGGCTATTGTTTGTCCTGTGTGAGTGGACAGTAGGTTATTGTTTGTCCTGTGTGGGTGGACAGTTGGTCATTGCTTGTCCTGTGTGAATGGCAGCCTGTTGGTAGTCCTTAGTGGGCGAATTAGTGGATAGCTGGTTCCTTGTTGTTGTGGGTGCATGGCTTTGTTACTGGTTGTCCTGTATGGGTGGATAGCTGACCATGTTTTGTTCTAGGCGGGTGGATAGCTGGTGATTGTTTTTCCTGTGTGAATGGCTGGTTGCTGTTTGTCTTAAGCGGGTGAATGGGTCGACAGCTGATTCCTAGTCTGTTAAGGGTGGATAGGTGGTTATTGTTTTTCCTGTGAAGATGGCTGATTATTGTTTGTCCTAAGTGGGTGGATGGGTGGTCAGATGATTCCTAGTCTGTTAGGGGTGGATGGTTGGTAACTAGTTGTCCTGGATGGTTGAATGGGTGTGTAGCTGGCTCCTAATTGTTCTGGGTGAGTGGACGGGTAGGTGACTCTTGTTT
The DNA here is from genome assembly GCA_016801955.1 of Conus betulinus. NCBI lineage: Eukaryota > Metazoa > Mollusca > Gastropoda > Neogastropoda > Conidae > Conus > Conus betulinus. The sequence continues at coordinate 177,898 of JADBJO010002399.1, forward strand.
GTCCTGGGTGGATGGTTGGTCGTTCTTTATTCTGGATCTCTGATTATGTTGTCCTTCTTTGTTATAGACAGGTGATAGGTTTTAAAAAAAATTTTTTTTGACAGGTGCTTAACTGGTGGTGCCTCTCAGGTCGTCATCAACGTCTCCTAACACCCAGCAGGTAGTATACTGTACTGAACAAAGTTTATGATAAAAAAAAAATGATACAATGTGATATGATATGACACATATGACGTAATGTTATATACTGTGCTATGCGTACAATGTGATATGATGTGTGCTCTGCGATGTGATGTGCTGCGATGTGGATTCGATGTGCAATGTGTAGTTGCGTTTCGTTTCGGTTTCTTTTATTTCATTTCTGCTCCGTTTCGTCGAATCAGCTTACCCGCCGCCAACATCCATGCCCAGGTCACCTGACCTGCATTGATCATGCTCATTCATGTTCAGTCAGCCAGTCAACTGGCTGTTAGTCAATCAGTCAGCCAAGCAGCAAATCAGTCGGTCAGCTATCACTTAAACAGTCAATCACTCAGCCCGACCTGAAGATCTCACAGTAATCGGGAAGGTGTGAAAGTTTTTAGGGTTTCGTTTTGTTTCGTTTTGGACTTTAATAGAATATCCTTCTCTCGGCTTCTTTGCGATGCTGACGGTGCTAGTTTTGATTTTTTTTTTCCTTTAGGGAAATGCCTCTTGATATCATGTCCTTGTCTTTGCTGTCTTTACCTAATTTTTTCTGCGTGTTTCTCCTTGGTTTCCACTGTTTGAATGTTTACGTCATCAGGCCCTTTTTGGGGGTAACTCAAAGCCAAACTTTGAGCAGTATGTATCAGGGACAAATATTTATCATGGCCAGTCTGGTGCCTAATTGCAAACTCATAGTTGATTATGCATAAACCTCTTGTGTGTCTTTTACTTGGTCAGTCTGGTTTATATGAGTCAGTCAGTCAGTTTATCAATCAGTCGGTCAATTAGGTTTTTTTTTTGTAATAAACATTTTATTATTGATTTTTTTTTTAAAGTAAACAAGAACACACACATAAATGAAGAAGAAAGGGGGAAAGTTTAACATGGAGTGGGTGGTGGGGGGAAAGGGGAAAGGGGGCATATACGAAATGGGATACTCTAAGATTATCATACTCCTGAAAACAACAGCATTATCAATAGTAATAATAACAGTGATAGCATCACACTAATAACCACAATAATGACAAGAACAGCATGACTATCAAGTTGGATAATTCCCAAAGGGGGGGGGGGGGGGGGGGTGTTAGCGAAAACATGTGCAACTTGGAGTATACAAAACATTTTTGAATTTGCTCTTACGATAACGTTTGAACATATACATCAATTATATATGTCGGTCAGTTAGTTTGTTGGGTTTTGCCTACCTTTCTTTTTCACTTCTATGTAGTTTCTTCCATTTTCTGTTTGTTTATTTCTTTCTTATTTTCTGTCTGTTTTTCACTGTACTGCTTATAATGAAGTGCGGACCAGTTGTTCGTTTTTTCCAGTCAGATATAGCGGAAAAGGCAAGATGTCGCTGTCGTGTTATCATCAGATGATGAACTTGTAATTAAATTAGTTGCGAAATTCATCGCAGAAGCATTGAAAATTAGACAGATGAAGGATAGCGAATTTTAAGATAATGCATTATAGGAGAAATATGAATTGATGATATAATTCATCGCATGTGGAAGAGATCAGTAAGATACAATGTCATCATTTAATTGAGTGGATGGTCGAGTCAGTCTTACGATTAAAAAAAAAAAAAAAACTCACTGCATTACTCCTGTGTGAGGAAATGTTACGATTTTATTTTGAATTTGTTAACCTATGATTCCATACACACTGGGATTGAATGTGTACTATTTCGTTTGCAGGAACGGAAGAGGGAAATGTTATCGTTCTGTTACCCTCTCCCCCCCAAGTCAGAAGACCTGCTTGGTGATGACAATAAAATATCAAAGTGTCAAAATATTAAAGTGTCCAAGTGTCTGTTTTCTCTCTCCCTTCTTTTCTTTTTTTTTTTTTTTTTTTTTTTTTTTTTGTTCGATCAGTCTTCCTTGTTTGTTCCATAGCTATTGTTCCTCCGTTCTTCTTTTTGTGTTGTTGAGAACCAGCCAACAAATGATGGTGATCGCCTGCAGCAAGTCAACTTCCGTCCATCTGAGACTAGAGTTAGTGAAGGTCAGCATTTCTTGTGTTTGTTTTTTCTACTTATTTGGTTCTCAACAATATGTTAAGGTCAGTATTTCGTAAATTCTGTGGTTTTTCCTCATTTTGGTAGCTGGTCCTTCGGTGACTGTGCTGAAGATCAGTATTTTCTTTCTTTTAGGTATTTGGTTTACTTTAACGGCTTGTCCATTAGCATTTGTTAGTGAAGGTTAATGTTTCATGAGTTATTTGCTTCCACTTAGTTCGTTATTAGCAGTTAGTGAAGGTAAGTCTATCGTGAGCTTCTCGGTTTTACTGTATTTTACTAGCTGGGGCCACCAGCATTAAGTGGTGAAGGTCAGTATATCGTGCTTTTCTTTGTTTTCCTTCTTCTTCTTCTTCTTTTTTTTTTTCATTTTAATTTGTGCATCAACAGGTTGGAAGAACAAATGGACGAGGGTTTACACCCATGTTGAACTAAGGATAAATGTGAGTTGTTGTCAGAACTCATCTTTTTCAACAGAAGATTTAAGATCAAAAAACAAACCTTTTTATTACTGAAAAAATCTTGGCAGATAACAATATCCTTTTTGTGAAAGATTCAGTTAATTTAGCAACGGCGATTTTTTTTTTTTTTTAGCTACAGATTTTTTACACAAAAATATGGTATTCGGGCAAACTTTCTGGAGTTTACAAGTTGTCTGCAAAAAATTAAAAAATACAAACGAATGAGAAGAATTATGTTTCATGACAACATTGGTGGGGCATGTTCAAAAACTGTTTAAGTGTTAGTTAGTGTTAATAAAGAATCCAGAGCTTATTACAACGTATTACTAGAAGAAGTGAAACATTGAACATTAAACCATTTGTAAAATGGTAAGAAAAAAAAAACATTCCAATTGACTGGAAGGCAGTACTAATAATAAAAAAAAAAATTTCAGGAAACAAAAGAAGTCAAAATAAAATGGTTTCAAATCAAACAAACTGTGCTGTAGAATATTAGTTACGAATAACATTTTAAGAAAGAAACATGGGTATTGTCCACAGCAACAAATGTAATTTTGTGACAAAGAAAAGGACTCGATAGAGCACTATCTATACAAATGTCAATTTTCTTCAGCATTCTGGGTGGATTTGGAACAGTTTATGACAGAAAAATGCTGTAACTGCCATCGTCTGTCATTACATATGGAGCTAATTCTCTGTGGTGTTGCAGACAACATTAAAACTGACGGAATAATTGATCTCATAATCCTACTTGTTAAGTTCTTCCTATATAAGCCAAGAATACAAAAAACAGAAAACCGAATCTATAAGCATTTTTTTTTGTTGAAAGAAATAGTAAATATGAAACCGAAAAATAAATACTCGTATCACTTAAAGATGAAACATGCAGATTTTGAAAAGAAGTGGTTTCCCTTATTGGTTTAATAGAAACGTAAACAAAAGAAAATTCACGCCATGCCAAATTCAAGAACTTATGAATGTATACTTTATGAGTATTAACAGTTTTAAGGGAACAGTTACATCAGAAGTTCCTCATACAATGCTGTACGTTGGAAAGGACCCCCCCCCCCCCCCCCCCCCCCCCCCCCCCCCCCCCCCCCCCCACCGCCCCCCGACCACTCTCCCCAAACAGTGTGTGGTGTGTGTGTGTGTGTGTGTGTGTGTGTGTGTGTGTGTGTGTGTGTGTGTGTGTGTTTGTTTTTGATGTCTTTGTATTTTTCCTCTCTAATTATTTATGATTTTTTTTTTGTCACCAGATAATTTAGTTTATCACTACCTTTTTGCAAAGTATATGCTTTGATTGCATGTTTGTTTGTTTATTTGTTTGTTTTTTTCTTACTAAACTTGCTACTCCCATGGAAGTTTATAACACACTCAGAGATAGATGTACGGATATATAATTAGTTGTATGTTTGCTGGTGTATATAGACACAGACGTACCTCTATGCTGTATGGATGGATTAATGCATATTATGTGTGTGCTGGTTTATGTACATGGGTATGCATTTAATGTATAAATGCGAAAACAAAAATGTTAAAAAACGAAAAAAATGGACGAGGAAGGGGGAAATTGTCAAATTTCTCAGTTTAAGGCCCACCTGGATGTCTCGGGTGGGTGGCTGGTTATTGTTTGCCCTGGGTGGTTTGAATGGATATTGGTAATTGTCTGTCGTGAATAGAGGTGGTGAATCATTGCGCATTGTTTTAAAAAAAAAAAAGGGTAGGGTAGTCTCTCTCTCTCTCTCTCTTCTTCTCTCTTCTCCTCTCTCTCTTCTCTCTCTCTCTCTCTCTCTCTCTCTCGTTTTTGATGCTGTTTTTTTTTTTTTTTTTGGTCTTCTCCTTCCTTTCTTTCTTTGTTTCTGGTTCTGTCATTCATTCTTCATTCATTCTTTTTTTTTTTTTCATTTTTTTCTTTTTTCCCTCTGTCTCTCTCTCTTTCTTTCTTTAAAGCGAAAAGCTTGTGATCACAACCAATCTCATTTCATTTTGACTCTGTCCTTCCCTCTGTCACTTACACCTTCCCCCCCCCCCCCCCCCCCCCCTCTCCTCTCCTGCCCACCACCACCGCCCCCCCACAACCTCCTCCCCTCCACTCCCCTTTTTCTTGTTTGTTTTTTTGCTTCTCTCTCTCTCTCTCTCTCTCTCTCTCTCTCTCTCTCTCTCTCTCTCTCTCTCTCTCACACGGTCTGACCAGCGCTTTGGGCTAATGCTTAGCGTAAGACATCTTGCAAAGTTGTAGCCACGAGACCCTCTTCTTCAATTCTCTCATCTTAGTTATTAATTCATTTATCCATCATGCGCAGTGTGGCCTCAAAACTTAGCGGATGTAGTGTATAGCGTATAATATGGACTAGCTCACATGCAGTGACATCTCCTTGATGAAACTGAAACTCTCTCTCTCTCTCTCTCTCTCTCTCCCCTCTCTCTCTCCTCTCTCTCTCTCTCCCTCTCTCTCTCCTCTCTCTCTCTCCCTCATCTCTCTCTCTCTCTCCTCCCTCCCTCTCTCTCTCTCCCCCCTCCTTCCCTCCTCTCTCTCTCTCTCAACATTTACTGAGCTATTCAGTTTGCCTGTTTCATTCCAGATGATTTTTTTTTCTCTCTCTTTCTGTCTGGCGCTGTAAATATCATCTTGTTCCCCCTTGACACAAAGACTGGATAGGTCAATGTCAATCAAAAATATGTCTGATGCGTCTCTCTCTCTCTCTCTCTCTCTCTCTCTCTCTCCTCTCTCTCTCTCTCTCCTCTCTCTCTCTCTCTCTCTCACCAAATTTCTTTCTTTGTGTCTGCTTTTATTTCTTCCTTTCTGCCCGGGGGTCAGAGCCACGAACAAAACACGAGCTGGCATCAGATAGGTGGGGAAAGATCTAGATCTGGAGTCTAGCGACTAGACTGTCTGTCTGTCTGTGTTATGATGGGTCAGTTAGGCGATGTTAGTTTCCTTTCTTCATCAGTTCATTAGCAACTGGTTCGTAATTTGTTCTTTCTTGTTACCTGAATGTCTTTTTTCTTTTTTTTTTTTTTTTTTTTTTTTTTTTTTCCTTCCCCCCCCCCCCCCCCCCCCCCCCCCCCCCTCTTTTTTTTGCTTTGCTTTTTTTTTTTTTTTGTAATCATCTATTCATTCTTTCTCTTCCTGTCTTCCTGTTTTTTGTTTTTTTTTGTTTATACCTTTCTTCATTTCTGTCTTCAGTTTGTTCTGTACTTTCTTCCCATTTATAATTTTCTCTCTCTCTCTCTCTCTCTGCGTTCTTGTTTTCCTTCCTTCATTCTTTCTTCCTTTCTTTTGTCCATCTTGATTGCTTTCTCTCTTTCATCGTTCATTTCTCCCCCTCTCCCCTCTTTTTTTTTTTTTCCTTTCTTCGTTCCTGTCTTCTTTCTTAATTCATTTCTTTTAACTTCTGACTTTTCCCCCCTCCTTTTCATTCCTTCTTTCTTTCTTTCTTTTTTTTTGTTGTTGTTGTTCATTTTGATTGCTTTCTTTCTTTCATCGTTAATTTCTCCTCTCTTTGGTTTTTTTCCTTTCTTCGTTTCCTCTCTCTTCTTCTTTCTTCATTTCTTTCTTTTATTTTCTGACTTGCTCCCTCCTTTTCATTCCTTCTTTCTTT
>JADBJO010002399.1:189163-214163 GCA_016801955.1 Conus betulinus
TAAGCTTGTTTGTAAACCAGACAGTGGAAGCTTAAAGATTTTCAGCCAATATTTTTTCTTTTACATTTCACATACTATCTTTGTAAACAGAAGTTATCCTGTTTCCCCATACGTTATAGATAAGGACATTAGTACCAGTAGAAAACTCTTTATTGGCATACATGCTATTGTTTTTCCTTGGCTAATTTACATGAAATCCCCTACTTTCTGTTCCATATGTATTGTTCACTTCGATTTGTGCATCAAACATTTTCCCAGATAGAAAGTCAAACGTGTTAAGACTTCTTAACGATTTCAACATTTCAATTACTCCTTTTCTTCTCCTTTTCTGCTTAATTCCTCCCATGCGTAATCAAGACTTAATTTTGTTGAAAATGTTGACCATAGGTACCTAAATGAATGATCTATTTCAATTTCTAATGTTTCATAGAATCATTATTCATGCACCAAGAGATGTCCATCCATTCCAAAAATCATAACTCTTGCTTCATTTAGGTTGACAGTGAAACCGAAGCGATCTGCTTCTTCTTTTAAAACACTGAATTGGTTCTGCAGACCTATGACTGTTCCAGTCAGAAGTTCACATCATCAGCAAACAGAAACAAAAACATACCTCAAAAGCTCAAGTAGTCATCTAAATTCTATGGCTTCAATTTCTGGACAACTCTGCGGCCAATTTGTTAATAATAAAGAAATCATTAATCAGCCTAAGACTGAAGAGACATCCCTGTTTTACTGCTATTGAACATTTGAAGTAGTCTTTATACTCACTCTTTACACACACATGTACATGCAAGCAACAACCTGTGAGTACCCCTCAAAGGGCCATGTACAATTTACCGTTCGAACTACCTTTATGCAGAAAGTTCTACGAAGACTTACAATTCTCAGTATCAAAGGCTTTTTGACATCCATAAACACTACATGAAGTTTGGTATTACTAAAAGAGCACTATTGTATTCAAGAGTGAGTGCATTATAGAAAGTGTCTAAAGCACAGTAGTTAGCTGTAAAACCTGCTTGTTCTTAAATCATCCTTTTTCTTCTGTCCACGGACTTGTGAATGATCTGTCACTCGGAATAAGAATATTGTGAACTTGACTTGTAATGCTGGAAAGTGCTAGAAACTCAACAATAGTTACCTTAGTTTTTCTATCTCCTTTTTCATGGATTGGAAATATTATAAGTTTCGCCCATTCTCAAGAGAAAATGCTGTTTAAAAAAAATGGTTAAATAATTGGATTTAAATAATCAATTGTAGTGAGATTTGCATGCTTTTGCACAATTTTGCATAGTCCCTGCGAGCTTTTCCTGATTTTAAATGACACACTAGCTGTCACCTCTTCACTGCACAAAGCAATGTAACGGAACTTACTCACAGTCATCCTCTGATAAAAACAGTTTTCCTCATGTGTTATGGCATTATCTGAATCATTGAAACCCCCAAAGAGAGTATGCCACTGTTGTACAGAGATTTCATTATGAACTAAACTCAACAATTCCCGTGAGCTTGACAGCACTGATGGTGCCAACAGAACCAAACCAAGAGCAAAGGTGTGAGAGGTAATGGAACCTGAAGTCACCATTATAGCTGGGCATGAAAGGCCATAGAATTCGACACTTTTTTGTATTTTTTAACACTGATCGATGAGGATAAAGTTGAAAATAAAATAAGTCAGGAACAGTAAACAATAAGCAATAAACAGGTAGGGTAAGTCTTGCTCCCATAAGAAAACCTAACATAGAGTAACGTTTATTCAAGACTGGCACAGCCTTTTAAACTTGAATAAAGTCAGATGAATACAAACAATCTAATAGTGGGAAAAAAAAAAACAAGCGCAGGCCAACAACCTCTCCGTCATCACATTAATGACTTAGCAAAGATTTGAACTTAAGTTGGGGGGGGGGGGGGGGGGGGGGGGGGGGTTTGAAGATGAAGAAAACATAATTAAGAAAATATGTTATAAATAATACAAAAACTCTTCACTAGCTGCACGAGGGAACCCATCATAATCCCTCTTGAAGGCAGATGTATTTGTATTGCCAGCTCCTAGGCCTTTCATCCGCTGGATCGGACTCATCAGGGAGACACGGCTGATTGTGTCTGTGCTCCTGGCGTCAAATAGAGACACCACAGTCCATAATACTGTGGTGTTCTCACCACCAAGGGTTCAAAAAAGAATCCAACAGCACCCCCAAAGCAGCCAGCGAAGGGTAGTAAATGAAACCAAAACAAAAGTGTGGGGAGGAAAAAAAAGTTGCTGAAAAACTAAAGACATGAGGATAAAGTTATGAAGATAATGCCACAGATGTCCATTCTTGTTTGTGACCACATGATAGGGATGTACTCTGCACCAACTTTCATTTATGTATCCCGACATTATTCCAGGCCGAGAGATATCATAAACACCTGTAGTTTGGGTCACAAAACTTGAGGCAAACACTCTCTGAACACATCCATTAAGTATATGAAATGCAACTGTGGTCCCAGTCCTCCCGACTGTGTCCATAGCAACCTAAAACTCTGGGTGGGAGCTGGTTGGGGCAGAAAAATCCCACAAATCAATGGCTCTGATAGGAATGAATCCCCAAACCTCCCAGCCATGACGCTAACCATTTTGCCACAGTGGCGGTTAAATTCTGTTAAACGATTGGTTCTATAGTTTTGCACAATCTGGACAGATCCTGGATCTGCTCTTTGATCTGGATCTGCACTTACTTCAAAGGTTTCGTCCTCCGGCCTCATTCCATCTTTCCATCGATTTTTGTTGAAATACGTTCACTAGACTTTGCGTCATCTTAATGGTTCACACCCCAGTTACATTCCGCCTTTTCACAGAATTTCTTTGAAACTGGTTCTGAAGATGTAGTGTAATTCTAATGGGTTCACACTCCACCTACATTCCATATTTTCACGTCAGTTTTGAGAAATCAGTTCAGCAGTAGTTACATAACTTCATCAACAGACAGACTTGCAAACAAACCGGCTAACAGAAGTCTGTGAAAATACCTCCTCCTTTGCATGGGTAATGATTAAGCTTTACCATCCTCCCTGGGTTGCCCATGACCCATACACCCTGGAAAATTATTCTATCTCTTTACCTCTTTAAAATTTTCAAAAGAAATCTTGAATATAATCTGTCGAAATCCCACTTAACTATCTGTCAGCGGATTTGCGTACGTGCATCTACGGGGAAGAAATAACCAGTCAGCTGCTTTATTTGAACTATACCCTTCCTTCTTCTTTTCTTTTGTCAAGTGTCCACCTTCAACAAGCTGAAGATTCTGGCACACTACAACAGCTTTACCATCCTCCCTGGATCCGATAGCGCAGGTAATGGAAAACCCATGTTCTATGAGTGGCAACTGAACACTATATGATATGCAATAGAGATGGTATTGGGCAATCAACATGTGGGTTGAGGTAAAAATATGTTAAATCATAAGGACTCTGAAAAACATGTGCTTGTATGACCTGCATTATCTGAAGATAGATAACTGGCAATGGTAATGCTGCTTATAGCCCAGCTGACCGCAAAGGGTCATGTCAGGGCTATAAATAGATAACTACATTACGCTAAAAAAATACACAAAGCCCAAGTTATCTGGTATGAGTTGTGGGTCATCTGCTGCATGCACAACATGTAGTCAAAAAAAAAAATGTCTAGCAAAGGTTAAGGGAGGGAATGCGCAAGCAACAAGTTTTTTTTTTTTTTTTTTCTTCATGCCACTTGATCAATGTTGTTAGTTAGCATGTGATCTGTACTGTCCACTTTCAGTACTTAGGTCTCCTCCTCTCAACAGGCACGGCCACTGCTTCACATTTTTTCACAACTGGATGCAACATCATGCAAATGTCGTCATGCCAAGCTTTTAGGCGGATTGTACGTTTTCTTTTCTGCTTTTGTGTTATGCCATCAGGTAACCTTGACCACCAATGATGAGAAAATAATAGAGAAATTAGGCCTCTTAAAATGTCATGATTTGCCAGCTTCCATAGCTCTACTGTTCAGCACTTCCTGAAGCTGAAGAAAAAAAAAGCGCGTAAATTCAACATACACACACAACTCAGACAGGGTGATTACACGCTCATTTTGTTTATAAACACACTTGAAAAGGGTCATTTAACACACTAATAAGTAATATTCACACTCTTACAAAGAAAATAATTGGTATGATGATGAATAGTTATGTATAGTATTCATCACTATTAAAAAGAAACCGATTCTCCAACTGAAGTTACCACTTAAAAGCTGAAATAAATAGTACAACAATTCTGTCTGTCTTTAGAACAATATCCCTTGACAAAAACTATTCTTGAAATAGGTAAGATATTTGAACAGAAAAACTCAGCGTCTGTTCAGTTCAACTGACAATACCATTGACTGATGTTGTTAAGCTGAACTGAACAGGTTGAAAAAAAAAAAAAAAAAAAAAAAAAGAAAAGAAAAAGAAAGAAACAAAAAAAAAAAAAAACCCTATTAAATTGAAACAGATCAGGATAGAAATTTCTGCCTTGTTGAGAAATCAAAGATCGTCTGCCATGTTTTGACACATTTTAAGAGAGAGAGATATATACGCAGTATATTCTTTTTCCTTCCCCCTCCCACTTTGACCATCTTCATCACCCCCAAGCTATTCCTCAAGAAGAAAAACGAAATTCATACGCACAGTATCAGAAAGAAACAAGACTAAAGTCAGATCTGTACTACTGCTCTTTCCAATAATTCTGAACACATATTATTTTTGTGACAGCTCAGAGGCAAGACACCTTACATCCAGCTTGACAAAAATAGCTTTTTTCCCTCCTCTTTATCTTTTTCATTCAGAAGCAGTTCAAGAGTCCGGTTGGTCAGCTTAGAGAGTGAAGAAGACCATCCAGTACCATTACCTCATGAAACATACAGCAAGATAAATGACTCATATCATGACACAGGAACACCAGGATATATACAACGTCTTTAATATCAAATAAAAGCATAGTCTTTCCAAATCTTGTTTCATGTTAAAAAAAAAAAAAAATCAAATTCGGTTTAAAATCCCCCCCCCCTTCTTTTTGTTACATAAAACTGATGGACTTAAAAAATGATATTATGTTAAAAAGGTTAACTGTTTTAAAACACTAAAACCAACTCATTATGGGAATTCTAGCTCCTATTTCATCCCTTTCTTTGCTCAACAGCACAATTTGTGGCTAGAGTACTTGAAATGACTGCTATGTAGGTTTTGATGCTTACTACTTGAAAACTACATTCTGTGCTAGCATTGAAAAAAATCAAACACTTTATCAAGGCATTTATAAACATTCTTGTGAAATTTTTATAAATTAAGAAAAAAAAAAAAAAGCCAACAAACTGAAAATCTGTATTGCAAAGCAGGGATTGAAGGATGCTGCTCCTGTATGTCACATATCCGTTCCATTTGTTTGGCAGTTTACTCACAGCACTTATATTCTCTTACTTCAACTCCCGCTTTCAGTCGCTCTGCTTTCTGATTAGAAAACATCCTTTTGACCAACATCATTTCATCCTTCAGATTGACATCTAGTCAAGGAACACTGTTCAGGTCACTGTTCAAGGCTTGGTCATTAGTCTCATTTATAAAAGGAAAGCTGGACACAGACGAAAAAGTGTTCTTCAACATGGTTTAGGGTGGTTCATTAAGGTGTGAAAACGAGAGGGTACTGTACTTGCATATGGACTGATTTGTATGCTGTATGCACAGCTCCAGTATTTACTTTTTTCTGTTAATTGATAAGGCAAGGACACAACAACTAACGGAGCCACTATCCTGGCAGCAAGTTAAGAAAATGTGATTTCTATTTGCTTGTTTTTCTTTTTCATGAATCTGCAACGTTTGGAACACTTGCCCATTTTCTCTCAAAAGCAGCTTTTCAGAGTCATTTTAAAAAGGAAGGGGTTTTTTGTGTGTGTGTGTGAAAATCTACTCATAAGCACATTCTCTTAGCTGCTGTCAAACTTGTTGTTTTTTTTCTTTTTTAACGTTCAATCACTTGACCCAACTCTTCTATAGAGAGAATACTGCACGAGGAAAGGAGAGGAAAGAAAACATTTCTTATAATAGCTGGGTTATCAAATGCAGTCTGTCTGTTCTTTATTCCTTCTTTCTTTTATCATCCTTCTTTCCTGGTACTTTGTTACATGATATTTTTTTGACAAATGTTTTGCAGCATTCCTCTGGTCTGTGCTCCTAGAAATCCAACACCTTTTTACAATACAACTGTCACTAACATTAGTGCCAGCTACGGTTTGGAATGAACTAATAAACAGGAAAAATATGATGATATTCCTGAACTTACCTCATGATTCAAACACTACTACAGAAGGGGTGGATTCCAACCGCTGTGTCGATATCGAAAGCAACGAGAATAATTAAGTTTTGCTTTGTAGGTTGTATATATAACTACCTGCCACACTGCACAAGGGACAGCATCCATACCATGGAAAGCAGCAATGATAACATCCACATCTTCCCTGCTCCACTTTATCGCTTCTTTTTGTTTGTTTGTTTTTTCTGTCTCATAATTTACTTCCCACAAGGCGAACAATGTCGAGCAAGATGCCCACGACTCATAGAACTCCAGGAACAGGAAGCTGTCACAGCATCAAGTTTGCATGATGGACACTTTAAGTCACACACGATGTCTACACGCAACACACGTGCACAAATACGCAAACGCGCACACACACACATACACACACACACACACACACATGGCCAGAGCAGACCAAAGGGCACAATGTTTACTGGCTGGTTTTTCACAAGACTTGAGGATGATCATATCCCAACAGGCCGGTTTTTCCACAAGAAACTGAGGATGAAATCACGTCCTGGCAGGTTGGTTGTTCACAAGGCTGAGTAGCCCCAACAGCCCGATTCTTTTTTTTTTTTTTTTCTTTTTTAATGGGAGAATGAGAACGACATTCAGGTCCCAACAACACAGTTTTTTTTTTTTTTTTTTCACAGAACTGAAGACAGCCGGAGCCGGAGTGAGTGAGGTCCATAGTTTTTCACAGACCCGACGTGTTTTCCAGGCAGAATGTCAAGAGGCGTTTCCAGCCAGAAGTGCACATCCCTCCCCATGATGGACTATGAATTGCAGTTCACAGATAAGGCTCAGTGTTACACAGCAGGAACCCATGAGACCATCTCCAGAGGGTTTAAAAAAAAAAAAAAAAAAAAAAAAAAAAAAAAAAAAAAAAAAAAAAAAAGAAGGAAGGAAAGGTCAAGTACAGGTCCGTGCCTCTATCCTGGCACTTATTTCTCAGGCTAAAATACGGTAGTTGTTGGTGTTTGCTTTTTTGTTTGTTTGTTTGTTTTTTGGCACTATCACCATCTCGAACCCCACCCAGCCCTCACTCCTAGCCGGCGCTTGCCTCAGTACTGGCACATACACACCACTCCAGCCTGTCTCTAAGGGAAAAAACCCTCCAAAATATGCCTCCAACCACGCATCTACCTCATCCTCCTCTTTCCTCCAGTCATGCAGGTTAGCAGGGTCACCCTTGCCTGTACCTTGGCTATCATCCTCGGTGTAACTTGTTCTGAAGCCCGATTCACTCCTCATTCCAAGGCTCAGTGACAGCCCAAATGTTGTATGCATGCTCATGCACAGGTGCAGGCACACACATCACATACATCAACCCTCTTCTCCCCCCCCTCCCCCACATCCTCCCAAACCCCCCACCCCCACCCCACCCCCAAATGTTTAAGGCTCCAAATCTCTACGCAATTCTTGCACACATATGCTGCACACACGACTCTTCTGTCCCTCCTCCGAACACTCACAGGATAGAGAAGCACCACCAACTCTCTCTCCATCCTCACGAAAAGGCTCCATGCTCTCCATACAGCACTCCTGTTGTTCACACACCCCCATCACTCTCCACTTCTCACCACCCCCCCCCCCCCCCCATCCTCCTCCCCAACCCCTACCCTCCCCACCTCCCCAGTGTCAGTGGCTAGCCACAGGACTCTGTTGTACACACACGCCCATCATGGGCGACTCTCCCCGCGAGGCTCGCCTGGGCCAGTCCGACTGTGACCTGCGGCGGAGGGAGGAGGGGGGCCACCCTCGTGGGGGATGGCCCCCAATGTCTGGGGGAGGGCGGAGGAGTGGGGGTGGCTAAGGCCATACGCATAGTTGGGGGTAGGGGGCCAGCCCTGCTGGGGAAAAGGGTTATACTGGGTTGCTGCGGTTGAGGAAGAGAGGGGAGGGTAGCCTCCTAACTGCATGCTGAGGGAGCCCAGCTGGGGTTCGATCCCCTGCAGGGAGCCCTGGGTGCCTGAAGAGAACCGGTGTGGTGCAAGGTGCTGAGGTCCACCGGGACGCTGGCCGCCGCCGTCAGAGGGCCTCCTCCCCCATCTGCGCTGGGCGGTGAGGGTGAGGGTGGGAGGTGTCCGCCGGTAGGGGGTAGGCATGTCCTGGCATACCCAGGTTCTGAGGCCCTGGCAGAGCCGAGGAGGAGGAGGAGGAGGTGGAAGAAAGGGAGGTGGTGGAGGACTGGATGGCGGCCAGCGGCCCCGACACGTGACCTCCGTGGTGGTGGTGGTGGTGTCCTCGATGCGTGGTGAAACTGCTGCCCGGAAAGCACACCCTCCGTTCCCACTGCCCCCCCCATCCTCCGTGGGAGTGTGAGCCCTGGTGGGCGGGTGGAGGTGGGGCGGTGACGCGGTGAGAGTGTGCGCTGGAAGGGCTCTCACAGTCCATGGTGGCTGGGAGTCCGGGGTGAGGGTGGGAGGTGGAGTGGGAGTGGGCGTTGTGTTGGCCATGGTGGTGATGGTGATGGATAGGGTCTGACCTTGCCCGTCCACTGGAAGTGCTGCCCACTGCAACAACAACCGCTTCATCTTTTACCAGACATCGTGCTATGAAGCCACCACTAGTTGTCTCCTGATTTCAAGGGATTCAACGCCATTTCTCTCTTAATTTAAAGATTTCCTTCTAAATTCTACGATTTCAAGATTTCCTTATAATTCCCAAATTGTGAGTTTCCCATAAATTTCAAAAGTCTTTCAGGTTTCTTTTATTTTCAAGGAGGTTTTATTGTAATACCTTGGATTCAGGCCTTGGAAAAGGTTTCAAATGTCAAGGAGCAGATCCATCCAGATAGCACTCTTGGCAGAACCAACGGTTCAAAGACCGGTGACATCACAATTGATTTTCCCTTGGGTAAATGGCAATTTTCAGTTAGTGACAAAGACCGAAACACACGGACATACAAACACACTGAAAGTGAAAGGGAGAAGCAGACAGCAAGTGAGTGAATGAAACCCCAAAATGTGAGAGAAAATGGAACACAAGATTCCTGAAACTCTTTTGCCCCTTCCAACCCAACTGTTTGTGGCAACGGGTACTGCTGGTTCATCTCTCATATCTTTGAAATACTACTGTGTTGGTATGTTCATACTGCCATCCCTCACACTCACACACACACAATCTATTATACAATCACAAAAAAAAAAAAAAAAAAAACAATAAAAAAAAGGACAAACAACTTGGAAGGAAGCTGCTCACTATACTGACAATGGAAGGGAAAAGAAAAGAGATGAACAGCCTTTCATATCTACTGTACTGATATCCTGTTACACAACACACACACACACACACACACACACACACACACACACACACACACACACACACACACACACACACACACACACACACACACACACACACACACACACACACACACACACACACACACACACACACACACACACACTCCCCTCTGCTGACCTGATGGGCTAGAGGCAGTGCGTTGCTCCATGGCGGGGGACGTGGATGTGCTATTAGAGGTGTTGGTGCTCTCGTCCGAGGTCTTCTTGAAGAAGTTGTGCTGCAGGGCATAGTACGGGGAGATCCTGGTCTTGGGGTCATAGTCCAACATACGCAGGATCAAGTCTTTGAACTTGAGGTAGTCGGCCACCGTGTGACCTGGCTCCCCTGTCCGCCGGCTCCCTGGGCCCCCCGTCTCTGCGCCTATCACTTCATGCAGCTTCCTCGACGAGGGAGATTTGTACTGGAAACACACAATAGACCACCACTGCTTTGAAGAACATGTATGTTTTCCATCTCTATAGGTAAATAACAATTTTCATTTCAGGCTTTCTCTGCAGACTGCTCACTGAACAAAGAAATAATGCATCTGGGGATTTAAACCTCATCCAATCCTTGAAACCGCACAACCATTTTGTTTTATAATACAAAGCCCACATGCCTACTGGGGGTCTTATTAGGGTTGCAGCTTTTTGTCCACATACACTTGGGGACAATAAAAGTCACAAGACTTGTGGAAATAAAACACACTCATCCATTTGAAAACATACAAGTTACATTTCTTAAGACTGGACTGCTGTTACCCTTAAGGCTAATAAAACTAGGCTGTACCAAGGGCATTTCAATTTCTGTTGGAGTTATCTCTCCTAAATCATTAAGTATTTACAACAACCACAACAACAAAATCAAAACATATTACCGTAACAAAAGTTCATCAAAGGACCCCACGGGCAAAAACACAGAACGGACAATCAATACCCACTGCAGCGCTGACAATGTGTCTAACTGCCAGATTACAACAATGTCACAATGCGTCGTACACTGTATTCACACTCTATGAGTAAAGACTTCAACGACTTTGAGGCACAAAGACAGAGAACAGGCTATGATGAAGACAAAAAAGCAACATGGTAAAGCAGATGACAATACAGTATGATCACACACACACACACACACACACACACACACACACACACACACACACACACACACACACACACACATTACTGTAAGGCAAATGACATTAAATTAAATTTAGGTTACAAAAAAAAACCCCAAAAAAAAAAAAAAAAAAAAAACCCAAAAAAAAGTAAACTGATAATAAATTATAGTAAACTATGATAAATCAAATTAATCCCCTCAAAAAAAAAAAAAAAAAAAAAAAAAAATCAAGCAAATTACCATAAACTATGACAAAAAAAAAATAAGAAGAAAAAAAAACAATATGGCAAATGACATTATCAATGGTAGAAAAAAAAGGACATAGAGTAGGTAACAGTGTATTCAGACAAAACACACACACACAACACACAAAACAACAAAAGGCAAATGTCAGTACATTAACTTAAGCCGCCCCCCACCCTTCCCCCCAAAAAAAAAAAGACAAGAAAGAATAAAATAAAGCAGATGACAGTAAGACAAAAAAGGGCCAAAATCAACAACATACAATTACCATAGATTAAAAACAAACCAAAAAAAAAAAAAGACAAAAAGTTATAAACGAAAGCAGACAACAGTACAGTAACTCAAAAAGGCAAAAACCAATGACATGAAGCAGATGACAGAACATATAAAGATTTTTTTTTTTACAAATCATCAACATCAAGCAGTTGACAGTATAATGAAATGAGAAAAAAAAAAAAAGACAAAAACAAACAAAAAAACCATAAAGCAGATGACTATACAAGAAGATAAAACAGACCTCAACCGCACCCTCCCACCCCCTATTAAAAAAAAAACAACATACAGCGAGACAAAAAACAACAACAAGAAACAACAACAACAAAAATTCATGACAGTGTATTAAATTAAAAAAAACACAAATAGTATAAACCAGATGACGATATAGTATGATGAAAACAGACACCCTGCTCTCCAACACCTGAACCAGGGGGATAGTACAGTAATATTGAAAAAAAATATAAACAAACCATATGACATCGACTAAAAAAAGGCCAAAAAAAAGAAGCCAAGAGTATGGAACGATAAAAAGAGACAAAATAACAACAGTAACAACAACATACAGCAGATAGCAAGGTAGGAAAATCTAAAGGTAAAGGTTACTGTGCAAGAAAGCAAAGGATAAATTTCTTGTGCAAAATTCCAAGCAAATTTATATTTCAGCCACACTCATAGACTGCTGTTTTTCATCTGGGTATTTTGATCTGCTAACCTTAGACAGACATTGCCCTAAATTCTTTAGTACATAATGAAGACATAATGTTATTTTGTTTGTTTGTTTGTTTTAAAGTTTCAAGCGCAAATAAAGAAACAGAAGTCAAAATACTTATAAACAAAACAAACAAAAATCCCTACAGCAAATTTCAAGACCACTGCCAAAGCAATTTCCTAATTACTTCCCCTGACTTTCTTTGCTTTCCCATTGTTGACTTGGCTATAAACATCATGGTTTAACCTCCCTGGGACTCTTCTTTTGACAAAAATGATTCAAAGCCATTTGAGGCAAATATGACTTGTGAGTCTGGACCGGCTAAATCTTTAATCCTTAAGGATTCCTCGGAGGTACACATTCATCAACTGGTCTTGGCCATTCCAGGCCCTGTAAATCGATGTTAACAGCTCAAGGTGGTTCAAGCAGCTTGAAACCTCTGCATCTGTCATTTGAAAGTAAAATACTCTACCTGGATCTCTTTTTTCTTTTCCATTTCTGGGAGAGGGAGGTTGAAGGTGAGGTGAGAAGTTGTTTAATTCCACATATATCAGAGCTAATGTGCGTCACTTTGACACCCAGATGTCCAGAGCGAACGTAAAAAAATTCTTAACAAACATTTGTGCGAAAGTTCCTAGACAGCAGTTGTGTAGTTAATAAGCTGAAAAGATTATTGAAAAGAATCCTGTTGGTCACATGGTGTTTTCACTGGAGGCTTGAAATCAACAGCATCTTCAGTGAACCATGGTCAACATTAAATATGAAAATTGAAGCTTTGGACACAGTATGTCACACTCAACTGACATTTTCTGTTACAATGACAGTTTACCAAATTCATGTAACTGAAACAGCACGTGAATTTTCAACTACGATGCATGCTTCTAAATACTAGTGACGATTCTTTCATAAAAATCAGGGGGTCAGACTCGGTGCGAAAAAACTCGTTTCGAAATTTTCAGGGGGTCACAAAAGTATTCTGGGGGTCACTTTATAACTGCTTGTAAATGTATAGAAAAAAACACACACACACACACACACACACAAGCGTGTTTTGACTGGCTCACACACATAAAAACAGAGAGAAAGAAGAATTAGAGAAATGAACAAGAGATGCTGTCAACAAAGTTAATAAAAACTCTTTAGATTATGCTAAACAATGTTTATTTAGGTTCATGTTCCAATGTTTGTAAAGTGTTAACTGAAGTGAATAAGTGTGAATACCTACATATGCAGGATTTCAACAGTGAAACTTAATATATGTCCTCTGCAATTTTCATCACAGAATTTACACAATGTGAGCCAATTCCGTCAGTACTGAAGCATCTTCTTGTTAGACCATATTCAAGTCATCTTGCTTCAACGTGTCGGTTTTAATCCCAGGATTGGTTCTTCTAATCTGTTTTTAATGGGTTGGGTGAGGTTTTGCTTTTAATCTCTTTTTTAACATATATACGTGGTAGTTTGGAACGTGGTGACAGTCCTGAGATAACCTCTGCTGTTGACGGGACTATAATTTTAATCTTAATCTTAAAGTCATCTTGCAATGATCACTGGGAGCCCAGAGACAAACAAGAGCCGAGTGATGAATTCAAGGAACCTTTCACAAAACTATATAAGCTAGCCACTCTTGCACTGTGCGCCACACATTCCTACACCCATAATGGGAGCCATTTTGATAATCTGAACCGTCATGTTGCATAGATCGCCTGACATGTGTCCCATTTGCTACATGATCACCAGAAGCCATAGATGAATGGTCGATTTTGTCTCTGAAAAGCTGAACAAAATATGGTTTTCCATGCTGCTTGCACTTGGCCGAATCGCGTGATCTTGCGGTCCAATCATAGACTTCGGTTGTCTAATTTGATGACTCATGTTGGTTTTCAGCAGGGAAACATTCTAAAGCGGAAGTTGTTCATCGATTCAGAACATTCTAAAACATCCCGGAAAATTATTTTTCTTAAGTCTTCGATGAAGGCGGAATGTTATGTGTCAGATATGCACATTTATGTGTAAGAATTATCACTGAACACACTGATGCTGCGATGGTGTTTTGCAACACACTCATTTCATTTTAAAAACAAACTGATCAATCCAAGATCAGCCTTTGCTTCAAAACTCTCTGGCTGCCTCTTTTTGATATTGGTATAAACTTACTCACTTTCATAATGAAACATAAGAATACAAATGTTTTGTGCACACACGCACTAAAATAAACACACTAAAGTAATAAACAAAGACACTTATTGTAAGCCAATGGCCATGTATGAGCAGGCTTTCAAACAAGAATCAATAAAGTAAGGTGAAAACACACAAAATGCATTAACAAAAAGAAGTTCTCCCCACCTTCTTGTTGTCTCGGGGCTTCTTGGGAGCATAGTTCCCATCAGGCAAGAGGTCAAAGTACTTGCGTGTTTTCTGTGCCTGATCCAGAATGTGTCTGGGTGGTACCCCCAGCACCTCCACGATCTTCATCATCTGGTCAAACTGACAGACAGACAGACAGACAGCACAATTCAACTTTGGGACTCTACAAAAGTCATCGTATAATCAGACTGGCATCACAGTTTAATGTATTTGAAAGCAACAAATTCAACTCTGCAAAACAAGTAACAAATTCTGTCTGCTTTAGTGCCTTAGTTTAAAGCTTAACTCTCCTCTAATTTTGTCTGCTCTACTCCTCAACTCTCCTCTCACATTGTCTCCTCAACTCTCCTCTCACACACTGTCTACTCTACTCCTCACTCTCCTGTCATGTTGTCTACTTTTTCCCTCAACTCTCTCCTCTCATGTTGTCTACTTTACCCCTCAACTCTCCTCTCACATTGTCTACTTTACTCCTCAACTCTTCTCTCATTGTCTACTTTACCCCTCAACTCTTCTCTCATGTTTTCTACTTTACTCCTCAACTCTTCTCTCATGTTGTCTACTTTACCCCTCAACTCTCCTCTCATGTTGTCTACTTTACCCCTCAACTCTCCTCTCATGTTGTCTACTTTACCCCTCAACTCTCCTCTCACATTGTCTACTTTACTCCTCAACTCTTCTCTCATGTTGTTGTCTCCTTTACCCCTCAACTCCCCTCTCTCATGTTGTCTACTTTACTCCTCAACTCTCTTCTCTCATGTTGTCTACTTTACCCCCTCAACTCTCCTCTCATGTTGTCTACTTTACCCCCTCAACTCTCCTCTCATGTTGTCTACTTTACTCCTCAACTCTCCTCTCATGTTGTCTACTTTACCTCCCCTTAAACTCTCCTCTGATGTGTCTACTCTACTTTACTCTCTCAACTCTCCCTCATGTTGTCTACTTTACCCCTCACTCTCTCTCTCATGTTGTCTACTTTACCCCTCAACTCTCCTCTCATGTTGTCTACTTTACCCCTCAACTCTCCTCTCATGTTGTCTACTTTACCCCTCAACTCTCCTCTCATGTTGTCTACTTTACCCCTCAACTCTTCTCTCATGTTGTCTACTTTACCCCTCAACTCTCTCTCATGCTGTCTACTTTACTCCTCAACTCTTCTCTCATGTTGTCTACTTTACCCCTCAACTCTCCTCTCATGTTGTCTACTTTACCCCTCAACTCTCCTCTCATGTTGTTTACTTTACCTAAACTCTTCTCTCATGCTGTCTACTCTACTCTCAACTCCTCTCTCATTTGTCTACTTTACTACCCCTCAACTCTCATGTTGTCTTACTTTCCCCCCTTAACTCTCCTCTCATGTTTGTCTACTCTACTCCTCAACTCTCCTCTCATGTTGTCTACTCTACTCTCTCTCTCTCTAACTCTCCTCTCATGTTGTCTGCTCTGTTACCCCTCAACTCTCCTCTCATGTTGTCTACTTTTCCTCAACTCTCTCTCTCATGTTGTCTACTTTCACCCCTCAACTCTCCTCTCATGTTGTCTACTTTACCCCTCAACTCTCCTCTCTCATGTTGTCTACTTTACCCCTCAACTCTCCTCTCATGTTGTCTACTTACCCTCCCTCAACTCTCCTCTCATGTTGTCTACTTACCCTCAACTCTCAACTCTAATCTCATGTTGTCTACTTTACCCCTCAAATGTTGTCTACTCTACTCCTCACTGTTCCTCTCATGTTGTCTACTCTACTCCTCAACTCTCCTCTCATGTTGTCTACTTTACCCCTCAACTCTCCTCTCATGTTGTCTGCTCTGTTCCTCAACTCTCCTCTGATGTTGTCTACTTTACTCCTCAACTCTCCTCATGTTGTCTACTTTACCCCTCAACTCTCCTCTGATGTTGTCTACTTTACCCCTCAACTCTCCTCTCATGTTGTCTATACCCCTCAACTCTCCTCTCATGTTGTCTACTTTACCCCTCAACTCTCCTCTCATGTTGTCTACTTTACCCCTCAACTCTCCTCTCATGTTGTCTACTTACCCCTCAACTCTTCTCTCATGTTGTCTACTTTACCCCTCAACTCTTCTCTCATGTTGTCTACTTTTACCCTCAACTCTCCTCTCATGTTGTCTACTTTACCCCTCAACTCTCCTCTCATGTTGTCTACTTTACCCCTCAACTCTCCTCTCATGTTGTCTATGTTACCCCTCAACTCTCTCTCATGTTGTCTACTTTACCCCTCAACTCTCCTGTCATGTGGTCTACTTTACCCCTCAACTCTCCTGTCATGTTGTCTACTTTACTCCTCAACTCTCCTCTCATGTTGTCTACTTTACTCCTCAACTCTCTCTCTCATGTTGTCTACTTTACCCCCCCCAACTCTCCTCACCTGCTGACCCCTTAACGTTCACTCCCCTCTGTTGCTGACCCTTTCAATCCCAACCCAAAGTCTCCTCGATATCGTTTGCTTGAACCCCCAAATGCGCTTCTACTGTTGTCAGCTTTAACCCCCGAATCTCCTCTGCTGTTGGCCCTTTTACCCCCCTAAACTCTCCTGTTTTGTGCCCTTTAACCCCCAGCTCTCTTCTACTGTCCCCTGTCCCCTTTAGCCCCCCCCCCCCCCCCCTCCACAGTTGCTCTTTTTAACCGCCTCCCCTCTACAGTTGTCCCCCTTTAACCCCTAATTCTCCTCTACAGTTGCACCTTTTACCAGTCAACTCTCCTCTACCATCCCCTTTATCCCTAAGCTCCCCTCAACTTTCACCCCTGAACTTCTGTCAACTTTCACCCCTGAACTTCTGTCACTTTCACCCTCAACTTCTGTCAACTTTCACCCCTCAACTCTTGCTGTTCTGGTACCTGCTTAACCCATCAACTCTTCTCTACTGGTGTCTGGTTTAATCTACACCTCAACTCTACTCTGTTGTAATCACACTGACCCCTGAACTCTTCCCTAGCGTTGACCCCTTCGCCTCTCACCTCTCCTCAACCGTACTCATGACAGTAGTCCCCTTTAGCCCACAATCCACTCAACTCTTTGTTCTGGGCTTGTTCAGTTCTCCACCCCCTTTACAGATATGAAAATCGCGTCCACTACACCCCATCATACCTCATTGGATCCGGCGAAGAGGGGCTCCCCAGTATGCATCTCCACCAGGATGCATCCCAGGCTCCACATGTCGATGGCCAGGTCATACGGCACGCCCAGCAACACCTCCGGCGACCGGTAAAATCGGCTCTGGATGTACTGGTAGATCTGTGGGGGGAAATGAGTTGTGAGAACAGGGCTGTGTCCACACAGGGCTGTTAGGAGTTTGTGGGTGCGAGTCTTGTACTTATGTGATACATGCATTACAAATTCTATCGAAATACATCACTGAACATTTTAAATTTTAAAATGTGTACACATATACTCATGTTGGTACGTATACATATTTCTATGTAAAAATATACACACAGAGGCATCTCTAACTACAAACTTCATCCATGGTCCAGTATGCTAAAATAAGAGATGATGGAGAGGTAGCAAAACACACAGGTTTAAAAGATATATATACCTTATTCCTAACTGACAAATACACTTGAACTGATCATGGTCAGTGAAGATATCCTCACCTCGAGGTTGAACATAAATTAAAGAAAAAAATGATCAGGTCTATGAACGCCAAACTTGGTCAGCTGAAGCAGCAAATGCTCTCCTGTTATTTACATTATAATTACCCTTAGTGACACAGATTACATGACACTCACAGTGATTGTGCCACAGACTTTGCCAGGCAGTTCTGGCCACAAGCAGTATGGTGTTGAAAAGACAATGGATACCAGCTGAACAAAAATTAAGAGCGGACGCCCTCCCCCCCACCTTCCCGTGCCCCAAACACATTCCCTTTACCTGCCATTTACTTTATACAGTTCATCAGCACACAAAGTTCTGCTCTGAAAATCAGGACACTAAAATGTGAAGAGAAAATTGCTAGAACTGTCTGTGTCAGCACAAATACACGTCACTATCTGGACACCTGTGATGGCTATCAAAGCCTGTACATGCTGAGCCTGATTCTTTACAACTATTGCCTGTAAAGAAAGACTCAAAGCCAGCAAAGCCTGTAAACAGATGGCCTGATTCTTTATAACTGTTGCCAGTGAAGAAAGGACTCATGGCTAACAAAGCCTGTAAACAGCCTGATTCTTTATAACTGTTGCCAGTGAAGAAAGGACTCATGGTAAACAAAGCCTGTAAACAGCCTGATTCTTTATAACTATTGCCTGTAAAGAAAGGACTCATGGCAAACAAAGCCTATAATTAGACAGCCTGATTCTTTACAAATGTCGCCAGTGAAGAAAGGACTCATGGCTAACAAAGCCTATAAACAGACAGCCTGATTCTTTACAACTGTCGCCAGTGAAGAAAGGACTCATGGCTAACAAAGCCTATAAAACAGACAGCAGCTGATTCTTTGTAACTGTCGCCAGTGAAAAAAAAGGACACATGGCTAACAAAGCCTACAGACAGACAGCCTGATTCTTTGTAACTGTCGCCAGTGAAAAACGCACTCATGGCTAACAAAGCCTATAAACAGACAGCCTGATTCTTTGTAACTGTCGCCAGTGAAAAAAGGACACATGGCTAACAAAGCCTGCAAACAGACAGCCTGATTCTTTGTAACTGTCGCCAGTGAAAAAAACGCACTCATGGCTAACAAAGCCTATAAACAGACAGCCTGATTCTTTGTAACTGTCGCCAGTGAAAAAAGGACTCATGGCTAACAAAGCCTGCAAATAGACAGCAGCCTGATTCTTTACAACTGTTGCCAGTGAAGAAAGCACTCATGGCAAACAAAACAAACCTGTACATGCAGAACCTAACTGTTCACGCTCATCTCCAGTGAACTAAAAATGACCTGGTAACTAAGCGCTAACTATAACTCGTAGGAAATCACCACTTTCTGTTAGCTTAAACTAACACTTAAACTTTATGCTCCAAGATTTAAACATATGTGACAATAGTTATCATGTGTATAGAAGAGGAGGTTTGTGTACAACATTATGTTCATATGTCCTGTCACAACATTTATCTGATATACTGTTCGATCATGTATATCCTGAACATCATTTTAAACTCACTACTGCTGCTAACAACTTCAGACTTGTCAGTGCAACTGTGCAACCAGCGGAATTTTTAAAAAATAGTTCATACTTTGACCATATGCACCTACTGACCACACACCGATCAGTTTCATATCAGATTATTATGACAAGACATTGTCAGCATTTCAAGGAGTCGGATGTTACAGATACAAATCAGGCAGCATTTTAAGTGAAAGATCATTGCGTCATCTGTTGTCAGTTCTCACAGTCAATCAGCATTGATTTTATTAGTTGATGAAGTTTCATAATTTGTTTCCACAAATGTGTGGACGAGAGCAGAATCTGAATCTTGGCCCATCATTTTCAAAACTGACCTCTCAGTTTGAACCAACAATGGGTCACTGATCAATCACATCTCAATCTGAACATTTTCATAGCTGCCAATCTTTTTTCTTTTTTTTTTTTTAAGTCAAAATGAAGGGGTGGGACGGACTGAAGATTTGGCATTTCAGCTTTTCACTGACAGCATTTTCAACTCCCTATATCTTCAACTGAAGAGTGTGTGATTTAATTTAAAAAAAAAAGTTTTCCACAACATATAAATGCTGAAATTCACATGACATTTGGGTTTTATTCTGCAATACATTATCAGCCCATTTTTATTAAACAAAAATTGGAAATCCTGGATTTGTTTCTCACTAACTTCAGAATTTTGGGAATGATTTCTAAAACAGGGAAATTTTGGAACAATTTGGGACTGTTGGTAGGTATACACTACTGCAATCACTGTTCGCAATAGTTTGCTTTATGAAGAAAAAAGCTTATGAATTAAATAAGAATTTTTTTTTCCCAAATCACTTACTTGGTTTGAAATATAATTCACTCATTTGTAAACTGAAAGTGATAAATGGTACAGAGATCGATCAAACACACACACACACACAGAGAAAAACAAAGGACAGAAACACACACCTTACATACCTACTCAACATACACCTTCAAATCTCACTTAAAACCCACAGAAACACACTGCCATGCACTCACCCTCTGCCCAAGCTGACAGGAACTGCCAAAGTCCACGATTTTGATTGCACTACGCTTGGGATTACACAACAGAATGTTTTCTGGCTTCAGGTCACAGTGAATAATGTTCATTTCTGGTGTGGCCAAGAACAGCAAGGCTGTGCACAACTGCTGAGCAAATTTACGAGTCAAGTTGAGGGACACCCCTCGAAAGTTTGTGTTTCGTAACAAGTCATACAGGTTGTAGGAGAGCAGCTCGAACACCAGACATAGATGGTTCCGGAACATGAAGTGCCGTTTTAACCGTACTGTAACACACACAAAAAACAGTCGTTAGGTATGCTGCAAAGGTGAACATAAATGTATGAAAAGACTCAGATGAAGGAGGAAGAGGGAGTGTGCGGGGTGAAGAGTGAGACAGAGGATAGATAGTTATGAAGGATAAGCCCTTTCCACCATAAAGAGGTGATATCAGAGCTATACACTGAGGGTCATTACATGACTCGAGTTATGCAAACACATACGCAATCTGCAACCTTAAAATGTAAAAAAAAAAACACAACTAAATCTTATAAAAAATGTTCACATCTCTTAAAAACTGAAATGTCACAGATACTTGCACATTTTTAAAAAGCTCACAAGTGACATCTTATCAAAATATTTTCCTCATTTCATTCCGTCTAATGTTAGGGAGAATGAGCATTATTGTGCTTCAGTGAGACAGAGGAGGAGGACGGAAAGAAAACAGGGATGGAAGGAGAGCAGGATGACAAGGGCTTGGGTTTGTGGCATGCTTTCTTTGTTTAGTAACCATGCCTATCATCAGTATCAACGAAAAGTAAATAATAAAGAACAGAAACGTCTTTCTCTCCCATGGTGAGACATTACTCGACAATAAGTCCAAACAAATACAGCTTGTTACAGCCCCCACTCCCAGGAGCAAATGCTGACAGAGGCACACAGAAAGAGCAACTAAACTTCCTCAATGAAGGATGCTCCCAGCTCATCCATATACCCTGCTTTGACAGACGGACTGAAAGCAGTAACTCAAGAAATGAAAGCCTTTTGACCTTGAACACTGTCAAACATTTTTTTTAAGAGAGACACTACTGTTTCAGCTACACACTGCCAAAGGCACACACGATTCAAGTACTTGCAAACACTTGTTTTCTATTGTCCTGTCAAGAAAGAAGCCTATCTGTTGATAAGTCAGAGTTCCCTTTTGACAAACATCAATTTCCGAAAACAAATTAGTGCAACAACTGAAGCACAATAATACTTTCTCCCTCACATTAGACAGAACGGTAGAAGTTTGCAGACACAGCAAGTTTGTGGGCCTGAAGGGTTCAGGCCTTCAGTTTCAAGCATTGTTCGTATCTGTCTGCAGCCTTGAGGGCATCAAACTGGCAGATTAGAGCCATGTTCTATTTGGGTTATCTCTCCCTATCAATGTCGCCTACAATGTCCAATCAGCACCACTTTCTCAGATCTGGAGCAGATAACCCATTGAGGCTTACTTCCCTTCCCACTGTTTTCACTGACACAGATTCAATCATAAATTCACTTACAGTTATACGATGTATTCATTAGTTCAAAAACACAGGAGCAATGAAAACAGCGAATTCTGCATATACACGCATCTGACAACATAAAAACAGCCGCATTGTGGAAAACGTAATAAAAACTAGTTTTACTGAATGTAAGCTTGTGTTTTACGCATGACGATAGTTGATAACAGAACGCGTATGTCAGCAGGATTCAATACCAAAAATTTACACTGGTATCCATGAAGTATTAAAGCAATATTGCTTTACTGCTCACATCTGACCTGAGCCAGGGCTTTTTTCTATAATGACTTGAAACATGTCACCATTTCACACTCTAGTTTTCATACTGTGTGCAGTATTATCATCATAATGATGGAACCATTTTCTCCCCACATTTGCTCACGGTTTTGAAAACCTATCTTTTTTTTCTTTTAGGACTGTGAACATGTTCTAACATTATAATACTGTAGTGGCAAACTGAAAAATATGGCGACAGCATAACAATTGATTTCAGAGATAACTGAGACAACAGGACAACTTCCACTGGATGCTAGTGCAACAGATTACATTCCACTGTAACTGTCATTGTGGAACCAGACGGACTGTTCTAACAGTATCAGCAAAGTGCGCAACCAATGAGGAAGATGAGGCTGACATTCATCTGAAATCAAAATAAAAGCATTAACTATTCAGAAATTCAGTGAAATCATTGGTGCAGGTACAAAACATTTGTGAGTCGCTTGAAGGGACATTCAATTTTGAATTCCACTCGCACACCTGCATTTCTACTCGCCTGTGGAGACTGGGCAACTGAAATTGTCGTGTCCTGTGTCTGTGTGTAATTACTTATCTTTCAAAGATTTCTTTAAAATTCTTTTTCGTCAAATGCAACTCACTTCTCTCCATGTGTTCTATGTTCCAGACAATCATATCCTAAAGACTGACAGTAATATCTAAACTGCTCTTCTGAAAACCAAGGTAGATTTCGATATGGATACTGTCGATTTATTCATTGTCAAGCTTTGCTTCCTCATTATCAAGAGCGGAGAGAGAAATTGCAAGTCCTTAGGACAACGTGTTAGTATCAGCAAACCTTCTTAGCTGTACTGTATAGTCCAAAACCATGACGGGGTACTAGGTGTAGAACCTTATGGAACGAAAGGATTAAAAAATTAAAAAAACCTTCTCTTGCATCTCTTTTTGATGTAACATGAAAAGAGCTATTCCTTTAGATAATAGCATCAAAATTCTAAACTGCAGCCAGTGTAAGATAGGATTAGCTGACTTATATAACACATCAGGATTCTAC
Organism: Conus betulinus; assembly: GCA_016801955.1. Taxonomy (NCBI): domain Eukaryota; kingdom Metazoa; phylum Mollusca; class Gastropoda; order Neogastropoda; family Conidae; genus Conus; species Conus betulinus. The sequence continues at coordinate 212,466 of JADBJO010002399.1, forward strand.
AGTACAGCCGGTGTAAGATAGGATTAGCTGGCTTAGATAACACATCAGGATTCTACACTGCAGCCGGTGTAAGATAGGATTAGCTGGCTTAGATAACACATCAGGATTCTACACTGCAGCCGGTGTAAGACAGGATTAGCTGGCCTAGATAACACATCAGGATTCTACACTGCAGCTGGTGATAGGATTAACTGGCTTAGATAACACATCAAGATTTTACACTGCAACCGGTGTAAGATAGGATATGCTGGCTTAGATAACACATCAGGATTCTACACTGCAGCAGTGTAAGACACGATTAGCTGGCCTAGATAACACATCAGGATTCTACACTGAAGCCGGTGTAAAACTTGATTAGCTGGCCTAGATAACACATCAATCAATTCAACACTGCAGCCGGTGTAAGACACGATTAGCTGATTTAGATAACACATCAAGATTCAACACTGCAGCTGGTGATAGGATTAACTGGCTTAGATAACACATCAAGATTTTACACTGCAACCAGTGTAAGATAGGATTAGCTGGCTTAGATAACACATCAGGATTCTACACTGCAGCCAGTGTAAGACACGATTAGCTGGCCTAGATAACACATCAGGATTCTACACTGAAGCCGGTGTAAGACACGATTAGCTGGCCTAGATAACACATCAAGATTCAACACTGCAGCCGGTGTAAGACACGATTAGCTGGCCTAGATAACACATCAGGATTCTACACTGCAGCCGGTGTAAGACACGATTAGCTGGCCTAGATAACACATCAAGATTCAACACTGCAGCCGGTGTAAGACACACGATTAGCTGGCTTAGATAACACATCAAGATTCAACACTGCAGCCGGTGTAAGACACGATTAGCTGGCCTAGATAACACATCAGGATTCTACACTGAAGCTGGTGTAAAACTTGATTAGCTGGCCTAGATAACACATCAAGATTCAACACTGCAGCCGGTGTAAGACACGATTAGCTGGCCTAGATAACACATCAGGATTCTACACTGAAGCCGGTGTAAAATAGGATTAGCTGGCTTAGATAACACATCAGGATTTTACACTGCAGCCGGTGTAAGATAGGATTAGCTGCTTAGATAACACATCAGGATTCTACACTGCAGCTGGTGTAAGATAGGATTAACTGGCTTAGATAACACATCAGGATTCTACACTGAAGCCAGTGTAAGATAGGATTAGCAGCCAGCATTAAGTCTTGTCTTATGGTTGTACTTCTGGGCACGACATGAGCCTTTTTTAATCACCATGGCAGCCCCTCCTCTCTCACGACAGTTCAACCTCACTTTCACTGAACTGATCAGGTACCATCAGTAGCCTTGGCCCAACCCTAAAACCATGAGAACCCCCCACTTGGGGCACGTGAGGTTTATGACAGCTGTAATCAGACAACCGTTGGTGCTTGACATGAGGCGTGAGGGTACTCAATGACCAATAGGATCCAATCATATTGCAGCTGGGTGTCAGTGGTCTTGTACACCTGAACTAAACCTGTCAACTGAGATTGGAATGGTCTGGAACATGCTGCCTACCTTTCATTCCTTGAACAATCTGTTACGTGTGTGTGTGAGTAATGGATTAAGGCTTCTGACCATACCACAACTGCTAGCCAACATACATGATACATACTGAGCAGTCTAGAGGTAAAGAAGTACATGACCACAAAAAGGTGAATTTTTCACA
>JADBJO010002399.1:219163-226663 GCA_016801955.1 Conus betulinus
GCAAATGATCATAGCATGGAGGACAACAAGCGAAGTCATAGAGCTGATCAGGTTTGGGCTAAAACAAAACCACCACACAAAACAACAAAAACCCACTACGTCAGAGGGGAAAAAAAGGTAAAAAGTTATGAGCATCTTTTCACAGTGACAAGGAGTGTCATCAGAGTTCCTGTTTGGCGGTAATACCAGTATTTCACCATGAGACTATGAAATCCAATTTTATCAACAAAAAAAAAACAAACAAACAAACAAACAAAAAAAAACATCCACAAGTACTGTGTACTGATTTGGTTTTCATTCAATCAGACAATTGCAGTGGGAGAGTGGACCTTTACGTTTGTTGCACATCAATCTGATCAACTTGATAATTGTTATGACCAGGTTACCTACCATTTCTGTTTGACCCATTTGCCTTCATTGACTTGTTCCCCATATCAGTGTTTAAAACTACAGTATTAGCATAATCATTGTCAATGTAACCAGTGCATCAAAGAAGAATGAAGCTGTAACCATACAAACCACAAATGACATTCATTCAATCACACCATTCTTAAGTGAGCAACTATCAACGCTCATCTTGTGCCGATTATGCTCATTCTTTGTTTTAATTGTTTGAGATGGATTTGTTTGTCTTGCCCGGGGAAGACCTAAGAGGTCAAAACACATCATGTTTTGTCTTGTAATTTGTTCGTCCCCTGTTGTTTGGCAGACTACTAACAATCCTGTTTAAAATTCATAAATGTTTCTTATTACAGAATTTATATCTATAGATTGTTTCAACAGGTGTCCTAATAGTACTATTATATAAAGACAAAAAGATAAACACAGAACTCCTGTAGTAGACTTTCATGAAAAAATTACTATTGTACCAATTTCTTCATGACTGAACCATTTATAAGCATGACGAAGGACTGAGAAGTACAGTGTTTTTCTTCATCTTAGATCACTATCTTAATTCCTAAGCTGTAATTTTCACTCTCCACCTTTTGTGCTCATAACTAATTTATCAGTATCCATTTCAAAGTGCTGAGTGATAAGTGAACCTACAAAAATTTACTGTGCGTGCAGCATAATGTGTTTGTGACAAATGAAATGCAAAATCACGGGCACTATGACTTAATAAGTTAATTACTACTGCATTTTTGTTAAAGTTTGAAGTCAAAGGTTATTCAAAAAACTCAAGGCAAAACTATAGTTCAAGATCTCAAGCAAATATTCTGTGTCAACACAATATGAATAACAAATTCTGAAATCCATGTCTAGAACAGAAGCTTAATCCAGCTTTGAAAACTGGAAATTAACGTCTCTATCAGGCAGACCGGAATTCTAATACAGCACAAGCGCTAGCTGGTTCAGGGTGAAAGTATATTTGATATAAATTTCCTAAACTAGATCACCTTTTTTTCTGTATTAGTTCCTATTTAAAATGAAACTATTAACAGACATATAAAAACATGATTAATGTCTATGTAAGTGCAGGCTTTTTTTTAATCTTATAAAAGGAAGCAGTGACCAAACATTACATGTCAAGTATATAACATTAACAGTAGGCAAAGTAAACATTAACACTATTGATTTTTAATTAAAAAAAAAAAAAAAAAAAAAAAAATCTTGATTTTTAACGTGAATGATGACACTTGTAAATCGTAATTTGGTTAGGTTTTATTCATAAACTGTGAATCAAGAAAATAACATCATCCACGCAAGTCGACAAAGAAAACAACCTTATTTTTCATTTTGGTACAATATTCAACAATCTATTAATATTCACAAGAGTATTCACATTCTGCAAATTCTGAATAAATCAAATGCTGTCCTTACAAAGTAAAAACAAAAGCATTATCTGAATATTTCATGTTGATAGCTCTGAACAGCAGAATTATAATTGATCTTTTTAAAACCAGTTAAACTGAAAACCTAAAAATATGAAAAAGTTATCAATCAAAATCACTTTAAACAGATAATATGTACAAGTTTTAAAATTTGAAAGGTTGCTCTTTTGCACATGAGGGGGTAGCCAGTAATGGACAAAACAATCTAGATATAAAAATCAAATGGTTGCTAAGGACAATAATGAACAATTATGCTTCATGGGTCAATTCTTTTTTCCCCTTTTTTGGTTTCAGCAGTGAACTCTCAAAAACCCATTAGGCTGTTTCAAACACAATGGTAAATAAAAAGAAGCAGCAAACTAACAAGAAGAACATACGAAGTGCTATGGTTTACTGAATCAACGAACGACCATTGTGCAGTGGTTTGAGTTGTGCAATGGAACTGCAATTTTGCACAGAAGTCAAAACCTGAATTAACATCAGCCAGTGTATGTTAAAGTGTCAACAGCTCGCATGAAAAGGATGTCAGGTATTTTTCCCCCCATCTTTTCACTTCAAATGCATTTGTTTACATTCCATTCGCTTGTTGACTTTATGCCTTTGAATCAAATAAATTTGGAATAAGGTACGTAAACTACAGTAAATTCAGTAATTAACAAGTGCTGGTGATATCAATGCTTAGAAACTGTTTTAACTGAAAGCGTTTATGTGTATGTTCGCATATTACTGCTTGCGTGTATTCAAGTGAATGTGTATGTGGGTTTTTTTTCTTTTTCAGCACACAAAGAAATTCAATGTTGTCAACTTCACTGCACTTTCTCAAGTTTCTAATAATATTCATACTCTAATTATCTCTTTCTCTATATTGCTATAATGCTAATAATTGTACAAGCTGTGGTGACAGCAAAAACACATACATCCCATACATATCTATATAGATAGAATGTTATCTAAAGCTTTCTTAAGGTTCATACTTCGTACATGTACTGCATCATACACAGAGCTGCAGCTCACACAGAATACACTGACAATATCCATGTTTGTCACTTCTGTTGGCTGCATGACCATAGAAGTTTGCTTATCTCAACTACATTATTTTGGAATTTGCCTCTGATGTTATAGATTTTTGTATACACATTTTTGCAAGCTTTGGTCTCTTTGCCACGAACAACCAAAAATTTATACGCTCAATGTTACTGACTGGATGTTGACATAATTTTGCATCCGCTGCTGTACCTGTCAATGTGAATGCTACCATGCAAAAGCATCACTACCACAACGGTGTGTGCGCACATCTGCACAACAGCATGCTGCACAACAGCATGGATGTCACAACTGACATGACTGACAATGACATGCAAGCCATATTCTAGGTATTTGTGCCCACTCCTTGTCCAAAGTCCTGGCAATCAAATGTAAGAATTTACCAAAGTTCACATTTTAGAGAATCTGAAAGGATGAGACTGTGAGGGAATAACATGGGAGAAGAGAATATGTGTGTGTGTGTGTGTGTGTGTGTGTGTGTGTGTGTGTGTGTGTGTGTGTGTGTGTGTGCGTGTGTGTGCGTGTGTGTGTACATGTGTGTGTGTGTGACTATGTGGGTGTGCACATGTGTGTGTGTGTGTGTGTGTGTGTGTGTGTGTGTGTGTGTGTGTGTGTGTGTGTGTGTGTGTGTGTGTATGCTTGTGTGCATATGAGAGAGAGAGAGAGAGAGAGAGGAGAGAGAGAGAGAGAGAGAGAGAGAGAGAGAGAGAGAGAGAGGAGAGAGATGCTGTCCTTGTTTGAGCGCTGTCTGAAAACAACAAAGCACTGATACTGAAAACAAAGGTGTAGGCCTCTGTGACATTACTACAATGCTACTATTAATTTACTCAATGGTAGTCTAGTTCCAATTCATCTTTTGATTTGTACGTACGAAACATCTGTAAGCAATTTCAGAATGTTTCATCAAAAACCTGTTTTATTGTGTTGCGGATTTTTTTTTTCAATCTGCATCTGTGCATGGAACTGACTTCAACGAGATGACGGCCCTAGTGTGGCCCCTCACGATCAACTGAGCTATAAACAATACGAACTGAACTGAGTCCACTGCGTGGTACTGCTACTTCAAACAAAAATACGCATATATGTACAAGACTGTAACTGTGCGATGCATTAAAAATACGAAACAATTATATCAACAACTGCCTGCATTGCCAAACGCAGGCATCTCCCGATCGGGCTGAATTTCACGAACATCAACGCCGCCTTCATTCAAATATACCTAAACGACGACTGTTTACAGAGCAGGGGCGAGTTTGCAGACGACAGTCGGAAACACGTCCAGCCTGAACGAACTTCGCGAGGCTCGTTCCTTGTTTCGATCCTTTACACTTACTTACCTTCGCATCAGAAAAGAAACCCTCATGAACGTCGTAATCATGTCGTGACACAGGTGTATGTTCATCCCATTTTCAATAGTGCAAACTTGTCAAAAGCAGTCATTTGGACCAAAACTATTTAACGTGCGCCGAAGAAGTCGCATCGAGCGATGATCTCCCCTGTGGCGAGACCAAAACAAAGTGAAGCATTGTGGGATGGCGTGGGTCCCCGAAGTTTTAAACCAAACGATGGGTGCCAATGGAGTTACTCAATACTCTGATCAATCGATGCAAACCTTCAGAAGTTCAAGGATTCTAGGAACAAAGGTTTACTGACATTCATTACCTATCATGTCAGAAGACATACAAGTCGATTGGTTAATAAATTAATGACAAATTAACAAGGTTTCCTTGGGGGAAAAATGAAGAAAATAAATAACCCGATGAACAGATAAATGTAACATTTTAAACATGTAAGCCCCCCTTCTCCTATCTGCCTTCATTTCTAAACGAAATACTTTCAGGTGTTTATGCATGAACAGATTCTCTCTCTCTCTCTTACACATATGCACATGAGCGCGCGCACTCGCGTGTGTGCCACTTATGTGTGTGTGTGTGTGTGTGTGTGTGTGTGTGTGTGTGTGTGTGTGTGTGTGTGTGTAAAGCTATAAAGCTTCATTATTCAATTCATCAAAGAAATAATTGCGAATCCGAATTCATCAAAGGTACTGACAGATTTGTAAGCAGGAACAAATATCTTGAGTTCATCATTAAAAACCCAGCATAATAATAATGATAATAATTATAATAATAATGAAGAATTAGTGAAATGAATACGCAGGAAAACAGTTTCGACAGTGTCCAGGTAAAGTCAACACTTGCGATCATACCACAAACACAAGACAGGTAAAAGTGAAAAAATGTGTGTGTGTGTGTGTGTGTGTGTGTGTGTGTGTGTGTGTGTGTGTGTGTGTGTGTGTGCGTGCGTGCGTGCGTGCGTGCGTGCGTGCGTGCGCGCGTGCGTGCGTGCGTGCGTGCACACGCGCGCGAGTGTACAAGCGCATCTGTGTTTTGGGTGTGGCATGGGGAGGGGAACAAAGATACACGCATTACAGGCAGATCTATGAGAGAGAGAGAGAGAGAGAGAGAGAGAGAGAGAGAGAGAGAGAGAGAGAGAGAGAGAGTGTGTGTGTGTGTGTGTGTGTGTGTGTGATCACCCTCCTTGCTCCATAAACACTGACCCCCATTCCTCTCCCCTTCACTCCATCGTTCTTCCACCCTTTTCTCCGAACCAAATTTATTTTTAGTCCGTTACAGAAAGAGCTGTTTGAGGCTCTCAGAGAACGTGGCCCTTGCTTCAGAAACAAAAGCCGCCATCTCAAGTTCGCTCCTCTTTGTTACGTGAGGGAGTGTGGGCGGCTGGCGACACGAAATTTGTTGGAAACGTAGGTACGCGAACCCTGTCTTCTTCCACACGAAAACCCAGGTGGCTTTGTTTACGTCATGTGACTGGCCCATGCAGCTACGCAATGATTCACCTCGACCCGGCCTTGACATCGGCGCTCCACCAATCAGCGCCCGTTGTTCAGTAAGATGGCGACTGTTGCTGTGGGATAGGGCTAAGAATAGAGCGACAAGGTCGACATGGCGAGTGCGGCCAGTCTCACCTTGTGGCAAGTGGCCTCTTGCTGTCTTTCGCTTTACAGCGGTCTTTGCCCTGGGCAACAAGTCAGGAGATAGACAGGTAGATAACGACTGGTGACAGCGTAGACTTCAGCTCGTTTGGCTCACGCACGACACCTTACTCCGTCGACGGGAGGAAAGCTGAGCGAGCGAACAAGACAGCGACAGTTTGACTCGACTTTCGCTTCTTCATCGGGCAGCGTGCGCGTTGGCAGGTGTAAAGAAAAACAACAAAGAAATCGATCGGAAGAAACAATCGATGCCAACAAATCGCAACTGCGCTATTAAAACTCATTGTTCTCTAGAACATGACGATATTTCCCGCAGCCCGTCGCGATCGATGCCCCCCTCCCCCCCTCTCCAGCTGACCTAAGCAAAACAGACGAAAAAAAAAAAAAAACCGCCTTCTTCTTCTATCACTTCATGCCCGTTCTTCTCCTGCCCTTCCCCGATTCGGATAACGGCTTGGATTGGGCGACACGCTGAGCGGCCGGTCATTCCTCCCCGAGCCAGGCAGGATAAATTTACATCGAATTATGATCATGCAAACTTCTGTTGGGGAGCACGCATCGAGCAAGTAGCGGCTTGCACCAAGTCAAAAAACAGCACGCCAGCGTGAATCGTCGCCTGACAACTGGGGAGTTTTTTTTTACCCTCGTCCCTCACCCCTCTTGCATCTTGCCCTTCCCTTCACCTCCTCCTCCCCCCTTCCCACCCCCATCCCCTACCCCCTTCCATTCCACAACAGTGATTAATAATGCATCGCGCGGTGCAAACCCCAGCATCGCCACCTCGGTGCGTGTGTGAATGAACGGTTGGCAGCGATTGAACGGTTTACACTTATATCGGACTGCAGTGAATGGCAACAACCGTCGACCGCCGTGCTGAATGAGCGAGCCCGGCTGCTTCGGTCGTCCGGGAACCAAAATTTTTGTGTCTCGAGCGACATGACAGTTGCGCGCTATTCGTTCGTTGGTAGACATTTTTGCTCCTGCTCCCCTTGTAGGCGTGGTCGATGGAGAATCTTTTTACAATGCGACGTTTTCTTTTACTTGATTCCTTTTCCTCATCTGATCCTAAAAGTATGATGGCGACACACACACACACACACACACACACACACACACACACACACACACACACAACCACACCTGAATAAGATATGCAGGCACATTTTCATTTACACACACATACAAACATACATCATAATGCATAGGACACAAACATGTACAAGCACACACACATGCATATGTGTATTTCTCATCTTTAAAACACACACACACACACACACACACACACACACACACACACACACACACACTGTGGCACAGACCATGAACACACACACACACACACATACACATTTTGTCATGGCACAGACCATGATAGGTAACAGGTATCCAAGAACTGACCAGCACATTGCGGCAATGTTTAGGTCTGGCATCTGATAAACTCTCTCTGTGTCTCTTTACACAGATTCATCCATTCATTAATCAAGCCGTCATCCTTGCAGTCTGGTCTGCTGGCCTAGCTGATGTGAAGCACAGGCCAACAGACTGGTCAGTCTGCGAAACAGTGACACCTAATTACACACAGAATCAAGTTTGTTTTTCAGACCCTTCATA
>JADBJO010002399.1:231663-236663 GCA_016801955.1 Conus betulinus
CGAAAGGTTTCAGGATTTAAATCAATAGCTTCATTCCAAATGAGACGGCATATATAACATTTTGATTAAACAGTATGTCATACAGTATGCGCACCACCGTATTTGTGCCTGAGACTGAGAGAGAGAGAGACAGAGGGTGGAGAGTGGGAAGTATAAAAAGTGGAAAAAAAAGAGCAGAACACGCTTCAAACATATGATCAACACAGTACCCATGTACACTACAGTCGTACAGATCAGCATGGACGAGCACACATTAAAGTGTGATGAACTCGCATGCTTATTCTGTTGGATGAAAACAGAACTTCAAATTTTTTTTTTTTTTTTTTATAGTTTTTATCCTTCCCATAGCTTTTTGTGTTTACAGCATGTGTGTGTGCCTGTATTTATAGATCTAAGATGTAAATACAGGCAGGCATCTCTGCTTAGTTTATTTACATAAATTTACCAATCGATACAAGAGATGATCCAAAAGTTCTGGTGGTTAAGCTGAATCATAAATACTTTCAGTTTTCACACTGTGGATAAAATGTTGTGTTATTAGGCACAAAATCATGATGGCACTATATGTAGCTAGTGCAAAGGTATGGTGTCATCGAAACTGTCAGAAACTGTATGAAGGATCCCACTAGTAAGCACTTGACAGCAGCCCAGATTCTTTGTTTTGTAAAGAAAAGAAAAATGTTTCAGTGACTTTCAGATCACATCTCTGGCTCAGAAATTCTATAAGGTTTTGAAAAGCTGCCGCACCTTTACGGCAAAATGCATGTTGAGTCAAAGCACTGGCACTTTTCACTGCCCTTCTGATCCTAATGAGTGCTTTCCCCTGAAAGAACCCAGCATGACAAATTAAGTTATTAATATTATACTTGGATACTCACTGTTGTCTGCTGCATGATGGCAGCCCTAAACCAAAACACCTCTGTATTTCAGTGTATGCTTTGTTTTTTTTTTTTTTTTTTTTTTTTTTTTTTTTTTCCCCAGCAACAGGAAAATTTTTATGATTGGCAGCAAAATGTCGGGTAACTGGTCAAGTGGCCAGGAACAATTTTCTTTTCTTCAATGGCTAAAAAGCTGGCTGGAGACGGTCCAATCAAAAAAACGTCTCAATCTGACAGGTGTGCATAATGAGAAGCTGTATGACAGTATGCTGAGGGACTGGTACACTGATAGCTTCAATTCAAACAAGTGTTAAAGACTGACACAAAAGGCAAGTGCCATTGTGTGCATCCAATTCCAAATAAGATCTGGAACAAGCAACATGTTCAGCTTATAAAGTGAATAGATCCGAAGAGGACAAGTGCCACTACTTTACTTTAGTCTGCATCCAAGTAAGATCTGGAACATTAGGTTGTAAAGTGATTAGCTGAACAGGATAAATGCTTCAGTCTGCATGTAACTGTAAGACACTTATTACAGCGTTATACATGTTATTGTTTGAATTCAGCGGATCTTACAAAATTATCTCGCAATGAGAAAAGTGCTCTGAAACACATACAAGTACGTATAAAAGAAAAAAGCACAAGAACAACAAGCTATCACAGTTATAGTTGAAATTTTGGGCTTCATTTGCCTTCATCAGCAAATGACCTCCTCCCTGAGTACCAGTAGGTAAGGTTGTGAGGGAAGAGACGTCAAGATTTCAATATGACGTAATATAAAACAAACTAAACACTAGAAATAGAATAATACATAACTCGACAGACCTGTCACATATATCTATATTACATCTTCTGAGAAAGGAGCACAAAGAGAAAAAAAGAAGGTTTAGGCATTTAGAGCTAGAGGGCCCATATTTATTTGACAAGATCACAAAATGATAAAAGATGGATCATCTTCTATTTACAGTAACAGTCTATGGATTCCAGAACAACTGATCAAATAAAAATGAAACGCAAACTGCACTGCAAGTGATGTTTCAAACCTGGAGGATTCTTTTCACTATTTTCTTTGAACAACTATTAATGCTCTGCAGAGGTAAATATTCAGCTTGGAGTTTCCTTTTAGTGAGCATAACATAAAGTATAACATTGTTTTTTGGATTTATATTAATTATAAATTACTAGTATTTGGCCTAAAGCTGAGTAGTTTATCCCTGAGCACCTTCCACATCAAATGTGTAAATCAATAGAAAGTTCCTTCTACATGAAAAGGCAAGAACACCATACTAGTGCACACTTATATTCAAGAACAATCTTTGAGCAATCCATCCAAGTTCTCATTCACACACTTTACATCCTGACGTAGCCTCATGAAATTTCTGGTTCAGTGGGTTGTCTCCCCTCTGAGGTAAAACCTGTTGGGCAAGAAGTAAAGAACCCAGGATTCCGGAAAAAAAGGTGAATTGACAACAGATACATGTGAAAATGTTATCAACAAGGAAAACCCTGATTTGAATTGAATGAAAGACAAGTGCCACTGTATGCACCAAAGTCAGATCCGATTATCAAAAAGCATTTGATTTTAGGCTAAAACTCTTTGTGGAGCGAGGAGGAAATAATTCTGAAGGGCCAAAATTTTCATGAAGGACTTTTGGAACAGCCCCCCCCACCCCTCCCCTTCCCCCCACACTAAATTGACAATAATAAGACAGCTGGGTTTTACTTCACACCCGCATTCAAAACTAAAATACAACATGAAAGGAAGGAGAATGTTTTAGACGAGTCCTTGTCACCCATTATCCACTTCTTTGCTCTCCAGCCCTGCATCCTTTTATCATCACACAGTGACACACACACAAACTATACAAACACACACATAGAGCTCCACACACAAACACATACATACACACACACACACACACACACACACACACACACACACACACACACACACACACACACACACGCAAACACAACTTTTTTTTTTTTTTTTTTTTTTTTCAAGTCACAAAAAATTAAATACACTGACACTAAGAATAGAAAAAAAAAAGACTTCATAGGTGGCACAACAGATTTCGTCATTTTGACACTGGGGAAGATGGGAGGAAGGTATGCTACAGGAGAGACCAACGAGAGTAGGTGGGGACAGTGGCGATGACGACACGTCTGGAGAAATTCAATAGGGAGGAAAAGAGGGCAGAGGCAGATGGGGAAGGAGGTTTTGGGGGGAGCAAAGGGATTGGATAGTCAGGGCAGAGACAGTGCTGGTAGATTTCTGGGGAAGAGTGGAGAGAGAGAGAGAGAGAGAGAGAGAGAGAGAGAGAGAGAGAGAGAGAGAGAGAGGGGTGGTGGGTGGGAGGGGGGGGGGGTAGGTAGAACCAGGACTAGTAGGAGTCAAATGGGGTGGGGGGTGGGGGGGGGGGTTTGGTAGAACTAGGACTAGTAGGAGTCAAATGGGGTGGGGGCGAGGCACAAAACTGACTTGATGTTGGTAAATTCTGGTGTAAACTTTTAGTCGCATTACTTCCCACTACATACCACAAACATTACATCGGCAGCATTATGCTCTGTTCACAATATGCCGTCTAGGACTGGGTGGCACAGTCTGACAGCAAAGCAATGCATAAAAGACACTTTTCTTTTCTAATATTCTTGATCTAATTTTACTATTTTTAAGGTAACAGAATTAAAACTGTCTGCTAAAAATGCTGATAACAAAACTAGATTATAAATCTAACTGAAATTAAAACAACAACAGCAAAACAACAAATTCTAAACATGCTACACAACTCAAGCAAGTGTTGAACAATCACTAACACTATACTGGGTGTTCTACTTCTGCTCTACATCAATATATCTCGAGTTAAACATATAACCTCAACCAATCACCCAAACACACACACTTACAATGTATGCATACACACACTCACAAACACACATGCGCACGCGCCCCCCCCCCCCCCCCCCCCCCCCCTGCCACACACACATGTATTGCTTACTGATCAGGCATGGAGAGATATAGAGGTGAAGAGACTGATGTTTGTGAGATTTTAAATAACTGATTATATTTATATATAATTATTTTCAATCATACCATCAAGAAATCCATATTCCATTTACAATGATTTAATGTCTTAAAAAAATGTGGGTATGATAATTCACAATGAGTATTCATATATTGCTACCTGGAGTTGGACCTAGTCTCCTAACAAATGAAAATGCACTACTCACTCGTAGCTCTCAAGTAAGTATATATAGTAACAAACTTACAAAGTATGTGTATCTATCAATTGTGTGTGTGTGTGTGTGTGTGTGTGTGTGTGTGTGTGTGTGTGTGTGTGTGTGTGTGTGTGTGTGTGTGTGTGTGTGTGTGTGTGTGTGTGTGTGTGTGTGTGTGTGTGTGTGTGTGTGTGTGCGTGTGTCAGGAATGTATATTATCTACAGGTGTGTGCATATTTTCAATCCCACCAGCACACTATGGCCACTTATTTTACAAAAGGATGGAACGGAATTTAATATGAGAGCAAGTTTGTTGTTTGTTTGTTTTTTTAATGCATGATTTACGCAAAGGGTCATGGTTTAATGTCTGGCTTGTAAAAAGTCACATGGGTTTGAACCTGCGCAGATGTTGATCTCAAAGGCAAAATCTCTTTTCTGCTTGTCTTAACCTGGGATTAAAATCAGGAACCATGGATTAAGATCTCACTTTATCAGTTTATGATTATATCCACCGGCCAACTATTCCCATGTGTGTGTGTGTGTGTGTGTGTGTGTGTGTGTGTGTGTGTGTGTGTGTGTGTGTGTGTGTGTGCGTGCGTGCGCATGTGTGTCCGTGTGTGTATGTGTTCTGTCAATTGATACAGATCTGTTTTCTTCCTTGCTGCTTTCTGTGCTTTATATTTGAACTGAGATAAGTGAATATCAGATCTAGATACGAACTGGTGACAGAACAGTAACTTTGTAAGTAAATTCATCAAAACCTCTGCCTGAAGAATTTTCACAACATCAAACAATTTAGAATCTCATCTTTTAATCAACAAGATACATGTGTGCTGTGACTTTGCTACGGCCCTGTCCAAAAGTGTCAGTAAGACTTGTACCAATAACAGCTGTCAGTCTAAC
>JADBJO010002399.1:239163-244163 GCA_016801955.1 Conus betulinus
TTAGTTTCGGAGTTATGTTCAAGTACTTAAACTTCACCATGGTATCAAAAGTTACATCCCTTATTAATTTCGTAGCACTTGTTAAATGCTACCATCCATCAATCAAGATTTATAAGAATTTATTTGAAAAAAAAAAAAAACCCATGAATTTCTGCTTTCTTTCTGTCTTTACACATATCACCAAAGTGAAAGTTTTTTTTGTGTGTTTTTTTTTTCAACATATTATTTTCATTTGCCGGTACTTTCATAGTTGTACGTTGCTGTCATGCACAATCTGAAAATCAATACAATCGAATGATATTTCCACACAACTGATCAATCAATCAATGATGTTCCGAAATTGGTCAGTCTTCTGATCATCCAAAAGTTGTATCTATTTTTTTTCCCCCTAAATAACATTTAGAAAGAAGAAACAGTTGTTGATTTCATGATGACAACTATACATTTCTTCATTTCCAGCTTTAATATACATTTCATATAATATCTTCATCACGCTGGTTCATTTCACAATTCATTTTCTATACAAAGATTTAAATGGGAAACTTGAAAGGATGACCATGTTTCATATTGCTCAAAAGTTTCTCACTTTCTGTTTCTTAGTCCTAACCTTCTAGTTCCAGCTAAAAATGCTTTTCGTTTAAAAAGACAGCATTTGATTAGTTGGCTCACAGAACTCACAGACCCAATGTCTGCAACAGTCAGCATCAAAGCTGTTATCAGTGAACAAAGTGATAATAGGAAAAGCGTAAATTATATGGCTGTGAAAACATTATATCAGACTTGTGAATGAAAGGTGTCACTGCAGACCGTTTAGTTAAATATTACTGTACACCACCTGTGTGAACTAATGTCAGGTCATAGTGCGTATACACATGCGTCCATCTCTTTTAATTCAACGACCTATGACTAGTATGACATGGTAAAGTGGAAAAAAAAAGGCAGGTCTTAACATGATCAACAAACTGACCCAAACAAGAACTGAAGATACCATTACTATAGTTCAACTAGATTGTCAAATCATGTGTTATCATTACAGGGTTTTTTCTTCTCAGGTAATATTCAGTTGGCCTGGGGACAAGTAAAGTTGTTAAAAGAAGTTTACTTGCCCCTCCCCTCATCTCTTTACTTGCCCTTCCTGAAACCGAGTTTATGGGTAGATGAAAGTGATGACCAAAATCAATTAAAATGCACGAATCACGAATCATGACGAGTCTACACATGGGTGACGCTTGCCTGATGAGTAGACTCCCTTGCCTGACGAGCTGATTTACAGAATTCTACCCTGAACAAGCAATAATAATTTCATGCTGCTGATGATAGTATCAAAATCTAAATGTCCCTTTTTAACAGATGATATGTTTTATTCAGAGAATATGCCATGTCTCAGTGAGTTGGGAATGATACTGGAGGGTGGGATGGATAAGAGGGGGTGGGTATGGGGGTGAAAGGTTGAAAGTGAAAACAGGAGGGAAACTAGAAAAAATTATCTGCACTGCAGGTGACTGTTCATCACCATTTCACATATTTTCAACGATTCTGTCAAAACACTGGCTGCCCAGCGAACAAGTAAAAAGTACATTTCCACTTATCCACCGGAAGATTTAGTTGTGCCTGTCAACTGGAGGGGTGGGTCTATTAATCCCTGCAAACATAAATGTAATTTAGTATTATTTATTATCACTTCTTGTACACTAGGCTATATACCATGAACTGATGTTATCTAAGTATTCTAACTATAGTACCCTTTTTTGGTATTTGGTTTCAAGTCCAAGAAACCTCATGTGTGCTTTTGCAAGTCTGTTATTCTTATATATTGTTAGAACTTAATATTCTTTCTTTGTAATAATAATTTCTTGATCACTGACTTTGGCTCTAGTTGAGCACTTCAGTCACTTTTGTGGTTCAAACTCTTTAGCTGCGACAGACTTCCATTATCATTTATGCCTTCATCCCGTTACTTTGCTAGTCGTATTTGATTCGAATAAACTGGGTATGAGGGGCAAAAAACGCAGACGTTCAGACAGCATCGTTTTATGTCAAGACAGCATGGGAACACACACAGCCCGAACAGCACTGACGTGTGACCCAGTAGACACGGAAGCGACCGAGAATGCCGCTCTGCGCATGCATGTAACGTCAAAATGGAAAACGCTTCGCAACAGCACAGACGATTTAATTATTCCACATAACCCCCTGTCACTTAGATCGTTAAAAATCAGCGCTTTTGTAAATAAAGACCTGTAACATTACCTTACTAGCTATTGGTGATTGAAAAACGATCTATATTGGGATAACTCAGATTTTATCCCCATTCTACTGAGTCAATCGATCGTGCCATAGACTAGCATGGTCTGACAAGTCTAAACTGAGTTGAACATAACCCAGTTACTGAGTTTGGAAGCCAGTCTTGTAAGACCAAATTACTCATTCTTAATTCATGCCGATCAGCGCATATACTACCAATCCTTCATATCGGAACATCTGCGTAAACAATAAAGCAGCACAACAGATTATTCATGACGAACTGGTTCTCGTTAAGTGGGCGGTCGGTTATCGCTCAATGCCACCGAGTGTGCGAAAGGACCAATCCTTGTCTGTTGTCATCTCTGGTCTATGTAGTGGAAAGAAGAAAGAATTACGTCGAAGATATGAGTCAGTCATGCTTCCAAATAAATGTTCGTCTAGCTTACCTCAATTGCATCCTGTCTTGATCGCCGGATTGATAAATAATCCACAGAAACAGAATAAAATCCAAAGTTTACATGGATAACAACATGAGTCAACTTGACCCAAAAATGGCTTTGGGACACACGAATGGCGCGCAAATGACTGATTTGAACCCAGATCCCCTTAGATAAAACCTTTCACAATGTCACGAAGAAGCCCAACACTCATTACATCACGTAAAAATCCACTCGTTCAAGTTCAAAGAACAGAATCCACCTGTAGTACTCCTTCGCCAAGTTGAAACGAAGAGACCATGAAATTTTCGGCAAACTTCGGATTCCAACATGGCGTACTCTCGTTTTTCCCCAAGCGAGGCTGTAGCATCTATTCATGGAATTTGCACCCGAGCGTAGGCATGTTACCCTAGCAACAGTGTTTTTTTCTTATCTCATTTGGCAATTTTTTGCCCAATCTTACACCCAGTTTGTTCCTAGCTTGCTTTTAATTTCGTTCCGGTCTAAACGAAACCCTGTTAACATGCTTCGGTGGTTACGCAAACAGGGCAAAAACTTCAGCGTCTCCAGCGCTTTTGAGGTCACACCTCTCATTGATAAAAATGCAACCAGCACAACCTCGGGTGAATAGAGACCGCTTACTTTAATTGCCATTCATAGGCCATGCACTTTACGTCCGCAATGGAGAGATGGGGGTGGACAACGTCTTACTCAACATCAATTTTGTATTTAAATGAACAGAAAGATCGACAAATAAAATAAATAAACACAATGAAATGAATTAATAAATAAACGGGGAGGCGGAGGTGGGGGTGGGGTGGGGGGGGTGGGGAATGGTAGGCAAAACGATATAGGCAATATGCAGATCTACTTAAGATCGACTGTTGATGCCAACTTGCACATGAATGAAAGGCATACCGTGCACTGATTATTGGTGTACAAGTTAATTTTCGCAGTATGTACTGGATAAGCTTTCAAGTGAGGCCAGTATATTTTTTCTTTTTTTTTCAGGTTGTTTTGGTTTGCTACTTTGATTACGTGGCAATGTTATTTCCAGTTTCCCGCTTCCCTCGGTGTGCGTGCACACATACAACTCACTTCAAGAACGGTCGGTCATTTCACACTCAGATGTCATAGAAGAACAGTATAAGTGAGGTGGAGGAGAATAGTCAGGAGCGGAAAGCCGGACGGGGTGGGGGGTGGGGGGGGGGGGGGGGGGGGGGGGGGGGGGGGGGGGGGGGGGGGGGATTGGGTGGGAGGGGGGGGGGGGGGGGGGGGGGAGGAGGGGGGGAGCGGGGGGGGGGGGGGGGGGGGAAGGGCGGGGCAGTAGACCTATCAAATAACAAAACAAGCAAAAAAAAAAAAAAAAAAAAAAAAAAAAAAAAGGGGAAAGAAAAAAAAAAAAAAATCACACGTTTTTACCTGCTCCATTACATTTTGTTGTTGTTGTTTGTTTGTCACAGTGATGAAGGTTGAGTTTCCTTAACGATTGGGGCTGTGCGGGGGGGGACTGGGGGGGGGGGGGGGTGAACCGTTTACGCAAGCTAATTTCATGTTACTTATAACTGCTCAGCTGCGTTTAAAAAAGAATGGTTGATGTGGGGGGGGGGGGGGGGGGGGGGGGGGGGGGGGGGGGGGGGGGGGGGGGGGGGGAGAGAGAAAGAATGAAAGAAGCACTTTGGTCGAAAAACTAAGAAAGAAAGAAAGAAAATAAATAAATAAATACATAGATAACGAATAATAAAAAAGTACCCCTGGCTTCAGTCGATAGGCCCAAGGCATGAAAACGGTGTAGGCCTACAGTGTTCGTCCCTCGGCCCCGGTGTAGACTGAAGTTTGGTCAGTGGCTCTGGCCAAAGATGTGGTGGGGACAGGACAGGCATCTCGCATTGCTTTCCCGCGCCGTTTTCCTTTTTGTCGGAGTCCTGCTCCCCGGTAGGCCATTGGCCAACCACTTCCGTCACCGAGGAAGAAACTTGACAGACAAGCCCATGGCGTCAGTCCAGTTTAGATTCTGGATTTTTTTTTTTTTTTTTTTTTGAGCGAAGAACGGAGTTCGTTTTTCATCCGTAGGCCCTGAAGGCCTTAATTGTTGCTGGAGATAGATACATACGATTACCCCCATAATTTTCTAGAAAAATATATGAACACACCTTCGCTCTGCTAGATCTAAAAACGCTGCCTGTTTGTTCTACCTGTCGGCAAGATTAGCGGTTGGACTAGGGCCGACCTCCGCCATGTTTTGTGGAAAATCGGTTCTGCACATTTTGCATAATTGTACTGACAGTCGAACATAGGACAAATTCATGGTGAAAAGAT
>JADBJO010002399.1:249163-251663 GCA_016801955.1 Conus betulinus
ACGTGAGACGTAAACACTTCACAGCAGACTCCATGAAAACCTTGTTCATAGATGTCCCACCTGATGTGATCTTTGAATTTCTGCAACAGATCAACGTTTTTCATCTGATGTAAGATTTTTTGCGGAACAAAGATTTGTAACAAAATTTCCGGTGTGTTTTTAGGTGAATTTCAAAGTGTTGTGTGAATAAGTTAATTTGTGTGTGTGAATGACTTGCAAGATGACTTGAACGCATTGACAGCCCTGATATGGCCCTTTCCGGTCGGCTGGGCTATATAAACAACATTACCTTACCGTACAATACGGTCATCATAGCTCTGAAATACGGAGCACATAGCTGCGCTTCCGCGCTGTTGAATGACTTGCAGGCGGAGGGTCATGATTCTGGCACCCCATTACAACGTTCCTGATGATCTTGTGGACTGAAGATATTCTCTCGTTGTAGGCCTACATGCTTGTTCTCTTCTCTTGTATAAGACATGTGTGCTTTTCTGTCTGTTCTTCTCCGTTGTTTCTTCCATCAAACTTCGTTTCGACCGACAAATGTGCCAAGAGCTTCTATCCACCTCATGGGCTAATTCTGTCGGTTTCCCAGCCCGCCCTGAATACCTTACCTACAACGGGATGTGGGTGCAGCGTATATGGACTAGTCCGCACGCAGTGACATCTCCTTGATGAAACTGACACTGAAACTGACACAGCCTGCCCGACTTGTTCTTACGTTCCAGGCAGCGAACGGTAGACGTTGAGTTTTGCGTCCTCACAGCGAAAGCTTTTAGGGACATGCTACTCTTTCACGGTCGACGTGGAGTAAACGGATGTGATCGTGTTCCTTTCATGAACACCCCGCGGCCCGTGGGTCTGCCCCGGCAGCACCGCTTTCATGTGGTCAGCTCTGCTGGAAGTTGACGGTTGGTGCGGTCATTTTGTTCACCTGGGCTTCGGCCGATCTTGGCTTGATCTGTGAATTTGATCTTGGTATGGTCTGTGTGTTTGATCTTGGTATGGTCTCTCTGTGTTTGATCTTGGTATGGTCTGTGTGTTTGATCTTGGTATGGTCTCTGTATTTGATCTTGGTGCGGTCTCTGTGTTTTGATCTTGGTGTGGTCTCTGTGTTTGATCTTAGTATGGTCTCTGTATTTGATCTTGGTATGGTCTCTGTATTTGATCTTGGTGTGGTCTCTGTATTTGATCTGGGTATGGTCTCTGTATTTTTGTCTTTTATGAGTTGTCTCCTGAAAATTGGAACAGCCGGGGCTTATCCTTCTTCAGGACGGGTTTTTTTTTTTGTTGGGTTGTCTCCCCACATGCGGGAGGCAGTTTTTTGGGTCACAGGGGCACCAGTTGTGGAAAAGAATCCCTGACTTGAACCGGACACCTGACATCATCGAAAACAGAAAAAGAAGGAATCACTTCTCAGCGATTTGAATTATCCCACATCCTGACACTCCCCCTCTCCCTTCTACACCACTTCCTTCTTCTTCCTTTTCCTCCCCCCCCCCCCCTTTTCTCCGGTGGGGGAAAAGAAATCTCGTGAAAAAAAAAAAAGAAAAAAAATCTAAAATTACGTTCAAGAGCACATTCACGTGGAAACAAGGTGCGAATACCAGCCCAGTATGTGTTTTCCCCCTTCGTGAGCACCTGCATTCCTAGATTTTGTTTCTGTCACGTGGCAACGACGGTATGGTAGACATAAATGAAATAAGTCCATTTTCAAAAACTGGCTCCGAGAAATGTGACACAGATGCTCAACAATTAGCGTGTGATGATCAGTGTTACAAAATTGCATGGGTATGAATTGTTTAACATGTGTTCGCGACATCTGTATATAATATGTTTAAGAACAGTACGATTCCGTTGATGATATTCTGGATCGCAAAACATTTTTAGGCAAGCGGTAATTCAGTTTAAGTCCTGATGGGTGTTTGCGCATTGCATTTCACAAAATCACTGTCACAAGAACCAAAGAAACAGCTGACCATAACAAAATTCAACTTTATCGTTATCTGTGTAGCATTTCTTCATTTTGTTTGTTTCATCGTCATAAGGAATGCAGGCCTTTAGTTCCCATATGATGGCACGATGGCACGATAGAGAGAGAGAGAGAGAGAGAGAGAGAGAGAGAGAGAGAGAGAGCTGCTATCACTTCTGGAAGGAAAACTTTCCTCTTTTGATTCCAAAACTACCACCAGATATTCCTTTATATTTGAGGTATTAGAAAAGGCGTGGTTGCAGATGGTTACAAAGAAATAAATGAATGAAAGAAAATACATACATGAAAAATAAACATCAATTTTTACTAACCTTCTGGGGTTTTTTTCCAACAGAAAAAAAATGATTGTTTTCCGATGTAAGAAGTGCTTCCAATAATCAGGAAGAGAAACGCTTTTTATAGACTAAAAGGCAAGACTTTTTTGGGTCTAAAGATCGGAGTTTCAATTTAACTAACAAATAAGAAATCTTACGTGTTATGTGTTTTCTTTCGTTTTTTTTTTTTCTT
>JADBJO010002399.1:261663-269163 GCA_016801955.1 Conus betulinus
GAGAGAGAGAGAGAGAGAGAGAGAGAGAGAGAGAGAGAATGTCTTCAACCTCCATTTAAAAGGTTGGTCACAATATTTTCTTTGTTGCTATATGAAACGTGTAAACGAAGAGAAAGCAGCTGCGTCACGAAAGAGACAATACTCTACTTCGATCGAGCTTGTAGTTTTCGTTTCCTTTGTTGTTATATTGTTTCATTGTACCCCATGTACTCGTGTATCCCCTTCATAAGGGGGCCAGGCCTATATAAGGAAGTAAATACCTGAATCTGAATCTCTCTCTCTCTCTCTCTCTCTCTCTCTCTCTCTCTCTCTCTCTCTCTCTGTGTATGTGTGTGTTCGTTTGTTCGTGCGTGCGAGCGAACGAGCGTGGCCGCGTGCCAATGTGTGTGTGTGTGTGTGTGTGTGTGTGTGTGTGTGTGTGTGTGTGTGTGTGTGTGTGTGCGTGCGTGCGTGCGTGCGTGTGTGTGTGTGTGTGTGTGTGTGTGTGTGTGTGTGTGTGTGTGTGTGTGAGTGTGTGTGTGTGTGTGTGTGTGTGTGTGTGTGTGTGTGTGTGTGTGTGTGTGCGTGTGTGTGTGTGTGTGTGTGAGCTTAAGAGACTGGAGGGAGAGTTTACGATCGTCCGCCAGGCTCGCTCTGTGATAACCTACTTATGTAAGTACTCATTGTATGTGCAAAATAGCTCATTGTTTTACGTACTAATTCTATACGTAAATAATAAATCATTTACACACATAACAGATACCTAGATAGTGTATTTATTTACCCAAATAATCTTTATGAACAGAAATAATCGATTGTATGTGTTTATATGTCTTTGGCTACGCATGCATTGGGTGATGTGTGTGAATAATACATTCTTTACATACATAATGGCTATTTCTCTAAACAATACATGATTTACACAGATAATGAAGTGTTTCTACAGAGGAACTAACAGACCATTATACGAATATGAAATTAAAAAAAAAAAATACCTAGGGCCTACATATAACGTGATTTATCTGAATTTAGGAGGCTTCTTTGAAAAATGATTAAATGCCCGAAAGGCACACAGGTTTTCCTCTACTTAAAAAAAAAAAAAAAAAATTCAGCGAAATATATTTTTTTCCCCCAAATGGAATGCCATAGATCTCGACTAATGACGCAATGCTGATGAGTCCCATCCTGAAGCCGAAAGGCGGTAACAGCCGAGCGTCATCGTTACATGGTTTTCTCCACCAGAGAGAGAATTCACCGATCTCCACGTTCCGTCCGTGACAGGGTTAATGATCTTGTTTTCTCGATTTTGCAGCCTCTTCCTTCCATTACTTAACACCCCTTCACTACCCCCCCTCCCCACCTCCCTCCTCCTCTGTTCCCCCCCCCCCCCCCCTCTCCTTTTCCCTTTCACTATCTCCCTCTTCTAACCTCTAAACCCGCTTTGTTTTTTTTTTTTTCCTTTTAAAATTTTTTTTTTTTGAGTGCGGGATAAATGCGACGTGCATCGTTACGAAATAAATGTCGGCTGGAGAGTGTGTTCCTACTTGATAACACTGAAAGCGTCTCTCTCTCTCTCTCTCTCTCTCTCTCTCTCTCTCTCTCTCTCTCTCTCTCTCTCTCTCTGTGTGTGTGTGTGTGTGTGTGTTTTACAGTTTCCTGTCACGTGGCAGGAGATGTCTGCCCGCGGTGTAAGCGACAGAGTATTCACGAAACAGGACAGAAGTCGCAGTAGAAGCAAAAGTAGCGGCGGCAGCAGCAGCAGCAGCAGCAGCAGCGGCAGCGGTAACAGTGCTTTCCCAACGATCATTAAGAGGACAGCTTTGGGGCAAAATGACTCTGAAAACAGCCATAGCATTCCTCGGTGTGTTTGCTCTGTCGCAAGTGTGTTCAGGTAAGTGTGATGATAATTCACATGCTTCCATCTTTCTTCCTTTCTGTCTTTGTTTTCCCTTTTCTTCGGAACTGGGGGGGGGGGGGGGGGGGGGGGGGGGGGGGGGTTGGGGGTATGGGGTCTACTTTGTTTTTGTTTTTCGTTCTCTTTTTTTTTTTTTTTTTTGGTTTTTTTTTCTTTCTTTCTTTCTTTCTTTTTTTTTTTTCTTTCCTTTCTTTCTTTCTTTCTTTTCACCTTCGTTTCATCTTTCGTCCTCCACATTTCTTCTCTTTTAATGTTGTTTACATCTCTATCTGTCCGTCTGTCTGTCCGTCTGTCTGTCCGTCCGTCTGTCTGTCTGTCTGTCTGTTTCTCTGTCTACCTCTGTGTGCCTCTCTTTACCTCTGTCTGTCGGTATGTCTGTCTGTCTGTCTCTCCTTCTATCTCTCTCTGTCTCTGTCTGTCTGTCTGCCTCCTGCCTGTCAGTCTGTCAGCCTGTCTGTCTGTCTCTCCGTTTGTCTGTCTGTCTGTCTGTGTGTCTCTTACAATTGTTATCCGGTTTCAATCAGTGATACGTCTATCCTGCTGTCAACACAGCACTGTTTAATAAACAGTCCTATTAATTCGGTGAATGATACAATGACTTTTAGCGTAATGTACACAGGGTGTCATCCAAGGTGTCTGGTACACATACAACGATTTCTATTAACAAGTGGCATAAGCATTTCAAAAACCTCTTTGAGAAAGATGTTGACGGTACAATCGAAACGGGAACGGTAGATTAATCGGGAAACGCAGATGAATCATTTTCCTGGATCACACAGTCTTCAAAGAGGACGTTTTAGTAGCTATAAAGAAATTGAAAAAAAATGGCAAATCTACTGCTGCAGATAGCTTAATTGGGAGAAATGTTTTGACAAAGGTGGGCGAACTAATTATCGAGATTCTTGTTAAAATTTTCAATGCTCTTTTTGACAGAAGAATAAATAGCCTGAAGGCTGGATGGAATCAACCATAGCACCGTTGTTTATGAAAAAAGGAAACGTTAACGATCCTGGCAACTACAGCGGAGTGTCACTTTGTGACACTGGCAGCAAGCTATATAGTTCTTTCCTAAACTACGGATTTACAGATGTGAGTAGAACGGTATATATTACCGGCGAACATCAGGCTGGATATAAGAAAGGATACTCTATAGAGGACCACATGTTTACATTATTCGCAATTATATAAAGGTAATTTTAATTAAATCGCGAATTCTACGTTGCTTTTATTGATTTTGAGAAGATCTTTGATTTCATTCAAGCAAACTTCTGTGGCCAGTTATTTAAAAGAATGATGTTAAGGGAAGCTGTTCCGGTGTATCAAAAGTATGTATTCTAATGTGAAAGCAAAAGCAAGATCTGGGAATGAATTCACTGACTGTCTTTTGTGCACACAGGGTGTAAAACTGGGAGATGCCTATAGTCCTGTGTTGTTTCTTTATGCATATATGAACTGGTCTCAGAAATAATTGAAAAGGGGCGTCATGGAGGCACATTGTCACCTGAAATACTCGAATGATTTATCTTGTTAGCAGCTGGCGATATCGCTTTGCTATCGGAAACTCTGGTTGAACTCCAAACCAAGTTAAATAACCTACAGACTAGAGCTCAAGGTTTCAATTTAAGATAAACAAGGAAAATAGTCGCATCATGTTTTTTTTTTTCGAGAAGGAGAATACCTAGCTAGCAGCAAGGGAGAGATTTTTTTTTTTGAATGGCAAAGCAGTGGGCGTTGTGAATTGTTACAAATATTATCTCAGAGTGATATACATAGGAGCTACACACACACACACACACGCACGCACACGCACGCACGCACGCACGCACGCACGCACGCACGCTCGCACGCACGCACGCACACACACACACACACACACACACACACACCACACACACACACACACACACACACACACAGAGTCAATTACAAGGACATGGGCGATTTCAATGGTCAGTCTTAAGGGTATAGCGATCACCTTGTACTTAAGGATGATGACACGCACACACACACACACACACACACACACACACACACACACACACACCACACACACACACACACACGCGCGCGCGCGCGCGCGCGCGCACACACACACACAAACACACACACTTTAAAGATATCAACTTCCGCTCTCTCTGCTCCTTGGCATCCTCTGGTTCAGTCAAGGTGTTGCTGGGCCTCTCAGCCTTCGGGCCTGGCCACAGTGATCATGATGTTAAGGCATGTGACTTCCGTGTTTTTGTGTATCTATTTTCATCAGTCCAGATAGAGAAGGTCTTAGTTGAAAGTTAGAATTCCCGGGAATGTGTTTTATGATTTGTATTCAAAATAAATACATATGTGAATTCTAAGAGCCTGCGTATTGAAATAATGTTGTATATTATATTGCCTTGTCCTATCCTCTGTCTGGTATGTTTTTGAACCTGTATGAAGAAGTTTCTCTAACATGTCACACTGTCCTATCAACCGCACACTTGCTCAGTTTCAGCTTCGTATCTCTGAGTGAATGATTCTCTCTCTCTCTCTCTCTCTCTCTCTCTCTCTCTCTCTCTCTCTCTCTCTCTCTCTCTCTGTGTAACGATAACGATACTTAGAAATCTTAGTTATTAGTCAGCTGCAGTGTTGATTTGTTAACATCCGACTATTACTTGAGTAAGACCCCTAACATCCCCAACGCTACTGAGTAACATCCCTAAAACATCTGAGCTCGAATCCCTTTGTATAATAGTTCGACGAGCCTCACAACTCCAAATCCGTTGTGTGTGATAATATCTTGACATTTGTTTCACTGCCGGTCTTAGTTTTTTTTTTTTTTTTTTTTTAATCTGCCGTCAGGACCTTGCGAGCAGAGCAAAAACATGCGTTAGCATGTATATTGAGAATATTATATATGCTTAATGATAACTCTCTGGTTGTGTTACTGAAATTGTTTAATGCGCAAGTCCAACCAATTGTTCAGGATGGACCAGAGTTATGGAGTATGGATAAAGCTGTTGCTGGAATAGAAAAAAAGTTGACTTGCTTACTTAAAAAAAAGATTCTTGGGAGTGCAACCTGAAACGGCAAATGATCTTGTATATGGGGATACAGGTCGATATCCTATGTTCATCAACTCTTACTTGCGATATATTAGTTACTGGTAGAAAATTTTGCGTATGGATGAGAAAAACATTCCCATATAAGACGTATAAAATGATGCTTAGTTTAGAAGTAAGAGGTAAGATATATGTTAGGTACCTGACATTCCATATTTTTTTTAAAATCAAAATAGATTTGGGTTCGTCTAGATCAATGAAGGGGTGGAAAATATCAATGATTTTAAAAAGAACTTCCTCAAAGGTTGATTGATAGCCGATGGCAAAAATGGGAGAAACACGTTGAAAACATGTGACAGGTACGCTTTTCATAGAACATTTGAATAGTCTGGGAATTGTGAAGTATATATTTTGCTTGACATTGACGGACATGTGAAGAATTATATGACAAGAATGAGATTTGGTATAGCCGATATATTCGCACAGAAGCATCGGTACATTAATGTTGATGAAGATGCTATTATGTGCCCGTTGTGTAAGAATGCTAAAGATGATGACAACTTTTTTTTCTTTTTTTTTTCTTTTATTCTTTTTTGCTGTGCTGTCCAGCCTTCTTCGAAGCTTTGCGAAATGATTTAACTCCCCTATATATCTAAAGCGCCCATGTCTGTTTAATGTTGTGTTACTCATGGCAAATCAAAATGAAATGATATTGCAGAATGTTTTGCATATATTGTAAAAAGCATTTAAAAGACGCGTTCAGTTAAAGTAGTCCTGGATTACACAGTCGAGATGGATTAATGCTCAACTGTCATGTCCTGTTATGTAATTGTCTAATCACTTACTGTTTATTCAAAAGTGTATTGTCAATGTATTGTACCCCCTTCAGAAGGGGTCATGGGCTGTACTGAAACAAACTTCCACTTCCGCTTCTCTCTACTGAACAAACTTCCGCTTTCGCCTCTCTCTCTCTCTCTCTCTCTCTCTCTCTCTCTCTCTCTCTCTCTCTCTCTCTCTCTCTCTCTGTCTCTCTCTCTCTCTCTCTCTCTCTCTCTCTCTCTCGTCTAATTATGGATTTGTGTATTCAACTTTTTTCCCCTGTATTTGCTATATTGACTTCCAGGTTTTGCAATGTTTTTTTTTTTTCCTTCTTCTTCTTCTTCTTTCTTCTTTCTCTTCTTCTTCTTCTTTTCTTTGTGTGTTTTCCCCAGGGCTGGGTGGAAAAAAGCATGTACACTTTGCTTATCTCATTACCCTGGTAAAATAAAAAATCGTTCGTTCGTTCGTTCTCTCTCTCTCTCTCTCTCTCTCTCTCTCTGATCTGCCGCCGCATGGTCCTGATCTCTCTCTCTCTCTCTCTCTCTCTCTCTCTCTCTCTCTCTCTCTCTCTCTTTCTCATCTCTCTCTTCTCTCTCTCTCTCTCTCTCTCTCTCTCTCTCTCTCTCTCTCTTTCTGTCTGTCTGTCTGTCTCTATCTCTCTGACTCTACCGTTTCAACCATCTTTCTACATTTTTTTGTTTGGAGTTAAAGAAGTAAAAGAGAAAGACTGACTAACTTTCAGCGCGCTCGTTCACCCCTCATTCTCGGTCTGCCTATCGTTCCATTTTGCAGGCCACGTCTGCACGGGGTGATCAAGAGTTTCTGGCTGAAGAAGACGACCCGTTGACTTTAAGCTGCGAAGGGGCAACTAGTAGCAAGTTTGTGTTCTGGAACTTGACCTTCGATGGACAAGACTTTGATCAGATAGGTCTCTGTTTCAAGGGAAATTGCACACGAATTTTACCCCCAAAAGACGACGGCTATCGAGTGAACAACACCAAGCTGATCATCAAACTGAACCTCTTTTCGAGAGTCGCTGGAACTGTGAAGTGCACATCCTTCAGAAGTGATTTTTCAATGTCGACACAGTATTGTTTTGTGCGAGTCAAATGTAGGTGTCTTAGATCTTTGTGAATCCCTCTCTGTCTGTCTGAATGTATGTATGTATGCATGCATGTATGCATGCATATATGTATGTATGTATGTATGTATGTGTGTGCGCACGCACGTACGTACGTAAGTAAGTAAATAAGTAAGTAGGTGAGTGAGTAAGTAAGTAAGTCCCGCATGCATGCATGTATGTATGCATGTGCGTATGTAAGTGTGCATGTATGTGTGTGTATGTATGTATGTATGTATGTAGTGTGTGTATGTATGTATGTATGCATGCATGTATGTATGTATGTATGAATGCATGTATGCATGTATGTATGTATGCATGCTTGTATGTATGTATGTATATATGAATGTACGCGTGTTATGTATGTTATGTGTGTTACGTAAGTAAGTAAATAAGTAAGTAGGTAAGTGAGTAAGTGAAGTGAGTGAGTAAGTAAGTAAGTAAGTAAGTAATATATGTATGTGTGCATGCATGTATGTATGTATGTATGTATGCATGTATGTATGTATGTGTATGGTGAGCGTGTGTGTACGTGAGCAAGCATGTCTGCATGTATGCATATATGAAGCGTGAGTGAGTGAGTAAGTGTGTGTGTGCGCACGCGCGCACGCGCGCGCGCGCGTGTATGTGTT
>JADBJO010002399.1:276663-294163 GCA_016801955.1 Conus betulinus
AGAGTGCATGTTTAATTTTTTTTTTTTTTTTTGAGCCTAATATTTCTCTTGTGAAGACAACTCTGAGTTTTATGCTCAACTCGATTTTTCAGTTATTTTCTTGTCACTATTCATGGTTAAATGTGTTGAGCGTTTTTCCTTTTTATTTTATTTATTTATTTATTTCATTTATTGATTTTTTAGTTCGTGAGTGTAAAACAATCTATCCGCTAATTAATCTATTCATTAACTGATACGGTTGTCCTGCGACCATAAGCGTTTTTCGTGTCTCTCTGTCAGTGATTATATACACCTATATTGTGTTGTGTGTGTGTGTGTGTGTGGAGCGTGCGCGTGCGCGAGCGCGCGCGCGTGTGTGTGTGTATATATTGCACCTTACTATTATTTAACAGATCTGTGTTTTCTGATTTATTAACAGCACCGGACTATGAAAACGTGAGCTCTTCAGACCAAGGACACAACCGAAGGTACGAAACTGGGAACGACAGAATTTCACTTTAACACGCTGCAGCTAATTTGGCTTACCCTCCCGCGAATCTCAAGATCACTGGCGTTGTTGTTTGGGGTCAGAATTGATCGGGAGCGGCGGGGATGTGGTGGGTTGTTGTCGGCCGAGTCATAAATGTTAAATAATTGACCGTCAAAAATGTTTAGTGATGGAGTCTGATTCCCCCCCCCCCCCACACACACACACTCTCTCCCGACATTAGATTTTTTTTAAAAAAAACATGTTTTTTACTGTCAGTTGATTAGCTGACTGAGCTGTTTTTGCCCTCTGCAACTACTATCACTTTTATGAAGAAAGAATAATTCACAAGAATTTTGCAACCAATTTTTTTTTTTGTTGGTGTTGTACAAACGGAAAAGCGTGTAGTTTTTACATTTCCGGGGAGATAACCTCGTGATCATCAGCAGCAATGACCAGGGTAGCAAAAATCACGAGGGACGCCATTTCATGTTTACAACAATTTTGAAACATGATTCTAGGAGAAAAAAAACAAAACCAAAAAAAAAAACAACAAAAAAAAAAAAAAACACTGGGTTTGAAAGGTGCGGCTATTTCGGTTTTTTTTTTTTTTTTTTTTTTTTCTGCAGGAAGTGACGTCTACAGCAGATTGTGATGACGAATACAACTCTCTGGATTTCCACAGACGTCCTGCCAATGAGTCTGCACGAGCTCAAGAAGCCTTATACAGTCACACTTGTACAACGGCAGTGCAAAAGAAAAGCTGACTGATATTCATATACATACATACATTTATGCATGTATGAATGTATTCACACACACACACACACACACACACACACACACACACACACACACACACACACACACACACACACACACACACACACACACGCACGGACACCACACACACCCCCGGATACCCCCTATATTTATCTATCTATCTATCTATCTATCTATCTATCTATTATGCTGAACAGTTTAGCAGTGGGGGAAAACAAGCGCAGGCTAACAATTCTTCCGTCATTATATTAGTGACTTGGCAAAGATTTAAATAAAAGAAAAAAGGGAAAAAAGAGGGGGGGGGTGGTGGTGGGGGGGGGGGGGGGGGGGGGGGGGGGGGGAGACTGGGAGGAGAGGGGGGGGGGGGGGAAAATGAGGACATAAAATTAGGAAAATATATTATAACCGTAAAACCCTTCACTAACAGCATATGGGAACCATCGTAATCCCTCCTGAAATATATGTCTCTCTCTGTGTGTGTACAGAGAGAGAGACAGAGACAGAGGGAGTAATATGAATGCATTTTTTTTTTTGTGCTGTTGTACAAAACGCATTTGTAATTTTCAGTGCAGGAAGGAGGGCAGGGTGGTGGTGGGGAGGGAGGGAGGTGAGGGAGGAGGGGAAGGGGGAGAAGAAGAGCCGTCAAACATGATTAATCCAGATTAGTGTAGAGTGGCCGGGAGTTTGTAGGGGCACTGTGCGTATCACTGCCTGGACATCTTCAATAAACAGGAGCAAGGTGCCCGTGAGCAAAGACAGTGTGGAGATCGCGCACCGCGCCTTGCAAGCCTGGTGGCACCAGACCAAGACCCATCCTTGTGCGTTTTCGTTCCAGGAGGGTTCGCAATCTGGTGCTCGCTGACCGGCAAGAAATGAAAACAAACTGGTGTATATGCTGGTGAGGACTTGACTCAGGCCAATCACAGACTCCTCAAGAGAGCAGGCCCGAACTTTGCAAGGTTAGCCCCCAGGTCTTCCAGCGATAAGATCTTGGTGAAAGTGAAAAATTGGCAAGACTCTCAAACTGGATGTGAATATGAACATTGAACAAGAACTGACGAAAGCAATGGCATGATAAAGGTGTTGAAGATTTGTAATGCAGAATATTGTTATGTAAGTATTGAAATGTAAATGTCTTTTTCAATTTTTTTTTTTTTTTTTTTTTTTTTTTTTTTTTTGCGATGAAGATGCTTTGTGTAGTAGAAATTCTCCTCGTTGGACCAAACCGCCTGTGGTCTGCTCTCTTCCATTCACATGATCTGATTGTATAGTATTTAGTCAGGGAGTAGCGGTGGAGAGGATTTCCTTTCCGCCCCCCCCCCCCCCCCCCAACTCCTTGGCCCCCTCAAGGCAATTTGCACCTTTCAGGCAGAGAGAATGAATTTTTTTTTTTTTAATGAATGTTATAGTCCGCGCAATCCAAACTGTTTGCTACCAAAAGCAAAGATAACAAGATGCAAAGCATATAAACGTACTCCCAGTTTATCTTGAATGCGCGTGAGATATGCCATAAAGAGAGAAAAAACCGTTTTGGACCGTTACAGCCGTTAGCAACGGCTATTCTGGTAAACATCGGCCATCATCTGTGACCTATAATGAACATACCTATAAATTTTCAGAAAGATCGGCCAAGTACTTTCTGAGATTTTCCATAAAGAAGAAAACCCGTTATGGGCCGTTATAGCCGTTAGCAACGGGCATAACGGTAAAATAAAACATTGGGCATCATCCGTGACCCATAATGAACATACCTACAAAGTTTCAGAAAGGTCAGCCTGGTAGTTTTGTCTGGAGCGTGTGGAACACATTTTGACCACGGACGGACGGACAGACAGACAGACAGACAGACAGCATTTCTTCATTCTAGAACTGGGAGTACAAAAACACACCGTTTCCTTTCTGCACTGGAACGTTATGACCTAGTATCTAAACTTTATGATGAGGATTTTGTTTCGTATGTTTGCTCTTTTGATTTTTATATATGTCTGGTGGAAACATTTCTTCAGGAATTTAATTCTAACATATTTGCTGGATTTTCGACATTTTGTGTTCCTGCTGTAAAAATTTACG
This sequence comes from Conus betulinus, assembly GCA_016801955.1. Classification (NCBI taxonomy): domain Eukaryota; kingdom Metazoa; phylum Mollusca; class Gastropoda; order Neogastropoda; family Conidae; genus Conus; species Conus betulinus. The sequence goes on from JADBJO010002399.1 coordinate 279,983, forward strand.
ACTCAGGGGAGGCGATGGTGGTTTAGTATGTTGATTAGAAATTACTTTTTGCCATATCTTGAACAAGTTAATATCAGATCTCGAAACTGTGGTGCATTTCTTATTAAAAAGCTCTTGTTTGTTCTGGACAGAAATGTTCTCTATGTTTATTCCTATGTACCTCCTCCTGAGGGTTCGCCGTATTATGTTTACTTTGAGAGTGAAAAGGGTATAGCATTTCTGGAGGATTACATAACTGATTGTATATTGACTTATAATGACGTGTATGTGTTGCTGTGTGGAAATATGAATAGCAGGGCTTCTAACATTTCACTTGTTTGTCAGAGAATAGATAATGATAATATTTTCAAGCTGCCAATGTGCGAGTCATCCATTGAAATGTAGGTAGATGTTCCCAGGATAAATCGTTGAATAATTTTGGTAAATTGTTATTGAATATGTGTACTGCTGTAGATTTGAGTACTTAATGGATTGTGCCATGGCGACCTTGTAGGTCGCTACACACACACGGTCAGGAAGTGGTTGCAGTGTTAATGAGTATTTTATGATGTCTTGTGAATCATTTGAGTGTTGAAGTGATTCGTGTGTGCTGAACCTGTATGAACGTACTGAATCAGACCATTTGCCTGTTGAATTTCATGTCAATCGTGAAGATGATAACCCAAGCACTAGTTTAGATACGAACAGCTTTATCATGGAAAACTATGTATGGAATGACGATTATATAGATGTAATCTGTGATAATTTGACTTCAAAACATTTCCAGGATAAAATGGCGATTGCAATCAGCTTAACCGATCTTGACATCAACGAAGCACTTTGTTCATTTAACATATGTATAAAGGAAGCTGGGGACTGCTGAAAAAAAAAAAAACAAGTAAAGTGTATGAAAAGTCATAGACCTAAAGATTGGTTTGATGCAGAGTGCAGAGCCTGTAAATCACGATGACTATTGCAAGGCAAGATGTGAATATAAGAAGGAAAAGAAACACCCGAAGGTGCTGGGGAGGACCCAGAGAAACACTGTCCTCACCTGCCTTTGGAGAGTCCTGTACCACCCTTGGAGGCCTGCGCTGTGTTGACGATGGGTACAGGCAGGCCTCCAAAGGTGGTACAGGAATATATGTGAATATAAGCATTTTACAAAAGAGAAAGAGGAAACAGTTAAAGGAAAATCTCATGTCGGGATTATTATCATCTGGGACACTGTGAAAAAAATATTTCTTTAAAACAAAATCAACCTCCAAATAGCATCAGCATAGATACTTGGTTCGAACATTTTAAAACACCCCCCACACACGTGGATCAGGCCTTTCGCCGGGTGATGGTGAGACAAAATGCCAGAGAAGAAATGGATCGTTGTGTGTAAATGCGGAGAGAGGAATGTGATACACTTGTCATCAAATGCGTAAACGCTATGATATTGACCCTAGACTCTCTCCTGTATGTAAGCGATATTCTGTGACCATTCGTGAACATTTTTTTGTCTTAACCATTGCTCCCTAACCTGTCTAAAGCCTATACCTCCCCCTATCTACATATTTATGACTTAACCACTCCGCCCGCTACCCCTCCCCTTATTTTTTTTTTTTTTTTTTTTTTTTTAAAGTTTCCTTTTCCTATGGGAATCTTTCATTGATGATGATGATTGTTGTTGCTATTTTTGTTATCATAATCTGTGTAGTTATTGACATGTTGCTGTCAATACGAAAACAAACACTAAAAACGCGTTTTTTTTTTTTTTTTTTTTTTTTTTCTGCGCTGCCATACCACGCCGAATGTGAGCTGTGTTCCTGTGACAGCTTTTCCCCTGCCGTGCGGTATTCGACTGAGCGATCTGTTGCCATGTCGGAATCTTTTTTCGTCAGTTTATCGACACTTCGTCGTTAAGTGTTTTATTCCCTGCATGCATTTAGTTTGTTCGTTTGTTTTCTCTCTCTCTCTTTTTTTTTTTTTTCCTTTTCTTTTGCGTGGTGGTGTGTTATCGTATTTGCGAAAATGACAGCAAGCGTTCACAGGTTTTTTTTTTTTTTTTTTTTTTTTTTTTTTTAATCAGAGATATTCCCGACAATGACAGTAACCCCGCCGGCCATCGTTCTCGAGATCTGTTTGGCAGCCGAACGCACCGCCGGACAAGGATCGGTGGTTGGTGCGCGGCAGATCGGTGGACTGTGGAGGATCTACCCGGCCACCAGAGGGGCAAAATCGCTCCTTCTAACCCAGGGTCTACGCCTCAGAGGAACACAGTGTTACACGTAAGGAACACGAATCCATTCATTCCGAGGGGTCAGTGTGGGGAAGAGAAGCCTGCAACCAAGGTATTTATTGATAACATACCTCTATCTGTGGCTGACAGTGACATCGAACACTCCCTATTAAAGGCGGGGATGTGAACTTGGCTCCGCTATGAAACGCGAAAGAGAGCGGGATAGCGACAATAAGTTGACACACGTTTCCTCACAGGACGTCGGTTCATTTTTAGAACACTTCCATCTGTTCCCCTCGAAAAACTTTTTTTTTTTCACTGCTAAGATGTACCGTAAAGAACAGAAACTTGTAATAAAAAGACCAGCTGTGTGTCCCAACTGTCCAGAGGAAAACCACCATGCCTCTGTATGTTTAAAGGACATTGCGTGAGGGGCATGCGGGAACACAGGCCGCAAGCGAGGGGACAGCTCTTGCGACCTCACCTGCAGCAACAGCTCAGCCACGGGTACGGAGTGTCGGGGGTGAGTGATGAGAGGAAGGGGAAAACGTGAGCGAGAGGGAGGGGGGGGGGGGGGGGGGGGGGGGGGGGGGGGAGGAGAGTAGAGAGATAAGAGAGAGGTGCGTGAGCGTGAGAACAAAAGAAAGAAAAAAAAAAAAAGAATTTCCGCCAGGACAGAAGACGCTCCAGCGTTCGGTAGACCACTCTGGGCTCTTCCCTGGAGCTGCAGAGTTTCGACTCGCCGATGGTCAGAGACCCCCCCCCCCCCCCCCCCCCCCCGCCCCCCCTCCAAACGGCGCCGTTCTCAGGATACTGCCAGTCCTGACAAAAGAAGTAAATTTGAATAGGCAAAGCAAGACCGAGGCCGTTCACGTCGCCCTGAAACTACTACACAGGATGGCCCAGCCGACAGGGATGTATCCCGGTAATGCTTGACATCGCTTGGACCGTGTCATCAACGACGACTTGGCTCTTGACAATGGACTGCGACGTTGAAAAGCTCCTCTTGTCTCGAGTTATGAAGGTATTTACTGTGAAATTACTTTCAAAAGAAACAGGTGAACATGGAAAATATAATGCACAAAAGAATCCAAACCTAATGTATGTTAATCTTCAACGGATAAAGTGCGTATAATTTCTCTGCATTGTAGAGGGAAAAAAAAAAAAAATTTAAGAGAACCTCAGTATTTCGTCATTTAAAACGTGGAAAATTTGACTTAGTCTGTTTGCAAGAAGTTCGTATCAGTGATGACGATGCATTAGTGTGGGATAAACAATGGGGAGGAAGAATCTTCTATAATGGAGGAACAAACAGAAGCAGGGGGGAGAAGCGATGTTGGTGGCTAAACGCTTCACTGGAAAAGTAACCTTGGAAATGGTACAAAACAGAATCTTGATGGTTTCAGTCTCTCATGATAGATATGACTTCTGTCTAGTAAACACACATGCGCCAAATAATGCTGCTGAAAAAAGTTTTTTTTTTTTTTTTTTTTTTAACTAATTCAAGAAAAATGCAAAGATTATAGTGGCAAAAATATTGTTATGTCTGGAGACTTTAACTGTGCCTTTAGCAACGCATTTGATATAGTTTAAGGCAAACCTCACCGAGAAAACGAAATATGAGTTTAACAAGTTATCTAAAGAGCTAGAATTGAGCGATGGTTGGAGAGCACCTCATGTTAATGAACATGATTTTACATGGTTCAGATGTAATCCATTCGTAGCTCGTTGGTTAGACTATTTTTTTTTTTATCAGCTAGCATATTGAGTGATTGCGTATCATGCAAACATTTGACTGTTCCAAACCCTGACCATAAAGCTGTGTTAACTGAATTGAATCAAAATGAATTCACACGTGGATCTGGTTACTGGAAATGTAACAACAGTTATTTAAAAACACTGGTTTTGTACAAAGAATGAGTGACCTGTTGGATGAACAGTTTAACGATGACTGTGGTGGCAACTTATCCAACGTTAGTAAATGGGAAATATGTAAAGCTGAAATAAGAATTTTTTTCGTAGTGAATTTGGAAAAGAATTATCTTGCCAAAGAAAAAAAAAAAAAACCCAGTTCTCTTATGATAAACTTTCAGATTTCAGAAATGAAAAAAAAAGTTTGTTCAAGACCCTACATGTGAAAAGACGCAAGCCATGTATATGCATGTAAAACAACGATTAGAATTAAAGCAACTGAACGAGGCAAAGGGGACACAATTAAGTTAGAGCCAGAGTTAGGCGGATTCAAGAAGGGGAACGAACACTAAGTATTTCTGCAAACTTTGAAAAAAAAAAATTAGGGGGGAAACGAAAAGTTATCACAAGGCTTCGTAAAGAATCGGGAGAAGTAATAACTAAACAAGAGTGATATTCTACGAGAGCAAGCCTCATTTTTACAAAGAATTGTATAGTCAAACAACTTTAGCTGATAATGGAATTGAAGAGACAGACACTTTCTTAGAGTCAGAAGGTTTTCCACAGTTAGATGATAACAATGCTGCATTATGTGAAGGACTTGTTACTTTAGAAGAAACAACAAATGCACTGAGAAAACTTAGTAATGGTTCGGCTCCTGGTAGCGATGGGATCACGATAGAGGTCTTAAAATTCTTTTGGGGGTAAACTGGGCCCATTGGTTACAAGTTCTTTCATCGAATCTTTCCATAAAGGTGAATTATCCTATGCCGAAAGACAAGGAATTATCACACTATTACACAAAGGAAGACATCTGAAGAGAGACCAGTTGACTAACTGGAGGCCTAATTCCTTAACTAATTCAGATTTTAGAATATTAGCAAAAGTTCTTGCAGATAGACTTGGCAAAGTTATTCATAAGTTGATAATAACGACCAGGTCGGATATCTTAAAGGAAGAAATATTACAACGATCATAAGATCAATGGACGATGTAATCAACTACTTAAACAAACACAATGAAGCTGGATATCTACTTGCCGTCGATTTCTCCAAAGGTTTCGACTCGATATCTAGGAAGTTTTTGTTACATGCGTTTGATATTTTTGGTTTTGGTACCGTCTTTAAAAGGTGGGTATACATTTTAAACAATGGTAGCTCTAGTAGTATCAATCATGGAGGCTGGATTTCTTAACCTTTTGATGTTTCATGCGGTATTAGACAAGGATGTCCTTTCTCACCCCTGGCGTTTGTATTGGCTGTTGAGCTGCTTGCTATCAAAATTAGAAACAGTTCCATAGAAGGCATTAAAGGAGCCATAATTCATTGCCCAAACCCAGTTCATATCAAAATAATGCAAATGGCAGACGACACTACACTTTTTCTGAAAACCAGACCGGATATGATGACAGCTTTAGATTTAACTAGCTAGATTTGAAAGATTGGTTGGTTATACATAAATTTTTCTTTGGAGAGTGGGGGGGGGGGGGGGGGGGGAGTGCGGGGGTGGTGGAGGGGGGAAGAGAGAGAGAGAGAGAGAGAGAGAGAGAGAGAGAGAGAGAGAGTGTGTGTGAGAGCGCGTGATTAACACAAATGAAGCTAGTAGATAACAGGTCTCTCTCTCTCTCTCTCTCTCTCTCTCTCTCTCTCTCTTTGGGAAAACATGAAATGAAAGAAAATAATTAAGTTTTGTGTTTGATGTATGTTGTCTTCGTTGTACAGGCAACACATTATCAGAGTGACTGTCTGTACACCACACACATTAGAACATTAACAAACCCAGACATTATGCATCACACGCGAAAACACTCAAATCAGCAAAATATGTCCATTTGTAAGAGAACATACTGTGCATGGTTTGTAAGAGACTGGTTGGAGGAAAAAAACAAAACAAAACAAAAAAGAAAACTTAGTAGTGGAAATTGTTTGTTTCTTCCGCTTTTTTTTGTTGTTTGTTTTGGCAAATGAAGAGGACAGTGTGAAGCACCAAAAATTGAAGAGGTGGATTTGGGCCTTAGGGGGAAAAAAAAAGAAAGAAAAGAAAAGAAAAAGAAAAGAAAAGAAAAACAAAAGAAAACCAAAAAGAAAAACCGCCGCTTTAGGCGGAGGGGAGGGAAAGGGTGGGGGTGGGGGGAAGGTTCTTCCCACTTCTACTCACCGTTAAACGCTGTTTCCCCCCCCCCCCCCCCCCCCCCCCCCCAAGCACGTAAACGTGTGTGTGTGTGTGTGTGTGTGTGTGTGTGTGTGTGTGTGTGTGTGAAAGAGAAACGGACATAGATTTACTGAAAGACAATGGTGTGTGTGTGTGTGTGTGTGTGTGTGTGTGTGTGTGTGTGTGCGCGCGCGCGTGCGTGTGTGCACGCGTGTGTGTGCGTGCGTGCATGCGTGTGCGTGAGAGAGAGAAAACACACACACACACATATACAAACAATTCAATTCACTTCAGTCAACTTTACTGTCCATCGACAATTTTTCTTCTGCTCCCCATCATTTCAAAAGTACATATTACACAAAAAAGGCATCATAAATCGTTACATAAAAGCTTTCGTCAGTATATGTATTTATATGTACATCAACACTCCCCCCCCCCCCCCCCCCCCCCCCCACACACACACACACACACACGCTCGCGCGCGCGCATACACACATGAAATGAACATTAAATCCATAAGACGTAAAACATTACATAGATTATAAAAACAATACATTAAAACACAAACTCGCCCGCACCAACGCCCAAACACTGAAACCCCCACACACATGCGTACACACACACACACACACCCACACTCACACATACACACAGTCGTGGTCACATAAAAAAAAACACACACACACACAAACTCGCCCGCACCAACGTCCAAACACTGAAACACACACACATGCGTACACACACACACACACACACGCGCGCACACCCACACTCACACCCACACATACACAGTCATGGTCACATTAAAAGCGTAATAACAAGTACGCACGCACCCTCGCACTCTTATACGCACTTTGGCATGCACGCTACACGCTCAGGTCCATGCACGTAAATCGAATGTGTTTTATGCATAAGCTTATTACAAAAGAAAGAAAGAAAGGGAAAAAGAAAAGCATCCGTACTTCCGTAACAGCACTAACATATAATCACACACATGCACACAGATTACGCTTTGAAGAGAGAGAGAGAGAGAGAAATGAACAAACAAAACAAACAAGTTTAGAAAATAGTTTCCTGAAGGCAAAGAAAGGTATGACTGTACACGACGACGATGATGACGATGGCAAAGGAAAGTTACAACTGTCTATGAGCATGGTGATGATGACGATTGCAAAGTTACAACTGTTTATGAACATTGTGATGACGATGATGACGATGATTTTGAACAGATTCATCGCCTACGATTACCGCGAGGAGCTGAAATCGAACATTGGGTACCCCTGGCATCTGTGGCAGACTTTGTACATACCCTACACATAACCACTGACCCCTTTTCGGGTCAGGGCGAGGGCCTCTGCGTCCTGGAACCCCTGCACATTTCGTCGCTGGAGGTCGAGTGCCAGTCATTCTGCAGAGCTCTTGCGTAAGCCCGAGCTCCAGCCATAAGACGCCTGGCCATATTGCCATTGGGCTGCGGAGGCTCCGCCGCATCTTCATCTCTGGATGCCCCTGGTCCTCTCCGAGCTGCTGTATCACCCCGGGCCCGTCCGGGGTTACCGGCACGACGTCGAAAGGCACCGGGTCGGAAAAAGTCGTCGTCGTCGCTGGATTCCTCTGGTGGAGGTCGGCGAGGTACTAGACGTGGAGGCGGGAGCGACTCGTTGTCCGAGGACGAGACGACCTCGCCCCGATGAACGTCGACCTGCATACGGCCAAAGCCCCCCGCCATCGGCCTGTTGCTCCTCGTACGGTCTTCGGACACTTCGTCGCCCGAGCCGAGACTGAAGGCCGATTCTGAAGAAGAGTACGATACTCTCGCGATGCCGTACGAGATGCCGTGGCGGCGCCCGCCCCTGTAGCCAGAGTCGCAGCTGTCATCGGTTCCACTGGAAGACCACATGCTTTGCTTTCAATGGATGCAGGCAATCCGAACTGATATGAATCCTGTCAACAAGAACAAAAAGGGTGAGCGAGCGTTAACCTGTGGAAAGATCAGCAACACGCATGGATAGCTACAAATAATGGACCTCATCAGTTCTAACAGCTCTTGATAATAGGACAAAGTCTTCATTACAACAACACCGTAATGTAGGTAAGGAGAACAACGGTGATGCATCATGCGAAAATCATGGACATTGGTCAAACTGTACAAAATAAAGTATGAAAAAAGGGGCCAGAAGTGGCAGGGGAACAAGTTACTGCGCCATTGTGTAAATGTAACAAAACCTAACCGACATATTTTTTTTAACAGGAGATTGAACCAAACTAGCCCAAAAATCGAATCATTCGGACATAGACAATAACTCATAAAGGGTAACGTCCTGTTTCGCCATAAATCATGTTTGTCATTGGACTTCTTTTTAAGCAAAACATATTTTTAGAATTTTCGCTGAAATTTATCAATACTATTTAATTTTCGTATCCCCATATTCCACCAACCATATAAAGTACTGGAACAATCATTTTATCAAATAAATCTGAAATAACATGAATAGGTAGGTAAATCCTTTGTTCTTGCCTTTTGTATCAATTTAAACATAGCTAATAATGCTTTATCAAAAGTGTTTTTTCTCACATTTAGAAAAAGAACCCATTCGATTAAAATCTACACACTAAATATTTTAATCTGATGACATCAACTTTTTCTTTTCCATAATGAAATATCGTTATTTCAGTTTTAGCAGCATTAATGTTAGCTTCCACTTATTACAATATAACGGCGAGGAATCTAGTGCATTTTGCAGTCCCACTTTTGCCTCTGAAAAATATAATTGCGTTAACAAAACAAAACGTTTGACAAAATTCGTAATATCAATATTCAAAGAAAGCCTAATTTCTAATGGTGAAGACCCATTGTCTTTAACATGGCCTTCAAGTTCATTCAAATACAAAGGAAATAATTCAGGAGAAAGATTCTCACCTTGACCACCTTTATGGCTAAAAAAAAAGTGACAAATTGACTTTAAATTATTATATATATATATATTCATAATGACTCGTAGGATTTTGCCATTGATTTTTTGTCCGTTACGAATTTAGACCATAATACATGTCTCCATACAGAATCAAAAGCTTTTTCGTAATCAATGAATGCACAGTACAACTTCTTCTGACTTCGGAAAACATCTACTAAACATTTAAGTATAAACACATGGTCTATAGTAGAATGATCTCTTCGGAAAACCAGACTGATTTTCTAATAAAATCTGATTCTGTTGAAGAAAGGATGATAATCAGTTATCAAGACTGTTGTAAATAAATTTACCAACACAACTCAGCAAAGTTATAACTCTATAATCGTCGCAGTCATGTACACACACACACACACACACGCACATACACGCACACATACGCACACGCGCGCGCGCGCGCGCACTCACACACACACACACACACACACACACACACACATTCAGTTCCCTATGCTTGTCTCTGTCATGTATGCATTAATCTCTCGCGTAACACTATGCAGACACTGAATGAAATGTTGTTGAATCTACAACAGAGGCTGGGCACTTACCCATGCCGATCAGTCGCACATAGCATCACTGACGTTCCCCAGAAAAGAGAAACTACAATTTAAAAGGCGGGGAATGAAACTGGAAGGATAACCAAACTAAGGGAACTATGCTGGTGCTGCTCAACCGAATTTGCGACATTAAAAACCCAGGCATAGCTACCTAAGAGCATCTCTGGGACCCCGAGGCTAACAACACCACCGTATCCTTACAGCAGTCCCAAAAAGAACAGTTTACGTTCATTTTCGGCACTTTCGTCGATTAATCACAAACATAGGCATGGTTGTTAATGCACTCGGTAAGGAATCGACCGCAAAGAAAGGATATACTTTAAAAGAAAATACGATGTCCGAAACGAAACACGGTAATGCGGCCTCCCTCACCCGATGACTAAATGCAAAATCACTGTAGGGTCCGCTTCACACGTGTTCAACGAGAACCGGGTCAATGCCTTTGTCTGCACCATCTCTGGTTGCTTTAAGACAACACGATAGACGGAACCCTCGTGCCGGCAAGTGCGTGGGAATTTTGTTAAGGCCGAGCGCAAGTTGAATCTGGCTCGGACGGACAAAACGTACCAGGCGCACAGCGGTGGGAAAGAATGAATAGGCTACATCTGCAAAGGAGTATGCATGACCGTTAAGCTTACGGTCAGCTGTTAACGCAAGGGCCAACAGTCGCCCCTGCTCTCACACATGCACAGACGCATTCGTGCACTCGTCACAGGCAACGGATAGGCAATTTCCGGCATACACCTCTCTTTGGCATGGCGAAGAACAAAAAGTATGGACGCCACTTTCGACTGAAATTCCAAATGGGCGCAAAATATCGGCCCGATCTAATCCTTACACACTTTGCATGCCGATTAGCCCGTGTTAAGGAAAGCAAGCCGAAACCGCAGCGAATTCTGCGAGATCAGCTCAGTTTCCCGGTAGGATTCGTCACCCACGTTCGTCATGGATTCGCGACAACTGTTCTGCATTGCATATAATACATGTTTATCTATTTGTTATATACATTTCAAGTTTGTTGTTAAATCTTTTAGACTGGCAGTGCACAGTAAAGAGTCGAAGTGAATAAATGAAAATAACCAGTACGACAAAAGGACTCAAAGGACAAAGTTTGAGGTGATGAAAGCATCTCAACAACAAAGGACAACCTTTGCAGCTGGTTTGAAAATTAATCACAGGGGGAAAGAGGCTTCCATGGGAGATAACCCTTATTTAATTTTAATAATAAATCATAGCCGTAAGTAGCATTGACCAATAGCACTGAACATTGTATCCGTATAAATTGCCGAGAATGTTAAAAATGATGTCAATATGTTGAAAAACAAGTAGAGTAAAATGTTTTGTGGCGTATCAATGCATTTGATAACGGTATCAAAGTGCCATTTTACTAATAGTTCTTACTACAAGTTACTAAGTTGTACCATCAAATTGATGCTAGAACAATGTATCGCAAGTTCAGCATGTAAACGAGGTTAAACACAACAGCAATAATGACAGTTAAATGTTTATGTATCAAGACCAATGGAAGGAACATCCCATACCCCTTTAAGACCAAAGCAAAAAAAATTAAAAAAAAAAAAAAAAAAAAACCGATTTCTAAGGAACATCCCATACCCGTTTAAGACCAAAGAAAAAAAAAAAAAAACAACACAAAAAACAAAAAACACCACCCTCACCTGCTGTGTCGCGAAGATGAAGTCGTCAGTGAACGATGGTGGGCAAGTCGTCGGTGAACGATGTTGGGCAAGTCGTTGGTGAACGATGGTGGGCAAGCTGTCGGTGAACGATGGTGAGCTAGTCGTCAGTGAACGATGGTTGAGACGAATCTGAAAAAGCTTGGCTGTCGGCTGCCTTATATTGGTAGGTTGAGAAACCACGTGACGTTCCATCCTACGCTGTCCCAACCCACATGACGTTCCACCAATCAGTGGACGTGCGCGTGACGTCCTCTACCATTGACGTAATCTCTCTTATGACGGGAGCCTTGTTCGTATGGGAACCTGCCAGCGTCACAAGATGACAGTACTGTTAGCCAGATTTTTGCGAGGAAAACTGATATTATCTGTCATGAAAAATATGAGCAACAAATAAAATAACTGTAATCTGTGTTTATATTAAGAGAATCCCAGCTCTCTCTCTCTCTCTCTCTCTCTCTCTGTGTGTGTGTGTGTGTGTGTGTGTGTGTGTGTATAGATATACGTATAAACCTTAAAAATCCAGAAGCACGCTTTTCTCACTGTGAGGTCCGTGTAGTTGTCATGAGATGATAAAATAGAAGAAGAAGAAAAAAAAAAGGATTACAAAACCACTTGGTTGACTCCTTTTCTTTTTATTTTTGTCCAATATTTCGGTCCCCCCCAAAAGACCTTCTTCTGGGATAGGAGAGCTTACCTAGTCTCAGCACATGTTTATATTTCCAGGTTCAAACAATACGCTGAACATAAACAATAATTCCAAAAGTAAAACATCAGGATCAACATTTTAACCCTGATGTTTTACATCTTGGTTTTATTGTTTGTGTTTCTTCTTATTTTTTCTATCTATCTATCTATACATACATACAGAGAGAGAGAGAGAGAGAGAGAGAGAGAGAGGAGAGAGAGAGAGAGAGAGATCGATCATACGTATGTATACATATGTATATATACATGTGTGTGTGTGAGTGTGAGTGTGTGTGTGTGTGTGTGTGTGTGTGTGTGAATAAAGGAGACGGAGACACATGACTAAGAGAAAAGTAAAATAAATAGATAAATAAATGAAAAACGGTCCGCTGTTCGGCTCTTTTTCCACATCAGTTTAAAATTCGCTACAATCTCCAATACCAAAAAAAAAAAAAAAAAAAAAAAAAAAAAAAAAAGTTGAACGTTACAAGTTAAATGTCAACTCTTGTCCCATAGGTAAAACACCATATTTTCTCCCTAGCAAACATGGGCCTGTAACCACACCGTCAAAGCCATTGTCCAGGGAGCCAAGAGTTGGTGAGTTCCATACCTGGGAGTTCGCCCGAGGCCCGTGCTCGAACACTGACCGCTGGGCTCACACGATGGGCTTCAACGAGCGAGCTAAATTGCGAGCGAAGTCACTTGAATTCACGTCGTTGTTAGACAGTTGGTGTGAATTACCTTCTCCTGACAGAGACTTGAGAATAGTGGGAGGAGGGGAGGGAGGGAGAGGAAGATGATAAGTGCATGGTGTTTTGTGTGTGAGTGGTGCTGTTCTTCACTTTAACGTCTCCCTCTTAACGTGATTACAGACAGATTGTGTAATGGTGAATGTGTGTGTGTGTGTGTGTGTGTGTGTGTGTGTGTGTGTGTTCGTGTGTGTGTGTGTGGTGTGTTCGTGTGTGTGTGTGTTGTGTGTGTGTGTGTGCGTACGCGCATGTGTATGCGTGCATACACACACACACGGTGTGTGTGTGTGTGTGTGTGTGTGTGTGTGTGTGCGTGCGTGCGTGCGTGCGTGTGTGCGTATGTGTGTGTGTGTGTGTGTAAGTAATTTCTTTCTGTATATGAGCAGTTGTTGAAAGTAAAAGATAAAATCCTACTGGACTGCGAAATAATTGTGGGCATAGCGAACAAAGAAAAGCATAATTATCTAACATTTAAGGTAGCGTCAGTGGTGTTGATCTATGATATGAAATATTAGTACCAGCCTTGTGCACTGTATTCTTTGCTCGTGGACAATCTAGTAATAGATGACTTACTCTTAGAATTTCCACACATACACATTTCACATTTTGCTGTATTTGGTTCGAAGTGAAGTTAAACGCATCCTATGAATTAAGGTTACTACTTCTCTAGATATCGGACTTTCGAATTTGTCTAATTGAGTCTTGGGGGTGAGTGTCAGGATTTGGTTGTATAGAATTATGATAACATTGACTACCTGCGTCTTTCAATAACCTTCAGAAACTGTTAAAGGATGCTTTATTAATCTAAGTACAACATTCTGATAGGTCTAACGGAATGTTCAGTGCAGCCGTGCCTTCAACATTGCGAGCTGCTCTCCGAGCAGCTTGATCAACTTTTTCATTTGTTGAGATTCCACCATGTGAGTACTCCCAACAGAAAGTCACATTTATTCTTTTCATCGATAGGAGATGTGTCACGTAACTGATTTCTGCAATAGTCTTACAACGAATCTTTGGATTTAAAGACTGTCAGGCAGAAAGGGTTGACTTTGAATCACTGCACAGTAAAAGTGGACAATTTTCTGTGGCAGAATTTTAAAACATACTTTAGGGACATTAGAATAGCAACTAATTCTGCAGTAAAAACTTGACAAGTGTATGCCGAGATGATATAATTTCTCTACTTTAATTTTGGTATTAACAAAGCTGCTCCTGTTCTGTGGTCATCTAACACTGAGCCATCTGAAAAAGATT
>JADBJO010002399.1:301663-318030 GCA_016801955.1 Conus betulinus
TCATAATCCATCAAGTCCTGTTCTCACCAGCTATCAGGTCCTGTTCTCACCAGCTATCAAGTCCTGTTCTCACCAGCTATCAAGTCCTGGTCTCATAGTCTATCAAGTCCTGTACTCATTAGCTATGAAGTCCTGTTCTCACCAGCTTTCAAGTCCTGTTCTCATTAGTTATCAAGTCCTGTTCTTACCAGCTATCAAGTCCTATTTTCTCACAGCTATCACATGTCCTGTTTTCACCATCTATCAAGACCTCTTCTCACCAGTTATCAAAAGTCCTGTTTTCACCATCTATCAAACACTCTCCTCACCAGCTGTCAAAAGTCCTGTTTTCACCATCTATCAAGCACTCTCCTCACTAGCTGTCAAAAGTCCTGTTTTCACCATCTATCAAGACCTCTCCTCACCAGCTGTCAAAAGTCCTGTTTTCACCATCTATCAAGCCCTCTTCTCACCAGATGCTAATTTTTGCTCTTTTTGTAAACTCCTCTTCTCATCAGCTATCAACTGTTCTTACAGCTATCAACCTCATTTTTTTCCAAACTATCAAATCTTGTTCTGAAGAGCTACCAAACTCTGCTCTCTCCAGCCATTGAGGCCATCATGGTATTCACTGCCTGCCACATAATCAAGTCACACACATTTAAATAAGTGCTAGAGATTTTCCTTACGTCCTTCATTAATTTCCTGGAGGTTTTTGTTTTGTCTTCGTCCAAGATTCGCCGTCAATTTTCTTTACATGGCTTTTTTTTTCTTTCTTTCTTTTCTTTTCTGTTTAACTTTTTTTTTTTCTTTCTTTTTTTCTTTCTTTCTTTTTTTTTGATATTTCAGAACGAGTTTGTTTAAATGTCCTTTGAACATTTTCCCGATCATTTCCTTTACATTTCCAATAAGAATTTCCACACTTTGTACATGTGCTTCAAAAGATTTCGTGGAGATTTTTTTTTTCCCGGCCTTTTTAATGATTTTCTGTTGATTTTCTGGCATGTCACATTTCTTTCCTCTGAATGTTTTGAGCAGGTCGAGTTACTGAATACCTCTTTCTTTCTTTTGCTGTCAAATTTGATGATGGTCAGAGCTGTCTAACCACTCTTATGGGTATTTCGTAATCGTCATCAGATGGAGTTGGTCGTCTGCCTTAGGCATGATTTCGATATACGCATCAGACGAAGCTGGCTCCTCGCTGGACCCCGTGTCTTCGTACTGTGCCTTCGACGAACTTTCCGGTGGGAATGACGTCACTGTTTTCATACTGGTGTTGGTCCATCGTGCCTTTCTCTGTTCGCTCTGTACGTTGCTCTGTAACACAGACAAGGCGCTGGTGGGGGTCTGCCAGACATACTGGAAGAACAGAAGGAGAGAATCCTGAGGCCAACATCTGCTTGGGTTTTGATTTGGTTTGGTTTGTTTTGTTTTGTTGTTGATGTTGTTGTTTTCTTTTCGGGTCAAACGTCTGACAAAACGTATAATGACGAAGCGCGCACGTATGCGCACACGAGCCAGTACATACAGACACACACACACACACACACACACACATACACACACACACACACACACACACACACACACACACACACACACACACACACACACACACACACACACACACAGAGGCTCACACATTCACAAACACACTCACGCATACACGCACACGCATAGACAGACAGATAGACAGACAGAGACTATAAAACAGGTAAACAGAGAGAGGAGAACTATGAGACAATGAGACCATTATTGGTCTCGTCATTCACACAACATTGATCCAGATTTGCTGTAAGGATGTTATCGTTCACGTCATTCACCCCAACATTGATTCAGATTTGCTGTAAGAATGTATATCATTCACGTCATTCACACCCAACATTGATCCAGATTTGCTGTAAGAATGTTATCGTTCACGTCATTCGCCCCAAGACTGGTCCAGATTTGCTGTAAGAATGTCATTGTTCACATCGTCATTCACCCCAACACTGATCTAGATTTGCTGTAAGAATGTTACTGTTCACGTCATTCATCCCAACATTGATCCAGATTTGCTGTTCTTTGCAGAAGCCATTTGTAATTCCTGGTCACACCACGCTCAGATTTCAGGTCAGAGTAGGGAGCACCCCTTCACTACTGTCCCCCTACCTGGAGGACCGATCTGTTGGTAGTGGTCCAGCTCGGTGTAGTTGTGGTCATCGTCCTGTCGGCCTGTCGCTGGCCCGGCGTACAGAGGCTCACCTGGTCAACAGGTGTCATCCCACTGTCAGTGTGACGTGGTCATGCCGGAGAGCCTTTCACTCACAACAATAGTATGAAGCACTGTTTCCACTGGACATGTTAACGCCAGAGTTGTTTCCCTTTCATCCTGCATGCCACCACAGCAGCGTGGCACCCAGCTGCTCGTTCCCCCTCCCCTCCCCTCCCACCCATCCCCCTTCCCCCCTCCCCTGGCCGGAGTCACAGCCTAAGCCTGGCCCGTCTGCCACAGCCCCACAACTTTCTTATCATTTATCATCATCATCAGCAGCAGCAGCAGCAGCAGCAGCAGCAGCAGCAGCAGCAGTAGTAGTAGTAGTAGTAGTAGTAGTGTGGTAGTAGTAGTAGAAGTAATAGTAGTAGCAGTGGTAGAAGTAGTAAAAGTAGTATTAATAGTAGTAGTAGCAGTAGTAGCAGCAGCAGTAGTAGTATAGTAGTAGCAGTAGAAGTGGTGGTAGTAGCAATGTGTACTACTACTACTACTACTACTACTACTACTACTACTACTACTACTACTACTACTACTACAGTACTACCACCACCACCACTACTACTACTACTACTACTACTACTACTACTACTACTACGATCCTCTAACTCCTCTCCCTCTTCTTCTGTAAGTATCGTTATCATGATTACCGCGATCACTTTATTCATTACTGGCAGTATTGTTATTGTTTACAACACCATTATCATTATCAATAGTAGTCGAAGTGGTGGTCGTAGCAGCAGCAGCACCAATATAATGATAGTAGAAGTAGCAGAAGCAGTTTCTTTGTCTCATTACCGTTATGATTATCATTATGTTAACCCGTCATGTCTCCGCCTCAGCTTCGTTTCCATTCCTCGCCTTTAGCATCCAGTTCCCAGACAGACATGACTGTTGGTCGTTCGTTTCCATTCCCTCGCCTTTAGCATCCAGTTCCCAGAGAGACATGACTGTTGGTCGTTCGTTCCATTCCCTCGCCTTTAGCATCCAGTTCCCAGAGAGACATGACTGTTGGTCGTTCGTTTCCATTCCCTCGCCTTTAGCACCCAGTTCCCAGAGAGACATGACTGTTGGTCGTTCGTTTCCATTTCCTCGCCTTTAGCACCCAGTTCCCAGAGAGACATGACTGTTGGTCGTTCGTTTCCATTCCCTCGCCTTCAGCACCCAGTTCCAAGACAGACATGACTGTTGGTCGTTCGTTTTCATGGTCCTGAAGACCAGATAGGTCCGAATGCATTGTGTTTGTGTTTTACTTTGTTTATTATTTCGCTAGGCGACGCAGTAATTCTGCTGTTGCTCTTGTTTGGATTCCACCTGCAGTCCCCCCCCCCCCCCCCCCCCCCCAGCTTAGAACCTTGTGTGAAAACGGGCACATTTAAAACCATAAGAAATGAGAAAATGATGACAGCTAGTGTCCATCATCTCGGAGGCTTTTGAGTTTAGCGAACATTCAGAATAAACGTTTC
This sequence comes from Conus betulinus, assembly GCA_016801955.1. NCBI lineage: Eukaryota > Metazoa > Mollusca > Gastropoda > Neogastropoda > Conidae > Conus > Conus betulinus. The sequence goes on from JADBJO010002399.1 coordinate 305,360, forward strand.
TCAAATAAAAGTATTTGTGTCTGCGCACGTGCGCTTGGGCGTGTGTGTATGTGTATGCGTATGTGCATGTTCGTAGGTGTGTTTCGCTGAATGAGCGTGTGTGTGTGTGTGTGTGTGTGTGTGTGTGTGTGGTGTGTGTGTGTGTGTGTGTGTGTGTGTGTGTGTGTGTGTGTGTGTGTGTGTGTGTGTGTGTGTGTGTGCGTGCGTGCGTGTGTGTGTGCTGTGGTGTGCGTGTGCGTGTGTGTGTGCGTGTGCATATGCGTGTGTGCTGTGGTGTGCGTGTGCGTGTGTGTGTATGTGTGTGCGTGTGCGTGTGTGTGTGTGTTTGTGTGTGTGTGTGTGTGTGTGTGACGGCTCAAACGAAATAACTCACGTCTCCTCTTCCACAAACAAATGTTGACGATAATCAAAGCGATGATGATGATGGCTGCAATGCCGCCCACTATTCCCCCTACCAGGGCTGCCAGTTTCAAGTCAGCATCGCCATCATCTTCGCTGCTGGTGTTGGGCTTTCCTGTGGTGCTTGTCGCGCCGCTCGCCGTTGTCGCTGGCTCTGGTGTGGACTCCCAGGTGCTTTGTCCTGGTGGTTCTGAAGCTTACATAAAGTAGAAAAGAATGATTTCAAACGGAGAATGAAAGGAAAGACAGAAACAGATGATACTAAGCTTACTGCTGCCACTGCTGCTGCTATTGTTCAGCCGTCTCTCTCTCTCTCTCTCTCTCTCTCTCTCCTCTCTCTCTCTCTCTCTCTCTCACACACCATATACACTCGAAAACAACAATAAACAACAAAGCCCACTCCCCTTTGAATGCTAACTTTTCTCCATCAGTGTTACTGAAATCTGTTTAAACACACGACTTATTCTGAAACAAAATCACAGATCATACCCCAGCACTAAAATGGTCACAGTAGCCGTCGCCTGGTAAAGAGCGGGTCGTGGATACCAATGTGCAGAGCACAAGCACTGAGAGCCATTATCCCTGGCAGTCAGCGGGTTGATCTCAATGGTGCTAGTGACCGCTGTCTGACCATTCTCGGTGAACGTACTGTCCGCATTGTCGCCATGATTGCCGCAGTAAAGGGCGACAGAGGCCACCCAGGGATTTCCGCCCGTCACCGTACAACTGAGGACCAGAGAGTCTCCCTCCATGCGGGTGGTGTTTCCGCTGATCTGGGGCGGTGAGGGTGGAGGGTCTGAAAGGGAGTGTTGAACACATGGAGACAACCTTGGATGATTTCACAAATGGCCAAGAATCAAACTACAATTGTGACTTTTTGCTGCAGATTCACACGCACAATCTCCTCTACCCACGTGATATAAATGCACATGTACACGAGCATATCAATATGTCCAAGACATGCACAAAGTCACTTAAACATAGCTGCCACCCATATGTATGTGTATCTACAAACGGAACAGTGCATTATAATCATGTTTACGCAGTGTGCACTCATGCACGCCCGCGAGCGGCACCTTCCAACACACTTGTTTACAAAGCACACTCATATATGCAAACTAATCATTATTTTTTTTACTGTTATTGTTATCATTATCATTGTTGGTGTTGTTGTTGTTGCTATGATTATCATTAAATGTACTTATATAGCGCCTATCCTCGGTTTGAGACCAAACTCTAAGCGCTTTACAATCCACACTTTCCTTTACAAAACAAACTGCCTACCTGAGTAGAACCATCTGAAGAGTTGCTTGTTGGCGCTTCATGTAGTTATTCCCTGCATCAGTCAGTTTGTCAGTCAGTTTTTCATTCATATTTTCATTCTTTGGTTCATGCCATGTAGATACGAGACAACCATACCAAGGGGGCCAAACCAGGCTTCTCTTCCGAAAGATGGTAACACGATTACATATGTTTACAAGATGTAATGCGAACATGCACACACGCATAACTTATCCTCTCACAAATATACCTGCAGGCGCACTAGTGTGTGTGTGTGTGTGTGTGTGTGTGTGTGTGTGTGTGTGTGTGTGTGTGTGTGTGTGTGTGTGTGTGTGTGTGTGTCTGTGTGTGTCAAGTTCAACGTTTAACAATATTTACTTGACTTTAGAGATATAGATGTTAACATGGCTTTAAACCCACAATCTGACATGCTCCTTTTCTTAACTGCAGCCTTTTCTTTATTGATGTAGTAGGACAAAAGTCTTTAAAGTAAATTTACAGAGAAAAAGACAGGGGGGGGGGTGAGGTGGGGGGTGGGGGGTGGGGGGGGGAGTGGCGGGTGCAAACTCACACTTGACGTGCAGTGTATAAACAGTTGTCATCACATGCTCTGGCCTGTGTCCACCCCAGTACTGACTGCACGTGTAGTTGTGTCCATCCAGTGATTTGGAAACATCATTCAGTGCCAGTGTTATTTCATTGCTGACAGCAGTAGTGCCAGACCCAGACCAAGTCACCGAGGCTGAAGGTTCAGCGGCAGAGGCTTGACATGTACAGGTGTCATCGTCTCCCTCTATCACAGAGTCTGGGGGCAGTTGAGTAAAACAGGAGGGCCCGCTGGGGATTCTGTCAGACAGCAAAACATATATGTATATATCTTTAGTGTGTGCATATAAGTGTGCGTGCCCCTCTCTCTCTCTCTCTCTCTCTCTCTCTGTGTGTGTGTGTGTGTGTGTGTGTGTGTGTGTGTGTGTGTGTGTGTGTGTGTGTGTGTGTGTGTGTGTAAGTGTGTGTAAGTGTGTATGTGTGTGAGTGTAGAAAGTTGGTATTTTTTTTAATACGGCCGTCTCTCTCTCTGTCTGTCGTCTGTGTCTGTGTTGTCTTGTCTGTCTGTCTGTCTGTCTGTGTCTGTCTGTCTGTCTCTCTCTCTCTCTCTCTGTCTTTCTCTCTCTCTCTTACTGTACCCGGTCTGTATCATATATGAAAAGTCGCGATAATCTAGGATTCTGTTTTGACTGTAGACAGGAGAATCCATGAGTTGATCCAGCATGTCAAAAAAAAAAAAAAGCAAAAACAAAACAAAACAATCAAACAAAAACAAAAACAAAACAAGATGCAAAGCGTATAAACGTACTACCAGTACAGTGACAGAGGGGAGACAATTTCCAGTCAGTGAAGAAAAAAATACTCGACAGTGCGGTGGTTATTTCCCTTATCAAACTTGATTTTTTGTTGTTGTTGTTGTAAATTATCATTTACAGCCATTGTGTAACGGCTATTCCAGTAAAATAAAACATTGGGCATCATTCGTGACCCGTAATGAACATACCTACAAATTTTCAGAAAGATCAGCCCAGAAGTTTTGTCTAGAGCAACTGGAACACATTTTGACCACGCACAGACAGATATACAGACAGACAGACAGCATTTTTTTCGTTCCCATTGTAAGGTAACTCCCTGTTCTATAAGAACTGAGAGTACAAAAAAAAAAAGAAGAAGAAGAAGCACACACGTGGGCATGCTCGTGTTTTGCTGACTATATGATGTAAAGTTCTGTAAGACGAGGGGAAAACAAAAAAGACGACGTCATAAAACGAGAAGCAGGATTTGGAACGGCAGACCAAGTTTCAGTACATAATGACAAACCCCGCCGCTGGCACAAGGTGTAGCAGTCAGCGGAGGATACGAGACGGTGCAGTCGTCTCAACAACGGCGGAAGGTGATGAGAGAGATTCTTCTTCTATCAGCCGGACGGGCGGTGTTACCAAGGTGACACAACGCCAGTACAGCCACTCGTGAAGAAAACGTTGATGACTTGGGACAAACCACAGCAAAGCAGTAACGACGGTGCAGAAATTGACCCTCATAGACCCCCGTAATCCCGATTGACCAGCCCTGGCACTTTTGACAGTCCTGAAAGGGATTAAGCCTAAAGCTCTAGACCACCATCACCACAAGGCCATCAGTGCAAGGGTATTTCAAGAACGTGAGAAGTCCACAAGTATTCAACGATCCCAACGCTCTCAGTCTAAAGTGTGCTGACTCAGATGCTGTAACTGAAAAGGCGAAATACAGGTAAACGTAACGCCCCTTCTCTTGGACGGGCGATAATTCTCATCATTCTGCAGTGCGACTTCTGTGAGTTGAGTCCACTTTGTGTTGAAGACCTCTGCCCAAAACGTCATTTGTACGTCATTGTTTTACACACATTCGACTTTTCATCTGCTGTTCTGTTGATATTTTTCCAATGCCTAATTTGTTTTCATTTTGCAAATGGGATGCTCATTCTTCTCGCGGACTCTGCTCTCTCTCTCTCTCTCTCTCTCTCTCTCCTCCTCTCTCTCTCTCTCTCTCTCTCTCTCTCTCTCTGTGTGTGTGTGGTGTGTGTGTGTGTGTGTGTGTGTGTGTGTGTGTGTGTGTGTGTTGCTGAAACCTAGTGACAAACACATTTCCATTCGAAATATTCCAAATGCGCTCAGATGTAATGAGTATCTGTTTCATGGGAATCAGAATAAGGACCTTGGAGAGTAGAGATGGTTTAGGTGTTTCGCTATCAAATCCCCAGAATTAGTCAGTTAGATCCAAGAAAACGAGTTATTAAAAGCTTATATAATAAAGGAAAGGAGAGAGAGAGAGAGAGGAGAGAGAGAGAGAGAGAGAGAGAGAGAGAGAGAGAGAGAGAGTCTGTGCAGTATTTGGATGGCACCAAATTAAGGTTAACTCTAACCTATCGAATGCTAGTACATCACTCATCTGGATTTACACCAGGTTTTCTGGACAAAAATATAGAGTTTGGGCCTCCCTCCCCTTTCCCTTTCACAGAATAATTCACAATATTTAGTGGTTGTTCTTTTTTTCTGTCTCACGAAACATTTACCGATCATTCAGAATATTTTCGGCAAGAATTAGGGCACATAACACCAGGCGGAATGTGTTAAGCTATGCTGGTTTGTCAAAAATCAAAACAAAACCCCACTGTTGCATGTTACTTGCTTGCTTTTCCATGTCTTTTTGAAAGGTTAACAACAATTTTCTGGCGTAAAGGCGTTAGTATCTGGCGTTATGGCAGCTGACTGTCAAACAAAAGTCACCACCGTTGTTTACATGGTCGCCTTCTTTCTTCTTCCAACGAGACCTTTTAAACCGTATCTAATAAAACATAAATCTAATAAAACATAACTCTATCAGGTGTATTTTCTACTTGAGTTGCCTCTCTTGTCACTGAGTCTTTTTCTTGAGACTGCGCGCTATATGCAGTAACCTTTACTTGGATGTACGAGTGAAAACAGTCATCCAGCTGTTGATCAAACAATCATCATCTATACGGTAGAGAAACAGACGCAGAAAAAACGTTTGCTGTTATAATGAAAACAATCCGGGTCAACCAAAAAATGCCTTCAAAAGAAACGAAGATGGCACGCAAGAAACTGCATCGTCCATCAACCGTACAAAAGCCCAGACATTAGTCTGCACCCTCAGTAACAAGACATCAGGACAAGTACCCCCACCAGTTTCCTTCAATGGAATACCAATTGAATCAACTGACAACCTGCGCTATTTGGGTGTAGGCTTTTTGACAGAATGCTAACCTTTAGAAAGCTTGTTGAGAATATCGTTCTTAAATGCAAAAAAGGTCTATCTACCATGAAAGCAATGGCAGCTAAAGGCATTGAACAGCGCTATCTCAACCGACTGTATCATGCACCTGTACTTAGTGTGATTGATTATGAATTACGGCTTACAAACGCCGTCCAGCAGCAATCTCCTTAAATTAGAAAGAATTAAAAATGAAGCAATCAGATTGATGAGAATACGACGAGTCGAAAAGGAATAAGACTCGACGAAGAAATAAACTCATTAATAAGCTACCGTGTTGTTGTTGGTCGAATATATCTTTTCGGTCGGCTGTGGGTGTAAAGCATGGGACTGTGTGTGTGTTGTGTGTGTGTTGTGGTGTTTGTGTGTGTGTGGGTGTGTGTGTGTGAGATAGAGAGAGAGGGAGAGAGAGAGTATTGTGTGGTGTGTGTGTGTGTTTGGTGTGGTGGGTGTGTGGTTGTGTGCGTGTGTTTTGTGCCTTCAGTCTGTCTGACTGTTTTTCCCTGTGCTTTGTGTGCATTTGAGTGCTTAGATTGTTTGTATTTGTGTATATGTTTCGTGCCTTGTACAGTTCGTACGGCGTTGATTATGTATGTATGTATGTGGTAATGTATGTATGTATTTATGTCGGTGTGGTGTGTGTGTGTGTGATGTGTGTTGTGTTGTGTGTTGTGGGTGTGTGTGTGTGTATGGCGCACGCGCACACATGCAACCGACATAAGGGTGGGTGTGATAGCGTGGGGACTGAAACGTATACAAAAACCAAAACACCTATGTTCTCTATTGAACGCTTGTATTGTTGTCTGGGCGTGCGTATTATGTTTGTGGTCTTATTGTTGAGGATGTGTGCAATGCAAACCGACCTAGCTAGGACCTAACACATGAAACCAGAACCTTAACCCCAATGTTCTCATATAACTTGTAACTTACCAAAACACGTTTGCCATACAGAACAAAGGGAATAATTCAGCGAAATGGTCATGCTACGCGCCATGAACTGGTCTGCGCGTTCAATACAAGTTTTACTGACAGTAACCAAGCGTGTCTGCTTTGTTGCTCAACGTGTTTTATTCACCATAACAATCACCTCCTCGATTGGACATCAAACCTGAAGGTTCGGTCACGTACTCATTTAGCGTCACAAAACTCTGTCCAATGGATCCCCCATGGGTCAATCCCATCACGATCGCACAGTCCCTTGAAGTGATTGTCCACAAACGGACTTAAGATCTGTCACAATTTCGTCGAAAGATCGTTCACACTCATCTCAAGTGACGTCACGAAAACAGCTGAGAAGCCTCGTCCATGTTTCGTCGAAAATATCGTGACACACATCTCGAGCGCTCGTGACCAAACGAACTTAAAGAGTTCGTGGCTTGGCTGTGGAGGTTTGTGCCACCAAAGAAAATCGTTACAGCTCATCGTCAGAGATATTGACAAACAGCTGAAATCTGCTGTGGCGTCACAGGGGGCGGTATTCTTTAAAAAAAAACAAAAACAACAACCCAACACAACCAAAAAAAAAACGACAGTCATCCAAAGATCGTGACAAACAGCTTAGAGGAGAGAGCTGGCGCTCGGGTGTCGGTATGTGTGCGGAGGGTGGCTAGGCTGGGTCACGCGAAGTTGTGACACTAATCCTAGAGAGGGGAACAAAAAAAAAAACACCTCCCCTAATCATGCGACACAAAATTTTCCTCAAAAGCCACCATCACCGCCTGAAAAAATCGTCACCGAACAGGTGGGTCAGAGGAGCGGTCGTCACCAAACTCCGTGCTTGAGATTAATGTCTAGCTATACGTCCTTTTTCCCTCTGATATACATCACGAGTGTCCACTTGTACGGCTTGAACCGTCCCTTCGACTCCGGAGTTTCACGCATAGCCGACTTGAGAAAATGCTACCAACGATGGACCGCTGCGTCTTGTAAAATGCTGGTCCGCCGACCACGACAAGCTGACACGTCTCTTCAAAACAAACTTCCTGGTCTAGACACAATTCCACGACCTGCAGCTTGCAGTTCCTCCCCTCCCCATGCGCCCCCCCCCCCAACACATCACCATATTCACTCCCACCGACCCTCTTCCCCCTTGCCCCCCCTTCCCCTCCGGCTCCCCCCCATCCCGCCGTCTAGTTTTGTAGTAGTGTCAACAGTGCTCCTCCCATCACTTTGCTCTTTCAAAGAAGAATGGTTTCGTCGTTGAAATCTGTGTCATCAAATCGGGGCCCCCTTGTTTGATTTTTTTTTATCACTCATTCTTCAATTAATTTGTAAAGACATTGCGTGTGTCTGTTTTCTTTCTATTGTACGTTGGTTTTTTTCGTCTATGTAAAAGCAGAATTTGCCGCTGCGTTATGTGTGTGTTTGGTCTGCGGCGCGTGCTCGCGCCTATAGAGGGTGCTGGTGTGGGGGGTGTTGTGGTTTTGGTGGTTGGGGTGGTTGTGTGGGGTTTTGGGGGTGTTGGGCGTTTGTTGTATTTGTGTGTTGTGTGTGTGTTGTGTTGTTGTGTGTGTGTGGTGTGTTGGGGGGGTGATGGGGTGGATAGAGAGAGAAGATTGGAGAGGGGGAAGGACAGGGATGTCTGGAGATGGCGTGTAGGGGTGTGAATTAGAGAGACACGAGTTACAGAGACGGGGCCGGACGTGTGCAGTGTGCAGGGGGTGGGGCGTGGGGGTACGTGCCGTATCGGAGATCCCTTTGGGGGGGGCGTGAGGTGAGAGGGGGGGAGTGCGCTAGAGGGGCTGGGGGGCGGCGGAGGGGTGGGGTGAGGCTGAAAGGGGGAGTAGGAGAGTGTGAGGGGGGTTGTCGGGGTTGGTAAGTAAGGGGGGGTGTGTTGGGATGAGAGGGGGGGTGAGGGGCGTCGGGTGAGAAACAAGTCTGGTGGGGAGTGGGGGGAAGAGGGATGTGGTGTTGGGGAGGAGGGAGAGCGGGTGGGGGTTAAGGTGGGGGGGGTGGGGGGGGGGTGGTGGGGGGGGGCAGGGCAGGGGTTGTGAGGGGGCCGGGGGGGGGGTGGGTGTGGGGGGGGGGTGGGGGGTGGGGGGTTGTTTGGGTGTGGAGGTTGGTCGATCCAAACGAATTAGACGGCTTGTTGGGGGTTTGTGGTGTGTGGGGTGTGGGTTGTTGGGTTGGAGTGTTGGGTGTGTGGTGTAGGTGGTGTGTGTGCCGCGCGCGCGCTTCAGCATTTGTATGAAGTTTACGGAACTCGGCTAAACCTGAAAGGGGGTGGAGGGGGGGGGGGTGGTTTGTTTTGTTTTTATGATTTCCTAATCATTCAAACCACTTTTGTCGACTAGAGCCCTGCGTGGTCCTTTCTGCTTTTCAGAACTCTTCAAAGTGGGAGTTTCTCGGATATCACCTTTAACATAAGTATTATTGTTTTTAGGTTTGTGAAAATCGAATCGCGAAAAACATTTCACACAAGAAAAAAGAGAAACGACCCGTCGGGAATATGTGATCCAACGTTGCTCCAAGAGAACGTGACGGTCTGAAATACTGGACAACCCGGGGGGAAGTTTTCAATGGACCTGACGATTTTTGTGTGTTGGGTGGGGTTTTGGTGTTGGGGGGGGGTGGTGGGGGGAGAGGTGTTAGGGGGGGGGAGGGATGAGAGAGGGGGAGTAGGAGCGGGGGGGCATGTGTAACAGGCGGGGAGAAAAAAAAGAAGGAGAATGTGGTTTGTTGGCAAGTCACTACCAAGTGTGGGGTCTGAACGGTTCCATCAAACTGAGCGTGATGATGGACGGGTTGTTTGTGTGGGGATGGTGTGGTTGTGGGTTGGTTGTGGCTGCGTGCGTGCGTGCGTGCTGCGTGCGTGCTGCGTGCGTGCGTGCGCGTGCGTGGCGTGTTTTTGTGTGTTTTGTGTGTTGTGTGTGGTCTTTTTTTGGTTAGTTTTTTTTTTGTATTGTTTGGTGGCGATTGAGTCCCCCTTTTGCTAAGTGCTTTAACATTGAAATATGTCCTCCACACCTTCAACTAATTTGTTTTCTCTTCTTTTATTGTCTGTCCTTTTGGTGCACCAAAAAAAAACAAAAACCTTCAAGATGGAACATATACACCTATATATTAGACAATACGAATTGTCTTTCAGGCACGCACAGATCTTATATTGTGACACCGGATTTCTCTTTATTCATTCTTAGAACAAGTAAGAGGTTCATACCCTGATTATACGGCACAAATTCTTGGATACAAATTTGAATTAATGTGTACATCACAAGCTAAATACAATTGCAACAGTGTAGACATTGACTGAATTGGAAAAGAATTTTTTTGTTTATTTGTTATGGTAGTAAGACATTGTGTCAAGATGTTCAGGAGGAGTCTTGCTGAAAGATTTTAAACGAGTGGTACGATCACATAAATAATATTTGTAGGTCTACCACTTTGCCAAAAAAAAAAAGAAAACTCAACAAAAACAACACGATGATACGACTATGTACCTCATGTTGAAACTGAAGAACACACAAAGAAAGAAACTGTGAACACTTATAAATACAAAGATTTTTTTTTAACATAGAGTACGGTCATGCAAATGGTTTCTTTTTTTGTGGTAGGAGACGCAAAGAGTGTCACAGAAAAGAGTCATGTGTGAATGGCCAGGTTTGAATTCAGTGAATGGGGCACTAGTGTATTTACAACGGATAGCCTGAGAATCACAAGGGTAGCGGATCAAAACGATTATACGAGAGCTCGGAACATTCCTATCTTGTGTTTATGGAAGGTCAACGGGAAAAGTGGTCACGTGGAGGGGAGAAAACTGCGAGTGGTAAACAGGTAAACACACAGGGGGGGCGGGGCGTACACGGGCTGCGCGTAATAAACCCACACACACACACAACACACACACACACACACACGACACACAGCCCACCACACACACACTCATGGCACGCACGACACCCCCAACACACACACACACCCGACACACACGACACAGGATGCACTCACCAGATTAAAAACCCATACTGAATCTACTGTTAAATAGTGGGTGGTGGCACGATCACATCGTCCCTGTAGTGGGCCACGGAGATAACCCCCGTAGATGGGTGTGATGGCCGGTGAACGCCAGATTTATAGGACTCGGCTGAGCCTCAGCGGGGGGAGCGAGCCCCAAAGGCAAGCTAAACAGCAGCTATTTCAGGTGCGAGCTTGTGGCTGACGGGCGTGCTGCCACTAGCTCGTCTCTCTCCCGGGCTGCGGGGGGGGGGGAGGGGGGCCCCCGCTTGTTCTAGTGCTGAAGCGGCAGTTCGGGAGCGTGGCGGGTGGACAGGGTTGTGCGTCTCGGGGGGCGTGGGAAGCGGGAGGACGTCCAAGGCGCGAGCGCGAGGTCGCCAGCGTGCGGAGGAGGAACGTGGGTCTATCTGGCCGTACCCGCGGGGGGTGGACGTTAGGGAACGGTGGTGACACCGAGCACACGCTACTCCTTTATCCTCAAGCGCGAAGAGGGACGCCCCGGGACTCCCCAGAGCGCGCGGATGGAAAAGAGACTCTTACTAAGTCGGAGAAGCCTGGGTGAAGGGAAAACAAAGAGGGGGGGGAATGGGGAGATCTGGGTGGGGGGGGAAGGAAAGGACACGGGAGGGGGGGGGCCGACTGCGTAGTAGGGAGGGTCGGGGAGGGAGGGGGGAGGGGAGGAACTAGCAAAAGCGGTGGTGGCAGGTGGGGCGGGGGTGAATCGTAAAGATAGACCAGGAGAAGAGGGGGCGGGGGGTCAAGACAAACCGGGGGGGTGGGGCAACTGTGTTGTTCGGCGTAGAACAGCATTACCGAACATCGGGGTCCACCATAGTGGTACAGCAGCTTCCTCAGTTGTGTGGCCCCCGAAGGCTAATGAGGGACGAAGCCATCAAGTGACACCGTGAGTATATGGAAAGGAAAAGGACCTTTTTTGCAACCTATGTTTCAAATCACAAGAGTTTTGTGGTGCTGACCTGCTAGGAGTTTGAGTGACGATTATTTCAGGCGGTTGTGGTGTTGAGATATTCGGTCGAGAACAGGACGTGTTGTTTTGTTCCCCGATCTCTAGAGATGTTCAACAACTTTCCAACACGGTGACGATCTTTCAGGGCGTTTTTGGTCACGATCTTTTGAATGACTCTCACGTTCGTTTTTTGTTTTGAACAAATCTGTACGACTCTTCAGAGTTTTGGCACGCGCTCTCCTCGAGATGTGTGTCACGATTCGTTTCCGAGGAATCGGTGACGAGCTTCGCAGCTGGTTCGTGACGAGCACTGTGGGTTGAGATTAGTGTGACGATCTCTTCTTCGCAAATTGTGACGAGCCTTGCAGGTCCGTTTTGGGAACGTCCCTCAAGGGGATGTGCCAAGTGTGTGAGGTTTCATGGGAGATCACTGGAAGAAGTTTTGACGCTAATTGCGTACGTGACTACCCTTTCAGTTGATTACCATCCAGGCGTGTGATTGATAAGGTAAAAACCGTTGAGAGCACAAAGCAGACCTTTCGTTTCTACTGTCGTTAAACTTTGCCGGACAACTCGCGAGACCCATTATGTCGCAGAGCGTGACCATTGCACTGATTACTTCCCTTTTGTTGCTGTCTGTCAACTTGTTTTGTATTTACAGTTATTTCGAACAGGGTTGTTAAGGTTCTTGTGCATGTGTTATGCCCCTAGGTCCCGGTTTGCATTGCCACACTCATTCACAATCAGCATACAAACATACATACTCACCACAAGACAACAATACCAAGTTTTATAGAACATAGGTTTATTTTTTTTGTTCTAACTTGTTACCGGCATGTCGCTTGCATTGCACACACACCACACCACACCACCACAACACACACACACACACGACACCACCACACACACAACACAACACGCACACACACACACATACACACACACGCACGCACTGCACATCACAATCAACAATACACACAAATACACACAATCACTGAACTCCAATGCACCATCACAGACAGACAGTCAGACAGACAGACAGACCACACACCACACACACACACACACACACACACACACACACACCACATCACACACACACCCACCCACACACACAACAACACACACACACTCACACACACACCACAACGCAACACACCACCCACCCACAAACACACAAACCCACCCACACGTACACACACCACACACACACACCCACACACACACACACACACACACACATACACACAACACC
>JADBJO010002400.1:0-47733 GCA_016801955.1 Conus betulinus
TAATAAGCAGATACGCAGACTTATTTTCAAAAGAGAAAGCTAAGGACTAGTTTCTTCTCAACTCAGATCTCAGCAGCAAGAAGTTTAGGGAACTCTACCACAGCATGAATCAAATCTCGGGGCAAAAAACGAAGACTGCTGTATTTCCCACCAAACGTAAATTCCTCAAAACTACCTGATTTTTTTTTCTGAGGACAAAATAGTCACTATCCGTTAATACATTTCTTTCTTCTAGTCCTTCACGAGTAACATCCACTTATTCTGGCCCAACTTTGTCCATTTTTAAACCAGTTACCACTCAATTGTGAAAGAGATTCTCCAGAAATTGCAAAAACAAAAAAAATGTGAACTTGATCCTATCCCGACTTCTCTTCTTTATGAAAATCTCCACTCCCAACTACCTGTCATCACAAATATTTTCAACAAGTCTCTCCATAGTGGGTTCAGTCCCTGAAGACTTTAAAACTGCCACTGTGAAACTTCTTTTGAAAAAAAATCGTCACTCGATCCAAATGAATTGAAAAACTTCCAACCAATCTCCAGTCTCCCTTTCTTGTACAAAAAAAAAAAAAAAAAATCTAGAGAAATTAGTCCTCCTTCAATTATCCCAACGTCTTATTCTGATTAATCTCCTCAGTTTCCACAAGTCAGCCTACTGTGCTGACATAGCACAGAAACTGCTCTCATCCGAAATTTTGAATGATATTTTGACATCTCTTGACGACGACAAAGGATCTGTTCTTCTCCTCGACCTGTCTGCTGGCTTTATCACAATTGATCACGAATTCCTCCTTTCACGACCTGAGCACAGACTTCGGCGTATTCGACATTGCACAACAACATTGGTTTTAGATCGTATCTGTCAAACAGAACAGCAGTTCGTTCCTTATTAACGAGAAACGGTCTTCTAAAATGTCATCAAACTTTGGCGTTCCCCAGGGGTCTGTGCTGGGTCCAGTCCTTTTCATAATGTACACAACGCCCCTGACTGAGATCATTCACAGCCATCTGTTCATCATGAAATGTTCACTGATGACACTCAGCTTGAACATTCTGACACGCTAGAGAACCATAACAATTTCGTCAAAAACTTCAAGGCTGTGTCTCTGATATCAAACAATGGATGTCTACTAATATGCTGAAATTAAACGATGAGGAAACAGAAGCTATCCGGTTTACAAAACACTCTCAAGCTCAAGACCCCCGTCTTCATCCGTCAATAGTTCTAGGCTCCACTGACATCTCATTTATGTAACTTGTTCGTGACCTTGGCTTCTATCTCGACTCTGATCTCACCTGAAACACCGCATTGCCAAAAATCTGCCAGGCATCCCTTAGTTGAACTCCGTCGCATCAGCTCTATCAGACCTTTCCTTACAGAACAGGCCATGAAGACGTTGGTGTCTTCCTGCAGTCTGTCAAGACTAGAGTATTGTAACGCTCTTCTCTTTTGTGTACCCGCAGCCTTACTCCAGCCATTCAACGTGTTCAAAATTCAGCCACTGGCCTTATCATAAAGGTGCCAAAACAGCATCATATTTCTGATCTCTAGGAAAAAAAAAAAAAAACAAACACTGCTTTCCATGCTGTACCTGTTAAAATATGATAAAACGAATCTTCTCCCTGTGACCTTTGACACACTGTCTTGGAATCCTTTCATGGCTTGATTCTAAACATTCAAGTGAAAAGTGCCACAGTGTGTTGAATTCCATAACACTCACAAGACTGGTAGACCCGCTGCTAGAAGTACTTACCTTTCGAAATCACGGCACTTGAAACGTAAGTATAACCAAATAATCTCTAATTGCTTCCAGACATTCATTAACGTGCGACTGTCTTCAACATGAACTTGTGCTCAACTACCATCTATATATCTATCTATCTATCTATCTATCTATCTATTATTATCTATCTATAACATGTGTGTGTGATATACATACATACATAGGACATATATATATATATATATAAATATAGTATATATATATATATATATAAAGGAAAGTAGAGAGAGGAGAGGCGAGAGAGTGAGGAGAGAAGAGAGAGAGAGGAGAGAGAGAGAGAGAGAGAGAGAGAGAGAGAGACGAGAGAGAGAGAGAGAGAGAGAGAGAGCAAAATAAAAAAAAACGCTTTTTTTTTCAAATTTTCGTCGAGCACACATGACCTTCCACAGGAGAATATACTGGCCTCAAGCTACTACAGGAGAATGTACTGGTGTCAAGCTACTACAGGGGATGTACTGGTCTCAAGCTACTACAGGAGAATGTACTGGTGTCAAGCTACTACAGGGGGATGTACTGGTCTCAAGCTACTACAGGGGAATGTACTGGTCTCAAGCTACTACAGGGGAATGTACTAGTGTCAAGCTACTACAGGGGAATGGTTATGGTCTCAAGCTACTACATAAGGATGTACTGGTCTCAAGTTACTACAGGGGAATGTACTGGTGTCAATCTACTACAGGGGAATGTACTGGTGTCAAACTACTAAGGGGAATGTACTGGTGTCAAGCTACTACAGGGGAATGTACTGGTCTCAAGCTACTACAGAGGAATGTACTGGTGTCAAGCTACTACAGGGGAATGTACTGGTCTCAAGTACTACAGAGGAATGTACTGGTGTCAAGTTACTACAGGGGAATGTACTGGTCTCAAGTTACTACAGGGGAATGTACTGGTGTCAAGCTACTACAGGGGAATGTACTGGTCTCAAGTTACTACAGATGGAATGTACTGGTGTCAAACTACTACAGAGGAATGTTTGGTGTCAAGCTACTACAGGGGAATGTTCTGGTGTCAAGCTACTACAGGGGGAATGTACTAGTGTCGAGCTACTACAGGGGAATGTACTGGTCTCAAGTTTACTACAGAGGAATGTCTGGTGTCAAGCTACTACAGATGGAAATGTACTGGTCTCAAGCTACTACAGAGGAATGTTATGGTGTCAAACTACTACAGAGGAATGTTCTGGTGTCAAGCTAATACAGGGGAATGTACTAGTGTCGAGCTACTACAGGGGAATGTACTGGTCTCAAGTACTACAGAGGAATGTTCTGGTGTCAAGCTACTACAGGGGAATGTACTAGTGTCGAGCTACTACAGGGGAATGTACTGGTCTCAAGTTACTACAGAGGAATGTTCTGGTGTCAAACTACTACAGAGGAATGTACTAGTGTCAAGCTACTACAGGGGAATGTACTGGTCTCAATACTACAGAGGAATGTTCTGGTGTCAAACTACTACAGAGGAATGTTCTGGTGTCAAGCTACTACAGGGGAATGTAATAGTGTCGAGCTACTACAGAGGAATGTACCAGTGTCAAGCTACTACAGGGGAATGTACTGGTGTCAAGCTACTACAGGGGGATGTAATGGTGTCAAGCTACTACAGGGGGATGTACTGGTGTCAAGCTACTACAGATGGAATGTACTGGTGTCAAGCTACTACAGAGGAATGTTCTTGGTGTCAGCTACTACAGGAGAATGTACTGGTGTTAAGCTAGTACAGGGGAATGTACAGGGGAATGGTCTCAGGTCTCATGATTGTGTCAATCATTCAAACCAAACAAGAGAGAAATAAATAGCAACTGTGAAAATATGGAATAAAAAGTCTACAATAGATAGATAGATACATAGATAGGTAGATAGATAGATAGATACATAGATAGATAGATAGATAGATAGATAGATAGATAGATAGATAGATAGATAGATAGATAGATAGATGCTCGTCTGTCAAATTGATGAGAACCTCTTCAGTCATCTAGGGGTTGAGAGGGGGTGAGATGATTTGTGGATACGTAGGTGGCTAATCAATCTCATGCACGAAATGCGCAGCGACAGCTTGGACAGGTAATGTGAGAGACCTGCTCTTGATTGCTGGCGCGGGCTTTCCTTGCCGTGCCTGTCTCTTTTGTTTGTGTTGCTGTCCTCCTTTCTCACATAAACTAGCGGCTTTAAAGATAAATGGATAGAGTTGCGCCATCTAGCTCGATACATAGGTTGATGTTAAAACGCTTTCAAGGATATTGTGAGAGTGTCTTTGAAGCATTTCTTCTGGCCTTCATTGGACCGTCCTCCTTTTTGCAGATCTGACCATAGAAGAGTCTTTGGATAGCCGGTGGTCTGGCATGCGAGCTGCATGTCCATTGAAGCCAAGACAGCCTCAGAATGGTGTGGATGCTCAGCAGGCCTGCTTGGTCGAGCACCTCTCTGTCTGGGATTTTGTCCTGTCATTTTATGCTGAACAGTCTTCTGAAGCAGGTTGCTTAGAAGTGATTCAGCTTCTCGACATGCCGTTAATAAAATTTGTACGTTTCCCATGCGTAGGGGAGTGTGGGGAGAACAGCATCTCTGTACACCTTCAGCTTTGGTCTCTATACTGATGGGACTTCTATTCCAAATATGGATGTGTAGTCTGCTAAAGGCTGCACTTGCTTTTGCCATGTCTGACCACTCACTTCATCGTCGATTCTGATATTTTTGCTTGGAGATGTCTGGCAGCAAATACCATATCAATGGTTCTTCTGACATTT
Organism: Conus betulinus; assembly: GCA_016801955.1. NCBI lineage: Eukaryota > Metazoa > Mollusca > Gastropoda > Neogastropoda > Conidae > Conus > Conus betulinus. The sequence goes on from JADBJO010002400.1 coordinate 4,534, forward strand.
CTGAAGTGGCACTGGCTCTCCAGCAAAAGCTTTTGCTCAAGGTGTGTTACAAGGGGGTTCAGCAGAATCCTGGCAAGTATATTGCCTCCTATAGACAGGTGGTTGTACAAGCCTGGGTGTTCCATCTGCGCTTGTACAAATGGATTGTAGATGCATCTTTGAACTCCTCTGTGTGTGTGTGTGTGTGTGTGTGTGTGTGTGTGGTGTGTGTGTGTGTGTGTGTGTGTGGGTGTAACAGATGGATACAACATACATACATACATACATACATACATACATACATACATATGCATACATACATACATACATACGTACATACATACATACATACATAACATACATACATACATACATACATACACGTGTCACAGGCCTCAGGAATACGATTCGTTTATCATAGTTTTGACCTTTACAGCAAGGGGAACGCACAATGTTCGAACAGATCATGCATCGCCAGTTTTTATGCACTATCACTTTCCCTGTGGTGTTCTACCTTGACCTGAGGCAACATTCGGCTCTTTGATGGCTTCCTTTGTTTGTTTTCCTTTCTTGTTTCTTGTTCCAAGGCATGGGTGTTGAAGCAAACCTATTATCCACACATGCAGGTTTTGTCACGAGACAGGAAGACCACATTCCGTGAATAAGTGATGCCATGCATGTTTTGTCAGAGGAGTGTGCTTTCCTTGAAAGTTGATATGAGCAGGTCTTGAAGTGGATGGGCTGCTTTAAATCGTCTTTCAGAATGTAGATAACGACATTGATTCCCTTGAAACTTTCTCCAGACAAGAATTTACCTTAGGTCTTTTATGAAGTCCGCTAAAAAATCAACGTCAGGTTTTTCAATGTCCACTCGGAATAAACGTAAGGTCTTTCAATGTCACCAAAAATCAACTTAGGTTTTTCAATGTCAACTAAAAAATCAACGTTAGGTTTTTCAATGTCCACTAAAATCAACGTTAGTTTTTTTTTTTCAATGTCCACTAAAATCGATGTTAGGTTTTTCAGGTGTCAACTCTAAATTAACGTTAGGTTTTTTTCAATGTCCCACTAAAAATCAATGTTAGGTGTTTTCAATTCCACTACAAATCAATGTTAGGTTTTTCGACGTCCACACTAAAAATCAATGTCCACTAAAAATGAGTTTCGGGTGTTTCAATGTCCATTTAAAAAACTAACGTTTTAATTTGTAAATGTCCACAAGGCAGGAAATGAAATCTGTGTAGATGTTAGGGATGGTGTGCGGTGGGTGTTCTGCAGTCTGGCACTCATCTGAATAAGTTGGGATGCGTGTACGACTTTCCCTACACTCAACCCACACCACACGAACATAGACAGCCAGGCAACAAGCGAAGTTTCTCCTTTTTTTTTTTTTTTTGCTGCCTGAAACCATCAAAATCAAAACAACAACATAATAATATCACCAGCTATAATAACTAGTTACGCCACAACCCAAATAGCGCACCACGATGCTAAAAAACTATATGTCACAATAACATATTTCTTTTCACAACAGGCCAGGCTGGCACCACACAGCAGCGATACACAGACAAGACTACCCACTTGGCCACATCTGGCCCTTGTCACACAGGTCAAGGAGTCATTCACGGGGGGCAGTTCGTGGAGTCCTTCCAGGGGCTTCCCACGTAACAGGACGACACTCGTCTACTCGACGGAAACGGAGCCACTCACGGAAGTGGTTCATAAGAGTCCTCCAGGAAACTCCCACAAGCCAGAAGAAACAACAAAGTCGTCGTCCTGACGAACTCTGAACCTCTTGAAGTCAAACACACCACGAAGGGAGGAAGTGAGGGCAGGACGAGCAAACAGGAGGAGCAGGGCAGACAGTAGGAGAGGGTCGGGCCCCGTCCGCCAAACGGGGGGAGCGGGGCAGAAGGAGCGGACACAAGTCGGGGGTGGGGGTACCCGATGTCGCGGGCGGGCCCTCGGCTCCCGAGCTGCCGGCCCCTCGCGGCAGCGCGGTTCTCGTTGGGGGGGTCCGGCGGGCGCCGCAGGTCCGAGGGCCCGGCCCGGGCGGCTCACTGCCGCGGCCCCGGCGGCCGTCTTAGCCGGTGGGTGCGCTGTTGGTCGTGGGTGCGGGGCCGGTCGTGGCCCCGGGGTGCCCCCTCCCTCGCCCTGCCTTCCCATCTGCCCCCCCTATGTTTGCTTCCGGCCGCCGGCGTTTGGCCGGGCGTGGCGTTCCCTGCCGCCCCCCCACGCTCCGTTGTCCTCCGTGGGGCCGCGCCGCTCGTCTCCGCGGTGCCCACCCGGCCCCGTTTTGATGCCGGGCGGGGGTTCCCGGCTCGCGTGTGGGGCTGCGCCCGGGCGACGCGCGGTCCGGTCCCGGCGGCTCTCGGCCCGCCCCTCCGTCGCCGCCCCCGCGCGGTTGCGCGGCCCCCGTCGCGGCCCCGGAGTTCCAGGGGGCCCTCCCCGCCTCCGAGGGCGCCGCCGGGCCGGGCCGGGCGGTCGGGGCCCGCGGGTCTCCCCGGGCGGTACAGCCCGTCGCCCCCCCCGCCCGCGGGCGTCGCCGCCAGCGCCGGCGCGCGCGCGGGCTGCCCGGTGTTCGGCCCCTGATCTCCTCGGGCGGGCGGGTCTGCTAGCCGCGCGCCTCGCGGCCCCGCCCAGCACCCCGGCGGTCTCCTTGCGGCCGCGGGCGGGCGCCCGCGCGCTCACGGGGCGCGGCGCGGGCTGCGGCTACCGGGCGCGGCGCGCGCCTCGCTTCGCCTCTCGTGGCCCTGCGGCTCCCCGAGGGCTCCTCGCCTTGGGCCGCGCGGCCAGGCCGGGGCCGCCCGCGCCGCGGCGCCGCGCGCTCTCCCGGGGCACGAGGGGGCGGGCGGCGCGGCCCGCGCGGCCGTCCGGGGCGGTCGACGGGCCGCGGCCGCGCCGGCGGCCCGAGGCGGCAGCCGGCCGGGGCCACGAGAGGTCCGCTCGGCGGCGCCGGGACCCCCGCGCCGGGCGCCCCCGGCCCGCGCGGGCCCGTCGCGTCCGGGCCTTCCGCGGCGGCCCTGTGCGGCGGCCCGCCGCGTCGCTCTCCGCCGCGCGACCCCCGGCGCGGTTCGGGCGACCCCGCGGCGGGCGGCGTGCCCGTCGCGGGGCGCCGCGCCCGGGCGGCGCCCCGGGGGGCCGGGGCGGCGCGGCTCGGGCCGCCGGGGGGGGCCCGCCCGCCCGGGGGGGCGTCGGCGCGGCCCGGCCGGCGCGGCGGCCCGGCGCCCGCACGTCGGGGGCGGCGGGGGCGCCGAGCGCGGGGCCCCGCGCGCACCGGCCGGCCGCCGCCGCCGGGGACGCGCGGCAAGGGCCTGCGGGGGCGGTTCCGAGACGCGCCGGGGGCCGCGGCGGCGGGCCCGGGGCTGGCGGCGGCCGGCGGCGCCGCCGCGGGGCCGGCCGCCCCCCGCGGCGCGCGGCGCGCCGCCCGGGAAGGCGCGGCCGGCCCGCCGCCCCCCGCGGCGCGGGGGGGCGCCGCGCGCCGCGCCGGCGGCGCGCGCCGCCCGGGTGGGCGCGCGGGGGGGCCGGCGGGGCGGCACGGCGGGCCGGCGGGGGCGGCGCGGCGCGGCAGCGCGGCGCGCCTCCCCCCGCGCCGGCGGGCCCCGGCCGGGGCGGCGCCGGGGGGCGGCCGGGGCGGCGCGGGCGCGCGCCGCGGGGGCCGCGGCGCGCGCGGCGGCGCGGGCCGGGCCGGCGGCCGGCGGCGCGGGCCGGGGGCGGCCGCGGGGCGCGCGGCCGGGGGGGCCGCGGGCGCGGCGCGCTCGCGGCGGGGCCGGCCGAGCGCGGCGGGCGCCGCGCGGGGCCGCGGCGCGCGGCCGGGGGCCCGCCGGGCCGCCCGGGCTGCGGCGGGCGGCCCGGCCGCCGGGCGGGGGCGGCACGGCCGGGGGCGCCGGCGCCCGCGGGCCGGCGGGCCGCCGGGGGCGCCGCGGGCCCGGCGCCCGGGGGCGGGGGCGGGCCCGGCGGCGGGGGCGCCCGGGGCGTCCGCGGGCGTCGCGCGGCGGGCGGGGGTCGGCGGGCGGCGGCGCGCGGGGGCGGGGCGGCGGCCTCGGGGCGGGGGCCAAAGCGGCCGGGGCCGCCGCGCGCCGGGGCGCGGGGGCCGCGCGGCGTGGCGCCGGGGCCGGGCGGCGGGCGGGCCGGCGGCGGGGCGCGCGCCGGCGGCCGCGCGGGGCGCGGGGCCCGCGCGCGGGGGCCCGGCGGGGGCGGCGCGCCGGGCGCCGGGCCGGCGGGCGGCCCGGGCGCCGCGTGCGCGGGCGGGCGGCGGCGCGGGCGCGCGCGCGGGGCCGGCCCGGGGGCGGGGCCGGCGGAGCGGGCGCGGGCGGGGGCGGGGCGGGGGAGCGCCCGCCGGGGCGCGGCCCGGGGGCGCGGCCGGCGGCGCGGGGGCGCCGGCCCCGGCGCGCCCGCGGGGCCGCGCGGACCGGTGGGCGGCCGCCGCCGCGCGCGCGCGGCGAGGGCGGCGGCGCCGCCCGCCGGGGGCGCGCGGGGGCGCGGCGGCGCGCGGGGCCCGGCGGGCCGGCGCGGGCGGCGCGGGCGCGGCGGCGGGGCCGCGCGGCCGGCCGGGCGGGGCGCGGGGGCCGGGGGGCGGGGCGCGGCGGCGAGGCGGGGGCCGCCCGGGCGGGCCCGGCCGGCCGGGGGCGGGGCGCGCGGGGGGGGGGTCGCGGCCCCGGGGCGCCGCGGGCCCCGGGGCGGCCCGGCGGGGGGGCCGGCCCGGCCGGCGCAGCGGCGGCGGCGGCGCGCCCCGGCGGCGGCCGGCGGGCGCCGCGCCGGCGCGCGGGGGGGGGGGCCGGGGGGCGGCCGCGGGCCGCCGGACCCGCGCGTCGGCCGCCGGGGGGCGCGCCCGGGGCCGGGGGCGCGGGGCGGGGCCGGCGGCCGGCGCGGGCGGGGCGGGGGGCGGCGGCGGGCGCGGGCGCACCGGCGCGGCCGGCGGCGCCGGGCGGCCGGGGGCGGCAGCCGCGGCGCGCCGCGGGGCGCGCCCGGGCGGGGCGCCGCGGGCGGCGCCGGGGGCGCGGCGCGGCGCGGCCCGGGGCCGCGCGGGGCGGGCGGGGGCGCGGGGCCCGGGGCGGCGGCCGGGCGCCCCCGGGGGGGGGCGCCGCGGGGGGCGCGCCGGCGAGGGCTCGCGGCGCGGCAGGCGCGCGGGGCCCGGGCGGGCGGCCTGGGCGCGGCCGGCGGGGGGGGGCGGCGGGGGGGCCGGGGCCGGGCGGGCGGCCCGGGGGCCGGGCGGGGGGCGGGCGGGCGCGGCCGGGCCGGCGCGGGGGCGGCGCGCGCGGCCGGCGCGCGGGCGGCGGCGGCGGCGGGGGCCGCCGGGGCGCGCGCGGGCCGGGCCCGGGCCGGCGCCGGCCGCCGCGGGCGCGGCCCCGCGCGCGGGCCGGAGCCCGCGGCGCGGCCGCGGCGCGGGGGCCGCCGCCGCCGGCGCGGCGCGGCGCGCGCGGCCGCGGCGCGCGGCGCGCCGCGGCCCCGGGGCGGCCGCGGCCGGCCGGCGGCGCCCCCGCGGCGGCCCCGCGCCGGGCGGCCGCCGCCCGGGGGGGGGGGCGGGCGCCGGCGGGCGGGGCGCGGCCGGGCCCGCGCGGCGCGGCGGGGCGCGGGGGGCGCGGGCGGCCGGCGGCGGCCGGGCGGGGGGCGGCCGGCGCGCGGCGGGGGCGCGCTTCCGTCGGGGGGCCCGCGCGCAGCGGGGCGCGGCCGGGCCCCGGCCCGGCGCCCGCCGCGGGCGCCGCCTCGGGCGGGGCGGGGGGCGGCCGCCGCGCCGCGGCCGAGGCGCGCGCGCGGGCGGCGGGGCCCGGGGGCGGGACGCGGCGCGCGCGGGGTGGCGGGCGGCGGGGCGGCCGGGCGGCCGCGGCGCGTGCGCGGCCGCGGCCGCGCGCGGGGCGGCGCGGCGGCCCGCCGGGCGGGGCGCCCGGGCCGGCCGGGCGGGCGGCGCCGCGCGGGCGGGGGCGCGGCCGGCGGCGGGGGGGCGGGCGCGGCCCGGCGGCGCGCGGCGGCCACGCCGCCGCGGGGGCGCGGCGGGGCGCCGCCGGGGGCGGCGCGCGCTGGGGCGGCCGGCCGCGGGCGGGCGCCCCGGGGCGGGCGCGCGGCGCGCCGGCGGGCGCGCGGCGCGTCGCGGCGCCCGGCGGCCCGCCGCCGGCCCCGCGGCCGCGCGGGTCGGGGCGCGCGCCGGGCGGCCGCCGGGGCCGGGGCCGCGGCCGGGGGCGCGGCCCCGCCGCGCGCGGCGGGGGGCGGCGCCGGGGGCCCGGCGGCGGCAGACGCCGGCGGCCGGCCCGGGGCGGCGGCGGGCGGCGGGGCCGGCGCCGGGGGGCGGGGCGGGGGGCGGCGCGGGCGCGGGGCCGGCCGGCGGCGGGCGGCGGGGGCGCGGGGGGGCGGGCGGCGGGGGGCGCGGCGCGCGGGCGCCGCGGGGGCCGGGCGCGCGCGCCGCGGCGCCGGCCGCGGCCGGGCGCGGGGGGGCGCGCCGCGGCGCGCCGCGGCGGGGCGCGGCGCCGGCCGCGGCGCGGCCCGCCGGGCGGGGGGGGGCGCGCCGGGGGCCGGCGGGCGGCCGCGCGGGCCCGGCGGGCGCCCGGGGGCGCGCGGCGCGGGGCGCGCGCGGCGGCGGGGGGGGGGGCCGGCGGCGGGGGGGCGCGCGGGCGGCGCGCGGGGCGGCGGCGGCCGGCCGCGGCGGCGGCGCCCGCCCGCCGCGGGCGGGGCGCCGGGCCCCGCGGGGGGCGGCCCGCGGCCGCCGCCGGCGCGGCCCCCCGCGCGGCGGGCGCCGGGCGCGGCCGCGGCGGGGGGCGCCCGGGGGCCGGCGCCGGGGCGCCCGGGCCGGGCCGCGGCGGCCGGCCGCGGGCCGCGCCCCGGGCGCGCGCGCGGGGGCCGGCGGCCGGCCGCGCCTCGGGGCGCGGCGGCGCGGCGGGGGCGCCGCGGGCCCGGGGGGCCCGCGGCGCGGGCCGGCCGCCGGCCGCGGGCGCGGGCCGCCCGGCCGGCGGGCGGGGGGGGGGCGGGCGGCGGCGCGCGCGCGCGCCGGGGGCGCCGCGGGCGGGGCCCGCCGGCCGCGCCGCGGCAGCGGCGCCGGGGCGCGCGCGGGGGGGGGCCGGCGGCCGGGCGGCGCGCGGCGGCCGTGGGGCGGGCGCCGGGGGGGGGCCGGGGCGGCGCGGGGCGGGGGTCCGCGGCGCCCCGGCCGCGGCGCCGTCGGCCGCCGGCCGGGCGGCGGCCGGCCCGGCCGGGGCGGGGCGGGGCGCGGGGCGCGCGCCCGGGCCGGCGGCCGGGGGCGGCGCCGCGGCGCGGGGGCGGCGGGCCGGGCCGGGCCGGGGGGGCCGGGCGCCCCCGCGGCCGGCGCGGCCGGGCGCGCGGCGCGGGGGCCGGGCGGGGGGCCGGCGGGCGGGCGCGGGCCCGCGCGGGGGCGGCGGCGGCCGCCGCGGGCGCGCCCGCCGGCCGGCGGCCGCGGCGCGGCCGGGCGGCGGGCCGGCGCGCCGCCGGCGCCGGCGCCGCCCGGGGGCGGCGGCGGGCGGGCGGCGGCCGCGCGGGGGGGCCGGCGGGCGGGCCGGGGCGGCCCGCGGCCGGGCGCGCCGGGGGGGGGGCGGCCGGGGCGCGGCCGGGCGGCGGGGGCGGCCCGCCGCGGCCGGGCGCGGGCGGGGCCGCGGGCCGGCCGGGGGCGCCGCCGCGCGCCGCGCCCCGGGCCGCCGCGGGCGCCGCGGGCGGCGCGCGGGGCGGGGGGCGCGCGGCGGCCGGCCGCGGGCGGCGCGGGGGGCGGGCCGGGCGCGGCGCGGGCCGCGGCGGGCGCGCCGCGGCCGCGGCGCGCGCGCGGCGGCCGGGGCGGCCCCGGCCGCGGCGGGGCGGCGCGGGCGCGGCTCCGGCGCGGGCCGCGCGGCGGGCCGCCCCGGCCGGCGGGGCGGGCGCGCGGGCCCCGGCGGGGGGGGCGCGGCGCGCGCGGGCCGCGGCGCGGCGCCCGCCACGGGGCGGCGGCGCGCGGCGCGCGGGGCGCGGCGGCCCGGCGGGCGCGGCGGCGCCGCGGCGGGGCGGGGCCGCGGGGCGCGGGCGCCGGGCGGGGCGCCGCGGGGCCCGGCGCGCCGGCCCGCGCCGCGCCGGGGCGGGCGGGCGGCGGTCCGCCGGGGCGCGGGCGGGGGGGCGCGCGCCGGCGGCGCGCCGCGGCTCGGCCGGGCCGGGGCCGGGGGGCCGCGCGGCGCGGGACCGCGCGGCCCGGGGGGCGTGCCGGCGGCCCGGCGCCGCGCGGCGCGGGGGCCCCGGCGGCGCGCGGGGCGCCGGCGGCGGGGGGGCGGGCGCGACGGGGCCGGGCGGCGCGAGGGGGGCCGCCGGCGCGGGCGGGCCGCGGCGCGCCCGCGGGGGGCGCGGCGCCGGCCCGGGGGGCGCGCGCGGCCGGCCGTCGCGGGGCGGGCCGCGCGGGCGGCGGGGGCGCGCGGCCGGCGCGCGGGGGCGCGGGCCCGGCCGCCGGGGGGGGGGGGCGCGGCGGCGCGCGCGCGCCGCGGCGCGGGGCGGCGGCCCCGGCCCGGGCGCGGGGCCGCCGCCCCCGCGCCGCGGGCCGGGGCTATGTCGGGCCGGGGGGGGGCGGGGGGGGCGGCGCGCGCCCGGCCGCGCGCGCGGGGCCGGCGGGCGCGGCGGCCGGCTCGTGGCGGGGGGCGGGCGGCGGCGGGGGCGCCGCGCGCGGGGCGCCGGGCGGGCGCGCCGCGCGTGGGCGGCGCCGCGCTCGCCGGCGCGGGCGCGTCGCGGGTCGGCGGGGCGGGCGTGGCGGGCGGGGCCCGGCCCGGGCGGGCGGCCGCCGGGGGCGGGCGGGCCGCGCGGGCGGGCGCCGCCGGCGCCGGGCCCGCGGCGCGGGGCGCGCGGCGGCGGGGCGCCGGCGCGCGCGGGGCGGGGGGGGGCCGGGGCGCCCCCGCGCGCGGGGCGCCGCGCGCGGGGGCGCGGGCGGGGCCCGCGGGCGCGGCGGCGGCCGCGGCGCGGCCGCGCCGGCCAGCGCGGGCGTCGCGCGCGGGCGCCGGGCGGGCGGCGCGGCGCCGGGGCCGCGGCCGGCCGCGGCGCCCCGCGCGGGCGCTCCGCTCCGCGGCGGGGCGTCGCGCGCCGGGCTGGCGGGGCGCGGCCCGTCGCCCCCGCGCGTGGCTGGCGCGGCCGCGCGGCGCCGCGCCGGCCGCGGGCGCGGCGGGGCGCGGGGCCGGGGGCGGCCTGCGCCGCGCCCCGGCCGGGCGGCCGCGGGCCCCGGCCGCGCGCGCGGGGCGCCCCGGGGGCGGGCCGGCGCGCGCGGCGGCCCGGGGCGCGCGCCGCGGGGCGCGGCCGGCGGCGCGGGCGCCGGGGCGCGCGCGCGCCGCGCGACGGGGCTTTTGGGGGGCGCCCGGCGGGGGGGCGGCGCGGGGCGGGGGGCGGCGCGGGCGGGGCTCGGCGCGCCGCGCGCGCGGCGGCGGGTCCGCGGGCCGCCCCGGCGCGGGCGCCGCCGGCCGGCGCGCGCCGCCCGGGCGGCGGGGGGGGGCCGGGGGCGGCGCCCGCCGGCGGGCCCGGCGGCCGGGCCGGCGCGGCGCCGCGCGGGGGCGCGTGTCCGGGGCGGCGGCCCCGGGCGGGGGCGCGCGGCGCGGCGCGGCGCGGGGGGCCGGCGGCCGCCGGGCGCCGCGCCGTCGGCGCGGCGCCCGCGGGCGCCGGCCGGCCGCGGGCGGGCGCGGCCGCGGGCCCGGCGGGGCGGGCGCGGCGCGGCGGCGGGCCCGCGGGCGGCCGGCCCGCGCGGGGGGGCGGCGGGCGCGCCGGCGCGGCGGGCGGCCGGGGGGGCGCGGCGCCGGGCGCGTCGCGGCCCGGCGCGGCGCGGCGCGCCCGGCGCCCGCGGCGGCGGGCGGCGGCGCGCGCGCGCCGCGGGGGCGCGCGGGGCGGGCGCCCGGCGCCGGCGGGGGCGCCGGCGGCGGCAGCCGGGCCGCCGGCGCGGGCGGCGCCGGGGCGGGCGGCGGCCGCGGCCGGGGCCGCGCGCGGGGCGGCGGCGCGGGCGGGCCGCGTCGGCGCGCGCGCGCGGCGGGCGCGGGGCGGCCGTCGCCGCCCGGGGCCGGCGGGTCGCGTCGCGGGCGGCGGGCGGGCCGCCCGCGGGCGGCGCGCGGGGGCCGCCGCGGGGCGCGGGCGCGCGCCGGCGGGCACGGGCGCCGGCGGGGCGGGCGGCCCCGGGCGGCGCGCGGCGGCGGGGGCCGCGCGGCGGCGCGCGGGCGGGGCGGGCCCGGCCCGCGCGGTCGCGCGGCCCGCGCCGGGCGCGGGCGGGGGGCGCGGCCAGCGCCGCCGCGCCGCGGCGCCCGGGGCCGCGGGCGCGCCGGCGCGGCGCCCGCGCGGGGGGCGCGGCCGGGGCGCCCGGCGGCCGCGGGGCCCGCGCGCGCGGGCGCGCCGGCGGCGCGGGGGGCCGCGCGCCGCGCGGCCCGGGGCCGCGGGCGGGGGGGGGCGCGGGGGCGCGCGGGTCGGGCGGCGGCGCGGCGCGCGGGGCGGCCGGCGAGGCGGGGGGGCGGCGCGGCCGGCGCCGGGGGGCGGCGGGCGGCCGCGCCTTCGGGCGGCGGGCTGGGCCGGCGGCGGCGGCGCGTCGCGCGCGGGTCCCGCGCGCGGCGGCGCGCGCCGGCGGGCCGGCGCGGCGGCGGGGGCGCGGGCCGCGCGGGGGCGCGCCGCCGGGGCCGGGGCGGGGGCTGCGGCCGGGCCGGGGGCGCCGGCGGCGCGGCGGCGCGGGCGGGCGCCCCGGGCGGTCGGGGCGGGCCGCGCCCGGGCGCGCGGGGCGGCGCGCCGCGGGCGGGGGCGGGGCGGCGCGTCCGGCCGGGCGGCGCGCCGCGGCCGGGCGCGGGGGGGGGGCGCCGCGGCCGGGGCGCGCAGGCGGCGCGGCGGCGGCGGGGCCCGGCGCGGGCCGCGCCGGCCGCGCGCGGGCCGGCGGCGGGCCCGTCCGCGGGGGCCCGGCGGGGGGGGCGCGGGCGCGGCCGGCCCGCCCCGGGCGGCGCCCCCGGGGGCGGGGCGGGCCGGGGGGCGGCCGCGCGCGGGTCGCGCGGGGGGCCGGGGCGCGGGCGCGCGCGGTGCGGCCGCGGCGCGCGGCGCCGGGGCGCGGGCGCCGCGGCCGGGGCGGCGGCGGCCCGGCCGGGCGCGCGGCGGCGGCGCGGCGCGGCCGGGGGGCGCGCGTCGGCGGCCGGCGCGCGCCGGGGCCGCGCCGGCGGGCGCCGGGGCGGGGCCGCCGGCGGCGCGCGCGCGGCGCGGGCCGGCGGCGGGCGGCCGCCGCGGGGCGGGGGCGGGGGGCGGCCCGCGGCGGGCCGCGGGGGCGCGGCCCGCGCGGGCCCGGCGCGCGGGCGGCGGGGCGCGGCGCGGGTCGCGGCCGCGCGGGGCGTCGCCCGGCCGGGCGGCCGGCGGGGCCGGGCGCGCGGCGGCGCGGCGCGGCGGTCGGGGCGCGCGCGGCGGCGCGCCGGGCGGGCGCGGCGGCGGGCGCCGCGCCGGGCGGGGGTCCGGCGCGGGGCGCGGCCGGCGGCGGGGGCGGCGGCGGGGCGCGGCGCCGGCCGGGGCGCGGGCGGGCGCCGGCGGCGGGGGGCGGCCGCGCGGGCGCGGCCGCCGCCCGGGGCGGGGGCGGCGGGGGGGGGCCGCGGGGCCGGCGGGCGCGGCCCCCGCGCGCCCCGCCGCCGGCGGCGGCCGGGCCGGGCGCGCGCGGGGGCGGGCGCCGGGCGGGGGGCGCGGGCGGGAGCGCCGCGCCCGCTGCGGCCGGCGCGTCGCGGGCGTCGCGGGGGTCGGCGGGGGGGGCCGCCGCGGGGGCGGGGCGCGTCGGTCGCGGGGGCGGTCCCGCCCGGGGCGCGGCGGGCGCGCGCGGCCGGGGGCGCGTCCCGGGCCGCGCGCGGCGGGCCGGGAGGGGGGGCGGGTCCGGGGGCGCTCCGCGGCGGCGGAGCCGCGCGGCGGCGGCGCGCGGCGGGGGCGCCCGGGCCGCGCGGTCTTCCGCGGCGGGGGCGCGGGGACGGCCCACGGCGCGCCACCGCCCGCGCGGCCCCCGCCCGGCCCGCGGCGGCGGCGGGGGCGCCGCTGTCGGGCGCGCGGGCCGCCCGCCGGCCGCTCCGCGGCGCGGCCGGGGGCGGCGGGTCGGCGGCGGCCGCGGTCGCGCGGCCGCGCCGGTCCGCTCCGCCCGGCCGGGCGGCGCGCGCGGTCGCGGGGCGCCGGGGCGTCCCGGCGCGCGGCGCGTCGGCGGCGCCGGCGGCGGCCGCGCCGCGGCGGCGTCCGCGGGCCCGGGGGGCGGGCCGGGCGCCCGGGCCGCGGCCGCCGGCGCCGGCGGCCGCGGGGCGGGGGCGGGGCGGCGGCCCGGCCCGGGGGGGGCGCGCGGCCGCGCCGCGCGCGGCCGTCGCGCCGGGCGCGGGGGGGCGGGGCGGTCCGGCGGGGCGCGGGCGTCCGCGCGCGCCGGCGCGGCGGGCCGCGCGCGGGCGGGCGGGGCGTCGGGGCCGCGGGGGGCGCGCGGCCCGCGGCCGCGTCGCGCGGCGCGGGGGCCGGAGCGCCGCGCCCCGCGGGCGGCCGGGCGGCGGGCGGGCCCCGGCCGCGGGGCGGCGGCGGCGGCCGGGCGGCGGGGCCGGGCGCGGCGGGGCGGCGGGGGGCCCGCGCCGGCCGTCGCGGCGGCGCGCGGGCCGGCGGCGCGCGGGCGGCGATCGCCGCCCGGGGGGGCCGCGGCGGGGCGCCGGCCGGGCGGGCGCGCGGCGGGCCCGGGCGCGGGGGCGGCGGGCGGCCGGGGCCGGGGCGGGGCCGGCGCCGGCGGGGGGGCGGCGGGGCCGGGCGGGCGGCGGGCGGCGGGCGCCCGGGCGGCCCGCCGGCGGGCGCGCGGGGGCGGGGGCCGGGCGCCGGGGCGCGGCGGCGGCGGGGGGCGCGCGCGGGCGCGCGGGGGGGGCGGGCCGGGGGCGGGCGTCCGCGGCGGGGGGGGGCCGCGGCGCGGGGGGGCCCGCGCCGGCGCGCGGGGGGGCGTGGCCCGGCCGGCGGCCGTCGCCGGGGGCGGGGCGGGCCCGGGGGGGGGCGTGGCCGCGGGGGGGGGGACGGGCCGCGGCGGGTCCGGGGGGGGGGGGCGGCGGGGCGGCGCCGGGCGCGGGGCGCCGGGCGGGCGCCGCGGGCGGGGGGGCGCCGGGGCCGCCGGGGCGGGGCGGCGGGCGCGGGGGGGGGCGGGGCGCGGCCGGGCCGGGGCGCGGCCGCGGCGGCCGGGGACCCGGGCGGGGCGGGGGGCGGGGGGGGCGGGCCCCCGCCCGCGGCGGGCGCGGGGGGCGGGGGCGCGGCGCGGCCGGCCGGGCGCGCCGGGGGGGCGGGGGCGCGGGCGGGCGGGGCGCCCCCGCGGGCGCCGGGGGGGCGGGGGGCCCGGGCGGGGGCGGTGGCGCGCGCGGCCGGGCGGGCGGCCGCGGCGGCGGCGGCCGGGGGGGGGGGGGGCGGGCGGGGCGGGGGCGCCCGGGGGGCTCGGGGGGCGCGGCGGCCGGGGGGGGGGGGGCGCGGGGGCGGGCTCGGGGCGGGCCCCGCCCGGGGCGGGCGCGCCGCCGCGGGCGGGGCGGGGGGCCGCGACGCCCCGGAGGGCGGTCGGCCCGGCGGGCGGGGCCCGGCCGGGGGGCCGGGGCGGGGCGGCGGCGCGGCCCGGCGGGGGCGGGGCCGCGGGGCGTGGCGGGCGGGGCGGCCGCTGGCCGCCGCCGGGGGCCGGGGGCCGCCGCCGGGGCCGGGGCGGCGGGGCCGGGCCTCGCCGCGGCGCCGGCGCGCCGGGGCGCACCCGCCGCCTGGCGGGGGGGCCGCGGCCGGGGCGGGGCGGCGCGCCCGGCGGGCGGCCGGGCGTGGGGCGCCGCGGCGCGGGCCCGGGCCGGGGCGGCCGGTCGGCCGGTCGCGCCGGCGGGGCGCCGGCGCGCGGGGCGCGGCGGCGCGGCGCCGGGGGCCCCGGCGGGGCGCGGGCTGCCGGGCCGGGCCGCGGGGGGGCGGGGCGCCCGCGGGCGGGGGCGGGGGCCGCGGGGCGTGGCCGCGGGGGGGGGCGGGGCCGCGGGGGCGGGCCGGGCGCGGGCGCCGTCGGGCGCGCGGGCGGGCGGGGGGGGGCCGGGCGGGCCCCGGGGCGGCGCGGGGCCGCGGGCGGCGCGCGGGGGCGCGGCGGGGGGGCGCCGCCCGGCGGGGCCGGCGGGGGCGGCCGGCGGGCGCGGCGCCGGGGGGGGGGGGGGGGGGGCGCCGCGGGGGGCCGGGGGGGCCGGGGCGCGGCGGCGGGCGGGCCCCGGCGGGGGGCGGGGGCGGCGGCGCCCCGCGGGGGGGCGCGGGGGCCCGGGGCGCGGCGGGCGGGCGGCGGGCGGGCGGCGGGGGGGCGGGGCGTCGCGGCGCGCCGGGGCGGCCGGGCGGGGCCCAGGGGGCGGGCCGGGGGGGGCGTGGCGGGCCGGGGGGGGCGGGGGGGGGTCCGCGGGCGCCGGGCGGGCGCGGGCGGGGGGCCGCGCGGGGCGGGGGCCGGGCGGGGGGCCGGCCCGCCGCTGGCTCGGGGGGCCGCGGCGCGGGCGCCGGCGGGGCGGGGGGCGCGGGCGGGGGCGGGGCGCGGGCGGCGGGGCGGCGGCCGGGCGCCGGGGCCCGGGGCCGCGCGGCGGGCGGGCGGCCCGCGGGCGGCGCCGGGCGGCCGGCGGGGGACCGGCGCGGGCGGCCGCGGGGGCGCCCGCGGCGCGCGGGGCGGGGCGGCGGCGCGGCGCCGCGCGGGGGCCGCGGCCGGGCGGGGCGCGCGTCGCCCCGGCCGGGGGGCCGGCGGGCGGGCGCGGGGGCGGCCGCGGCGGGCGGGGGGGGGCCGGCCGGGGGGGGGGGCCTCCCGGCGGGGGCGGGGTCGGCGGGCGGGGCGCGGGCGCGCCGGGGCGCCGCGCCGCGGGTCCGGCGCGCCCCGCGCGGGGCGCCGGGGGCGGCGCCTCGGGCGGGCCCTGGCGGGGCCCGCCCGGGCGGGGGGGGGGCGGGCGGGCGGGCCGCGGCCCGCCGCGGCGGGCGCGTGGCGCGGCGGCGGCGGCGGGGGCCGGCGCGGCGGGGGCCTCGCGGCCGCCCCCGGAGGGCGGGGGGGCGGGCGCCGGCGGCGCGGCGGGGCCCCGGGCCGGCGCGGCCGGGGCCGGCGGGGCGGCGGGGCCCGCGCGGCGGGCGGGCCGCGGGGGGGGCGCCGGGGCGCCCGGGGGGTCGGGGGCCGCGCCGGGTGGGGCGGCGGCGGGCGGCCCGGGCGCGTCGGGGCGCGGCGGGCGGGGGCGGCGGGCGGCGGGCCGGCGGGCGGCCCCCGGGGCGCCGGGCCCCGGGGCGCGGCCCCCGGGCGGGGGGGCCCCGGGGCCGGGGCGGGCGGGCCCGGGGCGGGGCGGCGGCGGCCGCGGCGGGGCCGGGGCCGGGGGGCCCGGGCCCCCGCGGGCCGGGGCGCGGGCCGGCGGGGGCGGCGGCGGGGGGGGCGCGGGCCGGCCCGCGGGCGCGGCGGGGGCGCGCCGGGCCGGCGGCCGGGGGGCCGGGCGCGCGGCGCGGGGGGCGCCGGGGGCCGCCCGGGCCGGGGCGTCGGGGCCGGGGCCGGGGCGGGCGGCGCGGGCGCGGGCGGGGGCGGGGGGGGCGGGCGGGCGGGCGGCCGGGGGGGGGCGGCGCCGGGGCCGGGGCGGCCGGGGCGGGCCGGCGGGGCGGGCGGGCGCCGCGGGCGGCGGGCCCCCGGCGGCCGGCCGGGCCGGGGCGGGCCGGGCCGGCCGGCGGGGGGCGCGGGGGGGGGGGGGGGGGGGGGCGGCGCGCGGGGCGGGGCCGCGGGGGCCGGGCCCGGGGGCGCCCGGCGCGCGGGGCGGCCCGCCGGCGCCCGGGGCCGCGCCGGCGCCCGGGGGCCGCGGGGGGCCGCGGCGGGCGGGCGGGCCCGGCGGGGGCCGGGGGCGCGGCGGGGCGGGGCCGCCCGCCCGCCGCCCGCGGGCGGGCCGCGGGCCCCGGGCGGGCCGGGCGGCGCGGGGGGCGCGGGCGGCGGGCCGGCGCCGGGCGGCGCGGGGCGCCCGGCCCGCCGCGGCCGCGCGGCGGGCGCCGGGGGCGGCGGGGGCCGCGGGGGGGGGGCGGGCGGCGCGGGCCGCGGCGCCGGCCGGCGGGCGGGGCCGGGCCCGGGGGCGGGGTGGGGGGGGGCGGGGCGGCCGGCCGGGCCGGGGCGGGCGGGCGGGGGGGGCGCCCCGGGGCGGGGCCCGCGGCGCCGCCGGGCGGCGGGGCGCGCGGCGCGCGGCGGGGGGCGGCCGGGGCGGCCGCCGGCGCGCCCGGCCCGGGGCCGGCGGGCGGGGGGGGCGGGGGCGCGCCCGTGGGGGGGGGGCGGCGCGGCCGCGGCGGCGCGGGGGGCCCCGGGGCGCGCGCGCGGCGGGCGCCGCGGGGCGGGCCCCCCGGGCCGCGGGCCGCGGGGGGGCGCGGGGGGGCGGGGGCCGGGCCCGCGGGCGCCCGGCGCGCGGCGGGCGGGGGCGGCGCGGCCGCGGCGGCCCGCCCGCGGCCGGGGGCGGGCCGGGGCGGCGCGGCGGCCGGCCCGCCCGGCGGCGCCGGGGCAGCGGTCGGGGCCGCGGCGCGGCGGGCGTGGCCGGGGCGGCGGCCCGCGGGCGGGGCGGCCGCGCGGGGCGCCCGCGGGGGCGGGGCCGGGCGCCGCGCCGGGCGGGGCGGCGCGGGGCGGGGCGCGGCGGCGGCGGCCCGGGGGCCGCGGGGCGGCCCGGGGCCGGCCCGGCGGGCGGGGGGGGCCGCGGCGGGGGGGCCCGCGGCCGGCGCGGCCCGCGGCGGCGGCGGGCGGCGCGGCGGGGCGGGCGCGCGGCGGGGCGGGGCCCGGCCGGGCGGCGGGCGGCGGGGGGCGGGCGGCGGGGCGGGCGGGCCGGCGCGGGCCGGCGCGGCGCGCCCCGGGGCGCGGCGGTGGGCGGGCGGGGCGCGGCGGGGCGGGGGGGGGGGCGCCGGCGCCGCGGCGCCGGGGGGGCGGGGCCGGCGGGGCGGGCGGGGCGGCCGCCCCGTCCGCGGGGGGGTCCGGCGGCCCCCGGGGGCCGGGGGGCCGCGCCGGGCGCGGGGCGGGGGCGGGGCCCGGGGGGCGGGGGGGGGGCCCGCCGGCGGGGGGGGCGCGGCCGGGGCGGGGCCGGGCCGGCGGCGGGGCCGGGGGGGGGGCGGGGCCCGCGGCGCCGGGGGCGGCGCCCCGGGGCCGCGCGGCCCGGCGGCGCCCGGGCCGCGGCCGCGGGCCCCGGCGGGGGGGGCGGGGCGCGGGGCCGGGGGGCCGGGCCCGGCGGGCGGCGGCCGGGCGGCGCCGGCGGGGCGCCGGGGCGGCGGCGGCCGCGCGCGGCGGGCGGGCGCCGCGGGCGCCGGGGGGCCCGGGGGGGCGCGGCCGGCGGCGCGGGCCGGGGCGGCGGGGCGGGCGGCCGGGGGGCGGGCCGGCCGGCGGGCGCGCGCCGGGGGCGGCCGGGGCCCGCCGGCGTGGGGCGGGCGGGCGCGCGGTGCGGCCGCGCGCGGCGGGGCGCCGCGGGGCCGGGCGCGCCGGCGGCGGGCGCCCCGGCGCGGGGGGGGGGCGGCGCGGCGCCGCGCGGCCGCCGGGCCGGGCCGGGCGGGGGGGCGGGGGGGGGGGCGCGGGCGGCCGGCGCGCGGCCGGGCGGGCCGGGGGCCGCGCGGCGGGGGGCGTGGGCGGCGGGCCGGGCGGGGGGGCCCGGCGCGGCGGGGCGGGGCGGCCGCGGGCCGCGCCGGGGGCCTACGGGCCGGCGCGGCGGCCGCGCGCGGGGGGGCGGCGGCGGGCCGGCGGGCCCGGGGGGGCCGCGGCGGGCGGGCGGCCCGGGCGGCCCGCCGGGGCAGGGCGCGGCGGGCGGCGGGGGGCCGGGCGCGCCCGGCGCGGCGGGGCGGGGCCGAGCGGGGGGGGCCCGGGCGCGGCGCGGCGCGGGGGCGGGCCCGGGGCGGGCGGCGCCCGTGGGGGCGGGGCGGGGCGGGGGGGCGGGGCCGCAGGGGCGGGCGGCCCCGCCGCGGCGCCGCGGGGGGCCCGGGCCGGGCAGGGCGGCCCCCGGGCGTCGCCGGGGGCGCCGGCGGCGCGGGGCGCGGGGCCCCGGGCGGGCGCCCGCGGCCGCGGGCCGGGGCGGGGGGGGGGGCGGGGCGGGGCCCGGCGGGGCCGGCCGGGGGGGGGGCGCGCGCGCCGGCGGGCGGGCGGGCGCCGCCGTGGCGGGGGGCGGGGGGGCCGGCAGGCCCGGGGGCGGGGGGGGCCGGGGCGGGCGGGGCGGCGCCCCCGCCCCCGCGGCCCGCGGCCGGCCGGGGGCCCGGCGGGGGCCGGGCCGACGCGGGGTCTCGCGCGGGGCGGGGGCCCGGGGGGCGGCGCCGCCGGGGCCGGGGCCCGGCGGGCGGGCGCGCGGCGGCGGCCGGGGGCGGGGGGGCGCCGGCGGCCGGCGCCGGGCGCGGGCCGGCCGGCCGGGCCGGGGCCGGCCGGGGCCCGGGCGGGCGGGGCGGGCCGGGCGGGCGGGGCGGCGCGGCGGGGCGGGCGGGGGGGGCGGCGCCGCGGGCGCGGCGGCCCGGGCCGGGGCGCCGGGTCGGGGGGGCCGCGGGCGGGGGGGCGGCGGGTGGCCCGTGGCGGCGGGGCGCCCGGCCGGGGCGCCGGCGCCGGCGCGCGCGGGGGGCGGGGGCGGCCGGGGGGGGGCGGCGGGCGCGGCGGGGCGGGCCCCGCCGGGCGCGGCCGGGGGGGCCGGGTCGCCCGGGCCGGCGGGGCCGGGCGCGGGCGGGCGGGGCGGGGCCGGGGGGGCGGCCCGCGCCCCGGCGGGGGCGCGCGCGCCGGAGCGGGCGCCCGTCGCCGCGGGGCCGGCGCCGGGGCCCCGGCGCGCGGGGGGGGCGCGGCGGGCCGGCGCGCGCGGCCGGCGGGGCGGGCCGCGCTGCGGCGCGCGGCGGCGCCGGGCGCCCGGGGGCTGGCGGGGCCGCGGGCGGCCCGGGGCCCCGCCGGCGCGGGCGGCGCGCGGGGGGGCGGCGCGGGCCGGCGGGGCGGCCCGCGGGGCGGGCGGGCGCCGCGGGGCGGGGCCGGGGGGCGGGGGCGCCGCCGGCGCGCGGGCCCGGGGGGGCGGCGGCGGGGCGGGGGCGGGCGCGGCCGCGCGGCGGGCCGGGGCGGGCCCCGGTTGGTGGGCGGGGCCCGGGGCGGCCGGCGGGCGGGCCGCGGGGCGGGGCGGGGGGGGGCGCGAGCGGGCGCCCCGGGGGCGCCGGCGGCGGGCGCCGGGGCGGGCGCTGGGCGGCGGCGGGCGGGGCGGCCTGGCCGGGGCGGCTTGGGGCGCGGCGGGGGGCCGGCGCCTGGCCGGCTGCCCGCGGGCGGCGATTCGCGGCCCCTGGGGCAGGGGGCCCGTGCGAGGGGCCGTCGGCGGGGGCGCGGCCGGGCGCGGCCGGGCGGGGCCGGGCGGGGGGGAGTTGCGGGCCGTCGCGCGGGCGGCGGCCCGGCCCGCGGCCAGGGGGCCGGGCCGGCGCGCGGGTCGGGGCGGCGCGGCGTTCCCGCCGCTGGCGGCGGGGGCGGCGGGGGCTGGGCCCGGGCCGGGCGCGGCGGGCGGCGGGGCGGCGCCGGCGCGCCTTTCCCGGCCGGGGCGGCGGCGCCGGGGGGGGGCCGGCAGGGGGGCCGCGTCGGCGGGCGCGGGGTGGGCCCGGGGGGCCGGCGCGCGGGCGGGCGCGGCGGGGCGCCGGGCCCGGCCCCGGGGCGGGGGGGGGGCGGCGGGGCGCGCGGGGGCCCTCGGGCGCGGGGCGGGCGCGCGGCGGCGGCGGCGGGCGGCGGCGGTGGCGGGGCCGCGCGCGAGGCGCGCGCGGGGGCCGGGGCGGGGCCCCGTGGGGGGCGCCCGGCGGCGGCCCGCGGGGGGCGGGCCGGGGGCGGCCGGGCGGCGGGCGGGGCGGGGGCGGCGGGGCGGCGGCCCGGGGGGGGGGGCCGGAGCCGGGCGCGGGGGGCCGGCGGGGGCGGTGGGGGGGCGCGGGCGCGGGGGGGCCCGCGGGGCGGGGGCCGGCGCCGGGGGGGCGGGGGGCCCCCGGGGGCCCGCGCGCGGGCGCGCGCGCCCCGGCCGGCGGGCGGGCGCCTGGGGGCGCCGCCGGGGCCGCCCGGCGCCGGCCGGGCCGCGGCCGCGGCGGGCGCCGCCGGCGGCGGGCCGCGGGCGGCCCCGCGGGGCGCTGGTGCGGGCGGGCGGGCGGGCGGGGGGCCGCCGCCGGCCCGCGGCGGGCCGCGCGCGCGGGCGGCAGGGCGCGGCGGCGGGCCGGCCCGGGGCGCCGGGCGCGGGGCGGCGCGGGGGCGGGGGCCGGCGCGCCGCGGTCCGGCGGGGCGCGGCGGCGCGCCGCCGCGCGCAGCGCTCGGGCCCCCGGCCGGGGGGGCGCGGGGCGCGGGGGGCCGGGCGGCCGGGCCTGGCGGCGGCGTCGAAAGGGGCCGGCCCCGGCGCGGGGGGCGCCGGGGCGGCCGCCGACCGCGCGGCGCCGCCCGCGTTCGGGTGGCGCGGGGGCCGGCGGCGCCGGCGCCCCGGTGCGCGGGGGGGGGCGGGCGGCGGGCGCCCGGCGGTCGGGCCCGGCGCGCGGGGGGGCCGCCCCCGCGCGGCGGCGGGCCCGCCGCCGGCCGCGCGCCCGCGGCGGGGCGGCGGGGCGCCCGGCCGCCGGAGGGCCGGGCCGAGGGCCGGGGGGCGCGGCGCCACGCGGCCGCCCTCGGGCGGGGCCGGCCCGGCGCGGGCCGCGGCGGGGCCGGCCGGGGGGGTGGGCCCCCCGGGGGGCGCGGGGGGCCCCGGTGCGGGCGGCCCGGGGGGCGCGCGGGCGGGGGGCGCGGTCGGCGGGCGCGGGGGGCCGGGCCCGGCGGCCGGTCCGCCCGGCGTGGCCGGGGGGGCGGCGGGCGGGGCGGCGCGGGCCGGCGGGGGCGCTCGGCGGGGGGGGCGGGGGGCCGCTGGGCCGCGCGGCCCCGGGGCGGGGCCGGGCGGCGCGGCGCGCCGCGGCCGGGGGGGGGCCGGGGGCGGGCGCCGGCGCGGCGGGCGGCGCGCCGGGGCTGGCCGGCGCCGCTCCCGGCGGTGGGGGGCCGGCGCGGGGGGGGGCGGGGCGGCGCGGCGGCCCGGGCCGGGCGGCGGGCGCGGGGGGGGGGGCCGGGCGGCGGCGGTTCCGGCGCGGGGGCGGGGCCGGGCGGCCGCGGGGAAGGCCCGGCGGGCGGGCTGCGCCGGGCCGTGCGTGGCCGGCGCGGGGCCGGGGGGGGCGGCCGGCGCGGCGGGGCTGCGGGCCTGCCGCCGGGGCGCGGGCGGGCCGGGGGGGGCCCCCCTGCGGCGGGGCCGCGGCGGGTCGGGGGGGCGCCGGGCGGCGGCGGCGGGCCGTCGGCGCGGGGGGGGGGGCGGGGGCCGGGGGGGCGGCGGCGCCGGGCGGGGGGCGCCGGGGGGGGCGCGGGGGCGCGGGGGGCCGGGGTGGCGCGCCGCCGCGGGCCGCCGCTCGGCGGGGGGCGGGGGGGGTGGGCCGGCGGGCCGGCGGCGGCGGCCGGGGGCGGGCGGCCGTGCCCCCGGCCGGCGGGGGCGCCGCGGCGGGGTGGGCCGGGGGCGGGGGCGCGGCGGGCCGGGGGGGCCGCGGCCCGGCCGGGCGCCCGCAGGCGCCCGCGGGGGGCGGGCCCGGGCGCCCCGCCCCGCGGCCGGGCGACGCGGGGTGGGCCGGCGCGGGGGGGGGTCGGGCGCGGCGGGGCCGTGCCGGCGGCCGGGCGCGCGCCGGCGGTGCCGGGGCCGGCGCGCCGGCGGCCGGCTCGGGCCCGGGGGGGGCCGGCGCCGGCGGGGGGGCGGCGGGCCGGCGCCGCGGCGGCGGGGGCGCGCGCGCGCTCGGGGGCCCGGCCGCGGCGGCGCGGGCCGGCGTGCGGCGGGCCGGCGCGCTGGGCCGGGCGGGGCCGGGCGCGGGCGGTCCGGCGGGCGGGCTGCCCCGGGCGGGCACGGCGGCCGCGGGCGCCGGCGGCCGGCGCGTCCGCGACGGCGGGGGTCGCGGGGGGCCTCGGGGCCCGCGGCTTGGCGGGGCGCCCGGCCGCCCGCGGCCGCGCTCGTGCGCGGGCGCCGGCCGCGGGCCTGGGTCGGCGCGCGGCGGGGTGGCGGGTGCGCGCGGGTCGCGCGCCCAGCGGCGCGGGGACGCCGGCGCGCCCGGCGGGGCCGCGGCGCGGCGGCCCGGGCGGGCGCGGGCGGCCGGGGCGCCGCGGGCTCGGCGCGGGCGGCCGGCGGCCGCGGCGGCGCCGGATGGGCCCCCGCGCCCCGCGGCGCGGGGCGCCGGCTCGGGGTGCGCGTCGGGCGGCCGGTCCCGCGGCGCCCGGCCGGCGCGGTGCGGCGGCCCGCCGGCCCGCGGGGCCCCGGGCGCGCGCGGGTAGGGGGCCGGCCCGGGCCCGCGGGGTCCGCCCGGGGGGCCCGGCGGGGGCGCCCGGCGCGGCGCGCGCCAGGGGGCGGGGGGGGGGTCGGGGGGGGGGGGGCCCCCGCGGCGGGGGCTTCCCTCGGCGCGGGGGCGGCGGCGCGGGCGCTTTCTCGCGGCGGCCTATTGCCCCCGCCCCGGGCCGCCCCGCGGGCGCGGGGCCGGCCCCCTGGGGGGCGGTCGCGGGGCGGGTCGCGGGCGTCGGGGGGGGCCCGCGCCGGGGCGGGCTCGGGCGGTCGGGGCGCCGGCGGGGCCGGCGGCGCGCCCTCGGCGTGCGGGCCGCCGGGCGTCCCCGGGGGGGGTCGTCGGGCGTGTCCGCGCGGGGGGCCGGCCTCGCCGCGCGTCCGGGCTGTCGGCCCGTGGCGCGGGCTCCGCTTCCCGCCGGCACGCCGGGTTGGGGCGGGCGGGCTGTTGGGCTGGCCGGCCCCGCGCTGGGGCTGCGCCGGGTCCGCCGCCCGGGGGGCCCGGGGGGAGCGGCCGGCGCCCGGCGTCGCCGGCGGTGGGGCGGGCCGCCGGCCGGGCCGGTGGGCGGCGGCGGGGCGGGGGCCGGGCGCGGGCCGCCCGGGGAGCCGGGCGGGCCGGGGGCCGCGGCGGCGCGGCCTCGTGCGGGGCGCCACCGGGGGGGGCGGGCCCCGCCGGGCGAACCCGGGGGGGGCCAGGCCGTGCGCGGGTCCGGCGGGGGCGCCGCCGGCGGGCCCCGGTGGGGGGCCCGTCCGGGGGCGGGCGGGGGGGGTCCGGGGCTTGGGCCCCGGGCATCCCGGCCGGGGCGCTCCGGGGGGGCCGGTGTGCGCGGGGCGCCGCGCCGGGGGTCGCGTTGGCGGGGTCTCGGGGCGGCCGGGGGCCCGCGCCGTCGCCTTGCCTGCGACGGGCCCGGGGGGCGCGGGTGCGCCGGCGCGCCGGGGGGCCGGGGCGCCGGGGGCGGGGCGGTGGCGGGCCGGGGACGCGGGGGGCCGGCGGGCGGTGTGGGGGCGGGGGCGGCGCGGGGGGGGGGGGGGGCGTGCGGCGCGCCCGCGGGGGTCGGGCGGCCGGCGCGTTGGGGAGGTGGGCGGCGGCGGCGGGCGCGTCCCGGCGGCCAGCTCCGGGGGGGCGGGCGGCGGGGCGAGGGGACCGCCCAGTTGGCCGGGGCGGGGCCCGGGGCGGCGGGTCCGCCAGGCCCGCGGGCGGCCGGGCGCGTCGGGGGCGGGGCGGGGGCCGGGCCCGTGGGGCGCAGTCGCCGGGCGTCCCGGCTCGTGGAGGGGCCGCGGCGCGGCGGCCGAGGCGGGCTCGCGGGGGGGGGGGGGCCCGCGGCCGGCGGGGACGGGGCGGGGCGTGCGCGACGGCCATTGCGGTCTAGCCCCGGCTGTGGGCCGTCGGCAGCGTCTGCCCGCCGCGCGCGGGCGGGCGGTCCCGGCCGGGCGCGGGGGTGGCGGGGTCGCCGCCGGGCGCGAGCCGCCGGGTTCGGCGCCGGGTGGGGCCGTTGGGCCCGGGCCCACGGCCGCGCGGCGGCCGCTGTGCCGGGGGCGTGGCTGGGGGCGAGCGGCGGGGCTGGGTTCCGACGCGGCGCGTTTTGGGGGCGGCGCCGGGGCGCGGGGGCGGCGCCTCGGCGCGGGGGCGTGTGGGGCGGTTGGGGCGCCCTAGTGTCTGGGGCCCGCGCCCGCGGCGGGGCGCGGCGAGGGCGAGTGCGCCGTCTGCGCGCGCACTCTTGGCAGCGGATGCGGGCGGTGCGGGTAGGCGTCGGCGGTCCTCGGCCCGTATGCTTGCGGGGTCTCGCATTCGGTGCGTGGACGGCTCTGGCCGACGGTGTCCCTGGGCGGCCGGGTGGGGCCCTTCTGGCGCAGCGTCTCCTCCTGCGCCGCCGGCGGGCCGCGCGACCCCCGGGGTTCCGGGCGGTCGCGCCCGTGGCCCCGGCGTACCCGCGGGGATGGGGGGCGGCCGTGGGGCGGACGGCGCCGGCCGCCGGGTGGGCGCGGACGTGCCTCGTGCGCGGGTCCGGGGGCGCCTCCCTCGTGGGTTGTCGCTCTTCTCCGCCCGTCGCCCGCGTCGGTGCCCTGGTGGGGTGCCCCTCGGCGGGCCTCGGCGGGCTCCGGCTGCGCGTGGGGTGGCAACGGTGTCGTGTGGCGCGGTCGTGGGCGGGGGTGGGGGCTTCGCCCGGCCGTCGGGCGGGCGCGCCCCGGCGCGGGTGGCGCTGCCCCCGTCCGCCGTAGGGCTGTGCCGTAGCGCGGGCCCGGAACCGTGCGATCGCGCGCGGTGGGCGCGCCCGCGGCGCGGCGCGCCGGGCGGGCGAGCGGCCGCCGTTCGCCCCGGGCCGGGGCCGGGCGGGCGGGGCGGCGGGCGTCCGCCGCCGGCCGGGGCGGGGGGGGGCCTCCGCGCGCGGGACGGCGGGGGGGCGGACGCGCGCCGGGAGGTCGCGGGGGCGCGGGGCCGGGCTGGCCCGGGGCGGCGCGGGGGCGGGGCGGCGGGGCCGGCCGCGCGCCCGGGGCCGGGGGCGTGGCGGCCCGGGCCGCCCGGCGGGGGCGGGGCCGGCGTCGGCCGGGGGGGGGCACCCGCGGGGGCGGGGCGCGGGCGCGGGGGCGGCGGCGGCCCGCGGCCCGCGGCCCGCGCCCGGGCGACCGCGGCGGGCGCCCGGGCGCGGGCGCGCCGGGGCCGCGCGCGCGCCGTCGGCGCGGCGGAGGGCCCGGCCGGGCGGCGGGCGGGGGGCGCGCGGGAGGGTCCGCGGCCGGGCGCGGCGTAGCCCCCGGCCCGGGGCGGGTGCTGGGGGCCCCGGCGCCGCGGGCCTGGCGCCGGGCCGGGCCCGGGGGGCCGGAGGGTCCCGGTGCCAGCCCGAGGGCGGCGCGGGCGGCCCCGGCGGCGCCCCGCGCGCGCCCCGCGCCCCGGGGCGGGGCGGCGCGGGGCCGGCGGGGGCCCGGGCGGGCGGGGACGGGCGAGCGCGGGGCGACTGCGGGCCCCGCGGCCGGGGGGGGGGCGCGGCGGGCGCCGCGCCGCGGCGCGGCCGGTCGGGGGGGGGGCGGGGGCGGTCCGCGAGGCGCGGGGCGGGGGTCGGAGGGCGGCGACGGCGCGGCGGCGGCGGCCCGCGCCCGGCCCGGGTCGGCGGGGGGGCCCGGGCGGTCGCGGGCCGGGGGCGCCGGGCCGCCGGGCGGGGGGCGGCCGGCCCCGCGCGCGGACCCGCGCCGGCGGGCGCGCAGGGGCGGGCGCCGCCGGCCCGCGCCCCCCGGCCCCGGGGCGGGCGGGCGGGGCCGCGCCCGCGCGGCGGGCGGCCGGGCCGCGGCGACGGCGGCGGCCGGGGGGCCGCTCCCGGCGGCGGCCGGGCCGCCCGGCCCGCCCGCGCCCGCTACGGGCGCCCGCCCGCGCACCCGGCGCCGGCTGCGGGGCGGCGGGCCGGCCGGCCCGGGGGCGGGGGGCGCGCGGGCGGCGGGCGGCCGGGGCGGCCGGCCCGCGGGCGGCCGTTCCGCCGGCCGCGCGCCGGCCGGCGCGGGGCCGCGGGGGGCGCGCTCGGCGGGTCCCGCGGGGCCCGGGGGCGGGGGGGGCGAGGCGCGCGCTGCGGCCGGGGGGCGGCCAGCGGGCGGCCGCCGCCGGCACGGCCGCGGCGCGCCCTGCGGGCGGGCCGCGGTGGTCGCGCGCGCGCCGGCCCGGGCGGCCGACCGGCGGCGCCGGGGCCGGCGCGCCGGGCCGCGCCGGCCCGGCGCGGCGGGCGGGGGGGCGCCGGCGCCGCGGGCGGCCGGCGGCGGGCGGCGGCGGGCGCCGGGGCGCCGGCCGGCCGCGGCCGCGGCGCGGGCGGCGGAAGCGGGCGCCGCCGGCCGTGCGGGGTCGCGGCCCGCCCCGCCGGCCGCCCGGGCGGGGGCGGCGGCCCGGCACCGGGCCCGGCCGGCCGCGACGGCGCGGCCGGGGCCGGGGCGCCGTCCTGCCGGGCCGCCCGGCCGGCCCGCCCGGCGGCCCGCCGGCGCAGGTCGAGCCCCGCGCCCCGCGCGGGTCCCGGCGCCCCGGGGGCCGGCGGCCACCGGGGCCGGCGGCGCCGGGGCGGGCCGGGGGCGCTCCCCGGGCCCGGCCGGCCGGGCCGGGCGCGCGCGCCGCCCGCGCCGGGGCGCCGGCCGGCGGGCCGGGGCGGCCGGGCGGGCGCCCGCTCGGCGCGCGCCGCCCGGGAAGGGCGCGGCCCGGGGGCGGTCGGCCGCGGCGCGCCCGGCCGGGGGGCGCGGCGGGCGCCGCGGCGCGGCGCGCCCCCCGGCGCGGCCGCGGGCGGCCGGCGGGGCGCCCGGGCCGCGGCCCCGGCGCGCGGCGCCCGGCGCGCGCCCGCGCGCGCGCGGGCGGGCGACGGCCGCGCCGCGGCGGGCCGGCGGGCGCGGCGGCGCGCGCCGCCGGCCCGCCGGCGCGGCCGCGGGGGTGCGGCGGCGCCCGGCGCGCCCGCAGGGCGCCCGGCGGGCGCGCCGGCGCCCGGCTGCGCCCGCCCGGCCGCGCGGCGCGGCGGCGCGACGCCCGCGCGGGCGGCGCGCCCGGTCCGGCGGGGCGGGGGGGCGGCCGCCGCGCCGGCGCGGCGGCGGCGCGCCCGGGGGCGGGCCCCGGCGCGGCGGCGGCGCAGGCCCCGGCGCGAGCGGACCGGCGGCGCGGCCCGCGGGCCCGCGCGCCCGGGACGGCCCGCCGGGGCCGGGCGGCCGCCGGCGCCTGCGCCGCGGCGGCCGGGGCCCCCCCGCGGCCGGCCCCGCCCCCGCGGGCCCGGCCGCGCCGCGGCCGGGGCCGCGGCCCGGGCGGGGCGCCGCGGAGCGCGCGGGCCGGCGACGCGGTCCGCCCCGGCCCCCCGGGCGGCTCCGCGGGGGGGCGGCCGCCGGCGGCCGGCCCGGCGGCGCCGCGCGGGCGGCGCCGCTCGTGGCCTGCGCGCGGGCCCCCGGCCGCACGTCCCGCGGCGCGGCGCCGCGCGGGGCCGCCGGTCCCCCGGCGCGGGGAGCGCCGCGGTCCGGGGCGCCCGCCGCGCCGCGCGGCGCCGGGCCGCCGGCGCCGGGCCCGCGCCGGCGCGGGGCGCCGGGGCGCCCGGGCGGGGCGCGCGGCGGGGGGCGGCGGGGGCGGGCCGGGCGCCGGCGCCCGGGCCGGCCCGCCGCGGGCGGCCGCCTGGGGGGCCGGCCGCGTCGGGGGCGCCGGGCCGCGGGGGCGCCCCGCGCCGGGGCGCCGGGGCGGGGGGCGGCGGGGTCCCGCCGGCCGCCGGCGGCCCCGGCGGGCGGGGGCGCCGCGGGGGGCGCGCCGCGGCGCGCCGGGCGGGGCGGCCGCCGCGCGGGCCGGCCGCGCGGGGCGGGCCCGGCCGGGGGCGGGGGGGCCCGCCGCCGCGCGCCGCCGCGCGCGCGCGCCCGGCCCCGGGCGCCGGGGCCGGCCGCCGCCGCGCGGGCGCGGGCCGCCGCGCCCGGGGCGGGGGGCCGGGGGCGGGCGCGATCGGCCGGGCGCGCGGGCCGGGGCGGGGTCCGCGGCCGGCGGCCCCCGCCCGCGGGCGGCGCGGGCCGCCGGCGCCCGGGGGGCCCGGGGGCCGGCGCGGCAGCCCCGCGGCGGCCGGGCGGCCGCGGCGTCCCGCGGCCGCGGGCGCGCGGCGGGCGGCCGGCCGGGGCAGGGGGCGGGGCCGCCGCGGCCCCGGCGGCCGCGGCGCGGCCGCGGCAGGAGCGCCCGCGCCCCCCCGGCGCGAGCGGGGGGCGGGGCCCGGCGCGCCGCCGCGCCCGGCGGCGCCGCCGGCGCGGGCGGCGCCGCCGCGCGGCCCGGGCCGACGCGACCCGGGGCGCGCGCGGCCCGGCGCCCGGGGCGGGGGGCGCCGGCGGCGGGGCGGGCCCGCGGCAGGGGCGGGCGGGCGCGGCCCGGGGCGGCGGGGCGCCGGGCGCCGGGCCGGCGGGCGGGGCGCCGCGCGCGCGCGGCCGCCGCCGGGGGGCGCGCCGCCGCCCGGCGGCCGCCGGGCGGGGCGGCCGCGCGCCGGGCGCGGCGCGCGGCGGCCGGCGCGCGCGCGGGGCGCGCCCGGGCGGCGGGCGCGCCGGGCTGGCGCCGGGGCCGGGCGGGGCGGGGGGGCGGCTCGCGGTGGCCGCGCGCCGGGCGGCGGGGGCGGGCGGCGGCGGCGGCGGGCCGGCGCGGGCGGCTCGGGGGGCGCGGGGCGCCGGGCCGGGGGCTCCTCGGGCGGGGGGGCCGGCGGGGGCCGGGCCGCCGGCCGTCGGGCCGCGGGGCAGGCGGGCCCCGGCGCGGCCGCGGCGCCCGCCGCGGGCGGCTCGGGCGGCCCCGGCGCGCCCGCCCGCGCCGCGGCGGGGCGGCCCGGCGGCGCGGGGCGACCGGCTCGTTTCCGGGCCGCGGCCCCCCGCCCCGCGGCGGCGCCGCGGGCGCGGCGCCGGCGGCCCGGGCGGGTGCCGCTCGGGCCGGGCGGCCGCCGGCGGGCGTCCGCGGGGGCCCCCTCGCGGGGGGGGCGCTGGCCGCCGGGCGGCCCGCGGGCGCGCGCGCGTCCCCGGGGCGGCGGCCGCCGGCGCGGCGCCGCGGCGACGGGCGGCGGGGCGGGCGCGCCGGCCGGGCGGCGGCGGCCCGGCGGGGGGCGCGCCGCGTCGCGGCGCCCGGCGGGCGCGCGGGCCGCGGCTGCGCGGGGCCGGGTCCGCCGGGCCGCCGGCGGCGATTGCCGCCGCGCGCGCGTCCGCCGCCGCCTCGGGCGGGCCGGCGCGCGGGGGCGCGGGGCGGGCCGCGGGCGGGCCGGCGGGGGCGGCCGCGGGGGCGCCGCGCCGGGCGGGCGGGCCGCGCGCGGGCGCCGCGGCGGGCGGCGGGCGCGCGGGGGCGGCGCGCGGGGGGCCGCCGGGGCCGGGTCCGTGGGCGGGGGCGCCCGCGCGGCGCGGCCCGGGCGGCGCGGGCGCGCCGCGGGGCGCCCGGCCGCCGCGGCGCGGCCCCGCGCGGGCCGGGCGGGCCGCGCGGGGCGCGCCGGGCCGGGCCCCGGGGCCCGCCGCCGGGCTCGGCGCGGGGGGCGGCGGCGGGCCGCGCGCCGGCGCGGGGCGGGCGGCCGGGCGGCGGCCGGCCGGGGCGGCGGCGCCGGGGCGCGGGGGCGGCGGGGCGCGCGGCCGCCGCGGCGCGGCGCGCGTCGCCCGCCGCGGGCGGCCGGGCGGCGGGCGGCGCTGCGCGGCGGGGCCGCCGGCGGCGCCGCCCGGGTCGGCCGCGCGGGCCCGCGCGGCCGCGCGGCGCCCGCGCGGGGGCGGCGGGCGGGCGCGCGGGGCGGCCGCGGGCCGGGCGCGGCGCGCGGCGGCGGCGCGCTCCGGGGATGGTCGGCGGGCCCCGGCGCCCCGGCGCGGCCGGCGCGGGGTCGCCCGCGGGCCTCGCGCCGGCGGCGCGCGCCGCCCGCGGGCGCGGGCCGCGGGGCGGGTGCCCGGGCCCGCCGCGGGCGGGCGGCGGCGAGCGCGCCCGGGCCGCGCCGGGCGCGGCGTGCCGCGCCCGGGCGGCCCGCGCGTCCGGCGCGGCCGGCCGGCGGCGGCCGCGGCCGCCCGCGCCGCGGCGGCCCGCGCCGGGCGCGCGGGCGGCGGCCCGCCGGCGGGCCGCGGGCGGCGCGGCGCGGCCCCGACGCGGCGCGGCGCGCGGCGGCCGCGGGCGCGGCGGGGGGCCGCGCCAGCGGCCCGCCGGCGGCTGGGCCGGGCGGCGGGCGGCGGCCGCCGGCGGCGACCTCCGGGCGCCCCGCCAGCCGGGCCGGGGGCCCGGGGCCGGCGCGCGGCGGGGGCGCGCGCCGTCCGCGCGGGAGCGCGGCGGCGGCGGGGGGGCGCCGGGCGCCGGGGCGGCGCGCCCCGCGGGGGGGGCGCCCGGCGGCGCGGCCGCCGGGCCGCGGGGGGCCGCGGGCGCGGGGCCCGGCGCCGGCCCGGGGGGCGCTTCCGCGCGCGGGCGGCATGGCGCGGCGGCTGGGGGGCCGCCGGGCGCGCGGCGCCGCCGCGGCGGCCGCGCCGGCCGTCGCGCGGCGCGGCGTCGGGGGGGGCGCCGGGCGGGCGCCGGGCCCCGCGCGGCCCCCGGCGCGGGCGGCGGCCGCGCCCGGGAGGGGCGGGGCGGGCCGCCCGCGCGGCGCGCGCGGGCGGGCGCCGGGGCGCGCCGGCGGGGGCGGGGGGCCGCCCCCGCGGGTCTCCGCGGCGGCGTCCGGGCCGGCGGGGGCGCGCCCGCCCGGCGCGCGCGCCGGCGGGCGCCCGGCGGCGCGCCGCGGCGGGGGCGCGCCGGGCGCGGGGTCGGGCGGCCCCGGGCGGGGGGGCCCGGCGGCGCGCGCGGGGCGGCCCGGGCGGCGCGCCGGCCCGGCGGCGGGCGCGCCCGGCGCGGGCCGCCCGCGGGCCGCGGGCCCGCCCGGCGCGGGCCGGGCGGCGGCCCGGCGGCGGGCGGGGGCCTCGCGGCGGGGCGGCGAGGGCTCGGGGGCGGCCCCGGGGCCGTGGGCCGCCGCGCGGGGGCGCCGGGCGCGCGGCCCCCGGCGCGCCCGGGCGCGCCCCCGGGGGGGCGCCGGCCCGCGCGGCGGGCCGGGCGGGCGCCGCCGCGGGGCGGCGGGGCGCCGCGCCGGGCGGCGCCGCGCCGGGCGGTCGCCCGCGGCCCCGCCGGCCGCGGCGGGGCCGGCCGCCGGCGCGGGCGGCGCCGCGGGCGCGGC
This sequence comes from Conus betulinus, assembly GCA_016801955.1. Lineage (NCBI taxonomy): Eukaryota > Metazoa > Mollusca > Gastropoda > Neogastropoda > Conidae > Conus > Conus betulinus. Next base: position 35,285 of record JADBJO010002400.1, read on the forward strand.
CGCCGGGGCGGCGCCGGCCCGGGCGCGGGGGGCGCCCCGGGGCGGGCCGCCGGCCCGCGCCGCGGCGCGGCGGCCCGGGGCCGCCGGCGCGGGCGGCCGGCGGCGGCGGCGCGCCCGCCGCCGCGGGCGGCCGGCCCCGGGCGGCCCGCGGGCGGCGCGGCGGCGGCGGGCACGCGCGCCGCGGCGGGGGGGGGCGGCGGCGCCCGGCGCGGGCCCGGCCCCGGGCCGGCCGGGCCGCCCGGCGCTGCGCCGGCCCCGCGGGCGCGGGAGGCTTCGCGGGCGCGCGGGCGCCGCCGCCCCGGGCGGCGCGGGCGCGCGGGCCGCGGGCCCGCGGCGCCGCGCGCGCCGGCGCGCGCGGGCGGCGCGGCGCCGGCGGGCGCGGGGCCGGCGCGCGGGGGCCGCGGCGGCGTCGCCGGCCCGGCGCGGGGGGCGGCGTGCGGTCCGGGGGGCGGTCCGGGGCGGCCGCGCCGGCGGGCGCCGGGGCGCCGCCGCCGGGCGCGGCGCGCGGGGCGGCCCGCGCGGGCTCGGGCCCCGCGCGGCCGGGGGCGGGGGGGGCGGCCGGGCGGGCCGGCGCGGGCCCCGGGGCGGGCCCGGGGCCCGCCGCCGGCGGGCGCGCCGCGCGGCCCGGCCCCGCCGCGCCGCGCGGCGGCGGCGGCGCGCGGGCGCGGCCGCCGCGCGCGCGCCGCGGGCGCGCCGCGCGCGGCGCCGGGCCGCGCGGGGCGGGGGCGCGGGCGGCCGCGGCCCACGGCGGCGCCGCGCCGCGGGCCGCCCGCGCCGCGCGGCCCGGCCGCGGGGCCGCGCCCGCCGGCCCGCGCGCGGGGGGCCGGGCGGCGCGCGCGGCCGCCGCCGGGCCGGGCGGCGGCGCGGCGCGCGGCGCCGGGCGCGGGCCGGGCCGGCGCGCGCCGGGGCCCGGCCCGGCGGCGGGCGGCGCGCCCGGCGGTCGCCCGCGGGGCCGGGGCCCCGCCGGCCGGCCGGCGGGGGCGCGCGCGCGGCCGGGCGGGCGGGGGCGGGGGCCGGGGCGCCGGCGGAGCCGCGGGGGCGGCTGGCGCGCGGCCGCGGCCCCCGCGGCCGGGGGGGCGCAGCCCGCGGTCCCCGCGGGGGCGCCGCGCGGTCGGTCCGCCGCGCGGCGGGCGCGGGGGCCGGGGGCGTCGCGGGCGCGGGGCCGGGCGCGGCGCGGCCCGCGCGCGGGCGCGGGGCCGCGCGGCGGGGGCGGGGCGGGGCCTCCCGCGCGCGCGGGGCGCCGGAGGGTGGCGGGGGCCGCGCCGGCGCGGCCGCGCGGCGCCGCGGCCGGCGCCGGCCGGGGCGGGCGCGCGGGGCGCGGCGCGGCGGGCGGCGTTCGGGGCGGGGTCCCGGGCGCGGGCGCGGGCCCGCGCCCGCGGGGCGGCGCCGGCGCCGGGGCCGGGCCCGCGCGGCCGCCCGGGGCGGGCGGGGGCGGCGCGCGGGCGGGGCGGCGCCGGCGCGGTCGCCGCCCGCGCGGCGCACGGCGCGGCGCGGCGGCGCGCCCGCGCGGCCGGCCGGCCGCGGGCCGCTCGCGCCCGGCGGCGGGGGCGCGCGGCGGTCGGCGTCGCCGGGGCGGGCGCCCGCCGGCGGCGGCGGCGCCGGGGGGCGGCGCCGGCGGCCGCGCGCGCCGGCGCGGCGCCGGGGCCGCGGCCGCCGGGCGGCGGCGCCGGCGGGCGCGGGGCGCGCCCGGGCGCGGCGGCGCGTTCCGCCGGCGGGCGGGGCGGGCGGGGCCGCCGGGCGGGCGGGCGGGTCCGGCGGCGGCCGGCGCGCCGGCGGCCGGCCGTCGGCCTCCCGCGGGGCGACGGCTCCGGGCCCGGCGCGCGCGCGCCGGGCGCGCCCCCGGCGCCGGCCGCGGCCGGGCGCGGCCGCCGGGGGGGCGCCGCGGGCGGGCCGCGCGGCCCGGGCCGGGCCGGCGCGTCCGGGCGCCGGCGCGGCGCGCGCGGCGCGCGGCGGGGCGGGGCGGGGCGCCGCGCGCCCGCCGGCGCGGGCCCGCCCGGCGCGCGGAGCGGCCCCGGCGCGGCGGCCGCGGGCGCCCCGGGCCCGGCGCGCGTCCGGCGGCGGGCGGGCCGGCGCCGGCGGCCGCGCGGCCGCGGCCTGGGGCGGGTGCGGGGGCGGCCCGCGGGCCCGCGGGCGCGGCGGCGGCGCCCGGCCCGCGGCGGGCCGGCGCCCGCGGCCGGCGGGGCCGCCGCGCGGGGTCCGCCCGGCGGCGCGGGCGCGCCGGCGCGCGCCGGGGCCGGGGCCCGCCCGCGGGGCGGCGGGGCGGCCCGCGCGCCGCGCGCCGCGGCGGGCGGCGCGCCGGCCGCGGTTCGGCCGCCGCCCCGGGCGCCGCGCCGCCCGCGGCGGGCCGCGCGCCGCCCGCGGGTCCCCCGCGCGCGCCCGCGGGGGCGCGCCGCGGTCGGGCGGCCCGCGCGCGCCGGCCGGGCGGCGGCCCGGCCGCGGCCGCCGGGCGCGGGCCCCGCCGGCGGCGGCGGGCGCTCCGCGGCGGGCGGGGGCGCGCGGCGCGGCGGGCGCCGGGGCGGCTCCGGGCCCGGGGCGCCGCGGGGGCGCGCTCGCGGCGGGGCGCCGGCCGGCGCCCGGCGCCCGGCGGGGGGGCCGCGGGCGCGGCGGGCGCGGGCCGGCGCGGCGCGCGCGGCGCCGGGGGCGCGGGCCGGCCGGCGGGGGCGGGCCGCGGTGGCGCGCGGCGCCCGGCGCCGCCCGCCCGGGCCCGCGCCGGGGGGCCGCGCCGCGCGGCGCCGCGGCGCGCCGCCGGGGCGCCGCGGCGGCGGCGGCCGCGCGGGCGGGCGCGGGCCGCCGGCCCGCCGGGGGGCCCGGCCGGCCGGCGGGCGGCGCGCGCGGCCCGGCGGCGCCCGAGCGCGGGCGGGGCGCGCGCCGGGGGCCGGCCCGCGCGCGCCCGCGCCGGGCCGCCCGGGCGGGCGCCGCGGGCCGCGCGGGCGCGGCCGGGCCGGTCGCCGCCGGGCGGCGCGCGGCCGCGGGGCCGCCGGGCGCGCGGCGCGCCGCGGGGCGCGGCGCTCCGCGGCGGGTGGGGGCCCGCGCGGCCGGGCCGCGCGCGGCGGCGCGCGCCCGGCGGGGGCGTCGGCGCGGGCGCCCGCGCCGGGGGGGCCGCGGCGCGCGGGGCGGGGGGCCGGCCGCGCGGGGGGCCGGCGCGGGCGGGGCTGGCCGCGGCGCCGCTCGCCGCCGCGGGCCCCCCCGCGGGCCGCACGGGCGCGGCGGGCCGCGGGCGGGCGCCGGGGGGGCCGCCGCGCGCCGCCGGGGCGCGCTCGCGCGCGGGCCCGCGCCGCGCGCCCGGGGGCGCGCGGGGGCCCGCCGGCGCGCCCGGCGCCGGCGGGCCGGCGGCGCGCGGGCCGCGGGGCGCGCGGCCGCCGGGGGCGCGGCGCCGGGGCGCGGCGGGGCGGGGCCCCGGCGCCGCGCGCGGGGGCCGCGCGCGGGGGCGCGCGCGGCGCGGCGGGCGTCGCGGCGGCGCGGTCGGCGGGGGGCGCCGGGGGGCCGCCCGGGGCGGCGCGGCGCGGGCGCGGCCCGGCGGCGGGCGGGGGCGGCGTCCCGGCCCGCGCGCGGGGGCGCGGCCGGCGCCGCCGCGGCCGCGGGCCCGGGGGCCGGGGCGGCGCCGCGGCGGCCGGGCCGCCGCCGCGCGGCGGCGCGTGCCGGGGCGCGCGGCGCGGCGGCCGCCGGCCGCGCGGCCGGGGGCCGGCGGCGCGGCGGCGCGGCGCCGGCGCTGCGGCGGCGCGCGCGGGCCGGCGCGGGGCGCCGCCCGGGGGCGGCGCGCGGCGGGGGCCCGGGCGGCCGGCGGCGCCGGCCCGCGCGGCGGGGCGCGGCGCCGGCGGCGGCGGGCCGCGGCGGCGGGGGCGCCCCGGCCGCGCGGCGGGCCGCGCCGCGGGCGGGGGCGCCCGCGGCGGCGCGGCCGCGCGGCGCCGGCGCGGGCGGGGTCGCGGCGGGCGGGCGGGGGGCGGCCGGCGGGCGCGGGCGGCGCGCGGCGCGCGCCGCGTCGGGCGGCCGGCGCGGGGCGGGGGGGCGGGGGCGCGCGGCGCGGCGCCGCGGGCGCGCGGCGCGGGGGGGGCGGCGGGCGCGGGCGGCGGCGCCGCGCGGGGCGGCGGCCGCGGCGCGGCCCCGCGCGGCCGGCCGCCGGGCGCCGCGATCGCGCGGGCGCGCGCGGCGCGGGCCGCCGCCGCCCGGGGTCGGGGCGGGCCGCGGGGCGGGCGGCGGCGCGGCGCGGCCCCGCGGCGGGCGCGGGCCGTGGCGGGCCCCGGGGCGGGGGCCGCTGGGCGGCGGGCCCCGCGCGGGGGGGGCGCGGCGCGGCGCGGGCGCGCGGGCGCGGGCGCGCGGGCGCGCCGCCGTCCCCCCGGCCGCGGGGGGGCGCGCGGGCCCGCCGTCCGGCCGGCGGCCGCGGCGCCGGCCGCGGGGCGGCCGGTCCGGGGCGCGCGGCTCGGGGGCGCCCGGGGCGCGGGCGGCGCCGGCGGCCGCGGGCCGCGGCGGCCTCGGCGGGCGCTGCGCCGCGGCGGGTCCGGGGCCGCGCGGGGGGGGGCGGGCCGCCGGCCGCGTCGCCGCCGGCGCGCCGGCCGGGCGCGGCGCGGGCCCGGCGCGGCCGCGGCGCGGCCGGTCGCGGGACCGCGGCGGGGGGGGCGGCGGGCGCCGGCGCCGGCGGGCGCGGCGGGGGTGGCGGCCGGGCGGGGCCGGCGTCGCGGGGGCCCGCGGGCCCGCGCCCCGCGCGGGGGGGCGCGGGCGGCGCGCCGGCGGCGCGCCCGGGCGCGCGTCCCGCGCCGCGGGGGCGCGCGGCGCGCCGAGGCCGGGGGGGCCGCGGTCGGGGGGGGGCGGGCGCCGGGGCGGGCGGGCGCGCGGGGCCGGGGGCCGGGGCGCGGGCGGGGCGGGCGCGCGCGCGCGCGCGTGGCGCCGGCGGCGCGCGGGCGGCGGGCGGGCCCGGCCGGCGGGCGGCGATCCGCGCGCGGGGGCGCGCGCGGGGCGGCGGCCGCCGGCCCCGGGCGCGCCGGGGCGCGGGCCGCGGGGCGCGCGGCGGGGCGCGCGGCGCCGGCGGCCGGGCGCGGCGCGGCCGGGCGGCCGCCCCGGGTCCGCGGCCGGGCGGCCTCCCGGGCCGCGGGCGCGCCGCGCCGGCGGGGCGCGCCGCGCGGCGCGGGGCCGCGGGCCGGGCGCGCGCGGCGGGGGCGCCGGTGCGGGGCCGGGCCGCGGGGGGGCGGGCCGCGGCCGGGTCCGGCCCGGGGGGGGCGGGCGGGCGCGGCGGCGCGCGGGGGCCGCCGCCGCGGGCGGGGCGGGGGGGGGGCGGGTCGGGGCGCGGGCGGGCCGGCGGCCGGGCGCGGCGGGGGCGGCGGCGCGGGGCGGGGGCGCGGGGCCGGCGCCGCGGGGGCGGGCGGGGGGCCGGCGCGCGCCGGGGGATCCGGGCGCGGGCGCCCGGGGGGGCCGGGGCGGCCGGGCGCGCCCCGGCGCCGGACCGCGCCCGGCGCGGGGCCCTGGGCGCGGGCGGTCGCCGGCGGCGGGCCGCGCGGGCCGCCGCGGGGGCCCGCGGGGCCGGGCGCCGGGGGACGGGCCCCAGGGGGCCCGCGCGCGGGCCGGGGGACCGCGCGCGCGCCGGGCCGGCGCGGCGGGGGCGGCGCCCGCGCGGGCGGGGGGCGCGGCCCCGCGGGGCGGGGGGGCCGCGGGGGCCGCCGCGCGGGCGGCGCCCGGGGGCGGGGCGTCCGGCGGGGGCGGCCGCGGCCCTCGCCCGGGCGGCGGGCGGGGGGCGGCCGCGCCGCGCCGCGGGGCTAGCGGGCGGCCCGGGCGGGGGCGGCGCTGGGCCGCCGCGCGCGGGCAGGGGGCGGGGCCCGCGCGCGCGCCGGCGGGGCCGCGCGCGGCCGGCGGCGGGCGACGCCGGGGGGCCCGGCCCGGCGCCCGCGGCCGGCGCCGCGGCTCGCGCCGGCGGGGCCGGGGGGCGGCGCGCCGGGGCGCGGCCCCCGCCGCGGGGCGCGGGGCGGCCGGCGCGCCGGCGGCGGCGGGCCGCCGGCGGCCGGGGCGGGCCGGCGTGCGGGCGGGGGCGACGGGCGGCGGGGCCGGGGCCGGCGGGCTGGGCGCCGGGCGGCGGGGCCGGGGCGGGCGTCGCGCCGCGCCTCGGGCGGCGGGGGCTCGGGGGGGGGCGGGCGGGCGGGGCGCTGCGCCGCGCGGGGGCCCGCCGGCGGCGGCGGGGGGCTGGGGGGGGCGGGGGCCGCGCGGCGCGGCCGGCCGGAGGGCCCGGCGCCGCGCGCCGCACCGAGGGGGGCCCGGGGGGCGGGCCGGGGGCGCGGCGCGGGGGGGGGCCGGCCCCCGGGCGCCGCCGGCCCGCGGGGGCGCGGCCCGCTGCGGCGGGGCGTCCCGGCGGCTGCCCGGCGCCCGCGGCCCGCCGGGGCGCGCGCGGGGGCCGGCCGGGTCCGCGGGGCCCGCGCGCCGGCGCTGCCCGCGCCCGGGGCGGCGCGCCCGGCGCGCCGCCGGGCGGCTCGCGCGGCTCGGGGGCGGGCGGGGCGCGCGCCGGGGGGGCGCGCGGCCTCCGGGCGGCGGGGGGCCGCCGCGGGGGGCCTGGGCGCGCGGGCGCGCGGGGGGCGGGGCCGCGGCGCGCGCGGGGGGCGCCCGCGGGGGGGGGCGCCGCCCGGCCCGCGGGGGGGCGCGGGGGGCGCCCGGCCGGGGGCCGCGGGCGCGGCGCGGGGGGGGCGGCGCGGCGCGGGGGCGCCCGGGGGGGGGGCCGGGCGGGGGGGGGGCGGCGGCCGCGGTCGCCGGGCGCGGGGGGGCCGGGAGCCGGGCCGGGGGGCGGCCGCGCGCCCTCCGGCGGCGCGCGTCGGGGCGGCGCCGGGCGCGGGCCGGGGGGCGCGGGGCGGCGGCCGGGGCGGCCGGGCGGGGGGCCGGGCGGCGGCGCGGCCCGGGGGGGTTGGCGTCCGCGGGGGCCGGGGCGCCGGGGCCGCCCGCGGGCCGCCGCGGGGCCCGGCGCGGGGGGGCCGGTGGGGCGGGGCGGCGCGGGGGGCGGGCGCGCGGGCCGGCGCGGGCCGCGGCCGGGCCGTGCCCCGGGCGCCGGGGGGGCGGGGCCGGGGGGCGGCGTCCGCGGGGCGCCGGCGGCGGCGCGGCCGGCGGGGCCCGGGGGGGGCGCGGGCGCGGGGGCGGCGGGCCCCCCGGGCCGGCGGGGGGGCGCGGGGCCGGCGGCGCCGGGCGGCGGGGCGCGGGCGGCGCGAGCGGGGGGGCGGCGGGGCGGGGGGCGGCGGCCGGGCGGGGCGCCGCCGGCGCCGGCCCGGGGCCGCGGCGCGCGGGGCCGGCCGCGCGCGCGGGGCCGGGCCGGGTCGGGGCGGGGGGGCCGGCCGGGGGCCGCGCGGGGCGCCGGGGGGCCGGGGGGGCCGCGGGCGGGGCGCGGGGGCTCCGGGGGGCCGGGGCCCCCGCGCGGGGGGGCTCGCCGGGGCGGGGGGGCGGGCGGCCCGCGCGGGGGGGGCGGCCCGGGGCGCGCCGGGGGGGGGGCGCGTCGGGGGCCCCGCGGGGTCCGGGCGCGGGGGGCCCGCGGGCCCGGCGGGGGGGCGCAGGGCGGGGGGGCGGGGGCCGGCGGGGGCGGGGGGCGGCGTCCGGGCGCGCTAGGGCCGGGCCGGCGGCGCCCCGGGGCCGGGGGGCGGGGCGGGGGGCGCCGGGCGGCTTCCGGCCGGTGCGCCGGCGCGGGCGGGCGGCACGCGGGCGTCGGCGGCGGGGGGGGCGCCCCGCCGCGTGGCTCGGGGCCCCGCGGCGGGCCGCGGCGCCCGGGGGGCGGCGCCCCCGGAAGGGCGCGGGGCGGCGCGGGCAAAACAAAACGGCAGGGCGCGTCAGGCGGCGGCCGCCGCTGAGGCGCGGGTTCGCGGGGGGGCGCCCCGGCGCCGGCTGGCGGGCCGGGGGCCGCGCTGTCCGGGGCGGGGGGGGCGGGGGGGGCGCCGCGCCCGGTCGGGCGCAGGCCGCGGGCAAACAAGGCGGCGCGCAGAAAAAGCCCGGCGGCGGTGGCGGCGGCGGGTCGCCGCGCGGCGGGGGGGCGGGGGCGCGGCAAGGCCGTGCGCCGCGGGGGGGCGCGGCGGGGGCGCGCCCCGGCCGGGGCCCGGCGGCGCGCGCGCGCTGGCGGGGGGCGCGGCGCGCCCCGGCCCCGGGGGCGCGGGGCCGGCGCGCTCGCCCCTGGCGGCGGGGCCGCCGGTGGCGCCGCGTCGTTGCCGACAGGGGTACGCACCGGGTGGCCGCCGGGGGGTCCGGGGGGCCCGGGCCTGGCCGCGCGGGGCGCCCGGGGGCCGCGGCGCGCCGGCGCGGCCCGCGGGCCGGGGCGCGGGCGCCCGGCGGCGGTCGGCGCCGCCGGGTCGCGAAGCCGCGGGGGGCCGGTGGGGGCCGGGGCGGCGGGCGGGGCGCGGGGGGCGCGGCCCCGGGGGGGCGGGCAGGCGCGGGGGGGGGCGTCGGCCGGCCCGGGCCGGCGGGGGGGCCGGGGGCGCGGGGGGCTCGGGCCGGGGCGGTGGCCCAGGGGGGCGCGGGCGCGCGCGCGGCGGGCGCGGGGCCCGGCGGCCGCCGCGCGGCGGCGGGGGGCGGGGGGGGCGCCGGGCGCGGGCGGGGCGGGCGGCGCGGCGGGGGGGGCGCCCGGGGGGCCGCCGGGCCGTCGGGGCTTCGGGGGGCGGTCCGCGCGGGGGGGGGGGCGTAGGCCGCGCGCGGGCGCCGGGGCGGGCGCCCGGGGGGGGGCCGCGGGGGGGGGCGGCCGGCCCGGCTGGGGGCCGGCCGGGCCGCGTTGGGCCCGCCCCAGGGGGGCCGGGGGGGGGTGGCGCGGGGGGGCCCGGCGGGGGGGCCCAAACCGGTCGGGGGGCGGAGGGCCGCCGGGGGCCCGGGGCCGCGCGGGGGGGGCGGGCGGCCCGGCCGGGCGTCCGGGGGGGGCGCGGCAGGGGGCGGGTCGGCGGGGGGGAACGGGGGCGGGCGCGGGCCGCCGGGGCGGGGCCTGGGCGTGGGGCCCCCTGCGAGGGCGGATCCTCCTGGCGGTCCGCGCCGGCGCCGGTGGGCGCCGCCGGCGGCCGCCGCGGGGGGGCTCTGCCGGCCTCTGGGGGGCCCGCGTGGGGCGTCCCGGCTGCCCCGCGCGGCGGGCTTCGGGGGCTGCGGGGCCGCGTGCCGCGGGCCCGCCGCGCCGGGGGGGGGGTGCCGCGGGGGGACGCGGTCGGCCCCCGGGGGGGCCCCGGGGCCGCGTCGGGCCGGGCGGGCCGCCCCGGGCGGGGCGCGGGGCCGTGGGCCCGGGCGGGCGCCGGGGCGCCGCGTGGGCGCCGTGGGGGGGGCGCGCGGCGGCGGGCGCCCGGGGCCCGGCCGGGCTGGGGGGGGGGGCCGCGGGGCGGGGGGGGGGGGCGCGGCCGGGTGGGGCGCGGGCCGCGGCGCCGGGTCCCCGGCCCGCGGGCGGTTCGCTAGTGGGGTGGGCCGGGGGGGGCGCGTGCCCCCCGGTGGGTAAACTCGGTGCCGGCCGGAGGCGCGGCCGGCGGAGCCCCGCCCGCGCGGCCGCGCGGGTCGCGCCCTTGGCTCCGCCCGGGGGGGCGGCGTGGGGGGGGGCCTCCGCGCGCCCCGCGCCGGCGGCGGGCGTGGGGCCGCGGGGGCCGGGCCTGCGCGGGCGGGCGCGCGCGTTGGGGTCCCGCGCGTCCGCGACCCGGCGCCCGCAGCGTAGCCGGGGGCGGGGCGCGGAGCCGGCGGGCCGGGGACGCCGCCGACGCCCTCCGGGTCTCGCGCGGCCCGGGCGTGCGGCCGGGGGGCCCCGGCGCCCTGCAGGGGCGGGCGGCGCTGCTGGCCGTCGCGCGGCGCGCGGCGCTGGCGGGGGCGGGGGGGCGCCGAGCGGGTGCGGCTGTGGCGTGGCTCGTGCGCTGCCGGCGGCCTGATCCGCCGCTCGGCCGCCCGCGGGCCGGGGGGGCGGGGTCGGGCGGGGCCGGGGGCGCCACACACAAACAAAAAAACGGCCGCGGCCGGCCTGGCGGGGCGGGCCCCGATGGGGCGCCGGCGAGCGCGGCCCCGCTGGTCCCGCGCCCCGCCATCCCACAAGGGCGTTCCGGGGCGCGCCTTCCGGGTCCTGTGCCCGTGGGGGGGGGCCCCTCGCCCGGGCGGCAGCCCCCCGCCGTCGGGGGGGCGGCGTGGCCCGTGCCCCGCGCGGTGGGCCCGTGGCGCGGGGGGGGGGGTTCCCCGTCGGGCTGCCTGTCGGCGCCGGGGTGGCGACGCGCCCCCGGGGGCGGGGGGGCCGCCGGTCCGGGCGGGCCGCCGGGCTCGGGCCTCGGCGCGCCGCGGGCCGTGCGCATCCCGGCGGGGGGCGGCCGGCGGGGGGGCGGCCGGGGCCGGGGGGGGGCCCGGGTTTCTTCCGGGGTGGCCGTGGCCCTGCGTCGCGGGCGCGACGCGCGGCGCCGGTCGGTCCCCGGGGGGCGCGGCCGCGGGCCGCCCGGGCGGGGCTGGGGGGGCGGCGCTCCCGCTGCGACGGGGCGGCCGGTTCGGGGCGCCATCCTGGTGGCCCTGCGCTTGCGTGGCCGGGCCGGCGGCGGGCCGGTGTCCGCTCGGCGGGCCCGCCCCCCCGGCGGGCCCGGGGGCGCTGTCGGGGGGGCCCGTCTGGGGGCGCGGGCGGCTGGCGCGGGGCGGGGCGCGCCGCGTGGCCGGCCGCCTGCGGGCGCCACACCGAGCCGGCGGTCGCCGGCCCGCCCCCTCACGTGTCCGGGGGGCCCGGTGGGCCGCACGCGGCCGGGCTCCCTCGGCGGCCGGGGCCGGGGCGCCGGGGCGCCCCGCTGCCCGGAGATCCGGGGCCGGCCGGCGTCTGGCGGCCCGGACTGCGGGCGGGGGGGGGCGGATCGGCGGGGCCGCACGGTCCCGCGGGGGGGGGGCGGTCGTCGCCGGCGCGCGGGCGTGCTCGTGCGTACTCGGCTGCGCCGGGCGCGGGCGGCTGCCGGGGCTCGCGGCCGGGGCGGCCGCGGGGCGGGGGGGGCGCGATGGCTCTTGGCTGCGCGCCGGCTGTCCGGCGCTGGCGGGCCGGGGGCGGGCCTGGGCGCGGCGGGGCTCGGGGCGGCAGCCCCCGGGCTGCCGGTGCGCGCGGCCCGGCGGCCGGCGGCCGCGGCTCGGCTCGGGGGCGGGCGGGGTGCGGGGCGGCGGGGGGGTGGTTGGCTTGCGCGGGCCGGCCGCCGCGCCGCGGGGCCCGTCCGGGCGAGCCCGGGGCCGGGGGAAGCCCCGGGCCGCGGGTCGGCGGCGGCTGGGGCGGCCGGGGCGCTGGCCCGGCGTCGCGGGGCTCGGTCGGCGCGGCGTCGGTCGGCCGGCCGTTCGGGCCCGCGCGGCGCGCGGGCCCGTCGCCCCGCGTCCCCCCCAAGGGGCCGCCGTGGCCGCCGTAGGTCCGCGGCGGCGGCCGGTGGCGGCCGGTGGGGCACTGTCGGCCCCGCGCGGTGCCCCCGCGGGGCGCCGGGTGCTCCTGGGGTCGCAGCCCCTGTCGGGCTCCGCCCGGTTCGCGCCCGCCGGCCGCGGGGTGCGGTCGCGGGGCGTCCCGCCCGCCTCTGCCCTGGCGGCCCCGCCTGCTGGAGGTCGGGGGCCCGCGCGGGCTCGGCCGCCGCCGCCCGCCGTCGGCGCTTCGGCGGGTGGGGCGTCCGCGGGCCCGGGCCGCCCGGGCGCCGGCGGGGCGGGCGGCCGGGCCGGTGGCGGCCGGGGGCCCCGCGGGGCGCGGGCCGCCTGCACCGCGTCGCGCCCCTGCGCGGTGCCCTCGCTCGGGGTCACGTCGGGCGCGGGGCGCGGGCGGGCCCCGGTCGCGACGCCGGGCGGGGTCCCGGGGCGCGCCCGCGTGGACCCGGGGCAGCCCCCGGGCCACGCGCCGCACACGGCCCGGCCGCCGCGGGCGGGGCGCCGCGTGCCCGGGCGCCCCGGGTCCGTCGGTGGGGACGGGGGGCGGGCGCCCGGGCCTCCTGGCGCCCCGGCCCGGGGGGGTCCCCCGGCTCCCCCCCGGGGGGGCCCGTCTGGGGGGCGCTCGGGGGGGGTCGGTCCGTGGGTGGGCGGTGGTCCGGGTGGCCTACACGCCCCCCGCACGGCCCGGCCCGGGCGCCGGCGGCACGTGCGTCCCGGGGGGGCCCGCTGGGCTCCGGCGCTGGCGGGCGTCCCCGCGGGCCGTGCCCTGGGTCGGGTGGGGCCCGTCGGGCACGTGGTCCCCGGCCGGCCGGTCCGCGGGGGGCGGGCCCGCCCCCCGGCGGGCCGGGCCGCTCCCGGGGACCGGGGGGGGCGGCGACGCCCGGAGGCACGGGGGGGTCCTCGAGGGGGGGCAAGCCCCGCGGGGGGTTGCGGGGTGGCGGTCGGGTCGCCCCCGGGTGGGGGGCCCCTCGCGACCGCGGGCCCGCGGCCCTAGCGCGTCGACCGGTCCGCTCCCCGGGAACCCGTCGGGGCCGTGGTTCGCGGGGCGGCCCCCCGCGGGGGGGGGGCCGGCCCGTGGCCGGGGCCGGGCGTGCGGGCCGTCTTACGGCCCGGCCCTGGCGTCGGGGGCGGGGGGGTCCCCC
>JADBJO010002400.1:61341-63841 GCA_016801955.1 Conus betulinus
CTTCCATGAAGTCATCAGTTGGTCAACATGGCGACCAGCAGTCATCTTCCCTCAAGTCATTAGCTGGTCAACATGGCGACCAGCAGTCATCTTCCTGGCAGAGGGCTAGTCAACAAAATGATCAACAATCATCTTCTCTGCTGACGCCTACAGATGTTAAACAGCGCAACCATCTGCCATTTTCCGCTCGGGCGTCTTTTTTGTGCAGCATCGGGTCCAATCATCATATTGTATGAAGCAGTTTTCAGTAGGAGGTCATCGTGATAGCCTGTCATCCCCAAATCAACATACAAGAGTTCATGATAGTCAGTTAAGTATCCATGATCAGCCCTGTGGGGGGAAAAAAACCTCCCCCCCCCCCCCCCCCCCCCCCCCCCCATTCTCTAGGTAACGGGTGCTTTTCGCAGTTTTGATCAGGTTATTGTACTGCGTCACCTATATGATACTTACCCACCATTAAAATAGGTTAATTTATGACCAGGAAGAAAAGAACAACACATGTGATAATTTGTCGGTTCTACAATGGAACGCACGTTCCTTGTCAACTAATATTGATAATTTGTGTATGCATCTTTCTAGTAAATATCATCATGTACTTCTCCTTCAGTCCCTAATGTCACTCAGCAGAAGTTGCCAAAGTTACAAGGTTATTACTATCCCCCGGTTTATCATATATGCAAAGATTCTGATAAAGTTAGTACAGCTATTTATGTACAATGTGGTTTAGATTACACGTACGTTAGTCCTCTTTCTTTTACAAAAGATATGGTTAATGTGTCGGCATCCTTTATAACATTGAAAGTTTCAAACAATCAAATTTTACATTTTGCATCAGTTTATACCCAAAAGGCCCTGATGGGCGAAATACTAATTGGTTACGTTCTCTAAACTGTTCTAAAGAAAAGTGGATCGTTGGTGCCGATTTCATTCTCATGCTCCTTTCTGGGATAAAGGTTGTCAAATAGTTTCTCACCCTGATTTTCTGGAAACTGTTGTGGATTCATCTTTAGTTTTTGCTTAACGACGGGAGAACTACGCGCATCCCAGACATATCTCATTATAGAGCATCGGCGCTTGATCTTACCTTTGTTTCACCTGCTTTAGCATTAACAGCAAAGTGGGATACAGCCAATGACCCACTAGGTAGTGACTATGTGCCAATACTTTTATCTTTTAAAGAATCCGTTGGATCTGAAGTTAGTGGTGAAGATGTTATACCTAAATTTAATTATATAAAGGCAGATTGGGAAACTTTTCAAAATTACCTCACTGAGAAGACTGAGAGTGAAGTTATTTGTGAAGATGCTAACATCTTTTTTGATAACTTTCAGAAAGCAGTTCTTGAGGCTGCTGCTCTAGCTATTCCAAAAAAAGGATCAAAAAGGTGTGAAACATTCTCAGGGAATGTCTGGTGAAATCAGGCTTGCGAGGAGGCTGTTTAAAGCAAAAACATTAGCTTATCTTAATTGGCTAAAAGTCAGAAAAGTTCCTGTGCAAGAGATAAAAGATGCAGCTCATAAAGAAATGTGCAGTACAAAAATAAAAGCAAACAGAGTTACAGCGCAAGCGAAAAGACAATACTGGCCACAGTTCTGTCTAAATGAAGTATCTGACTGTAAAGACTTGAAAAAGGTGTGGGATAAGGTGAAACAAATGAAATCGGGCATTAAACTCCAAGATTACCCGATCAAAACAACAAGTAAAGAATTTCTATCTCCCAAAGAAAAGGCTGAGGAATTTGCATCTATGTACGTTAAAACATGTTGTACGGATTGTTTACCTAATGAGCAAAAGTCGTTTAGATTGAAAGAAAAAAATACTGATAACTATAGAGATCCTGTACCAAACAACAATAGTACTATAAATGTATCAATATCTTTACAGGAAGTCAGGAATGCTATCCGTCTGTTGGGAAATAAAAAGGTTTCGGTTGGTTTGGATGGGATTTCTTACCCTATGTTAAACCATTTACCAGAGAACTGGATAGTCATTTTACATAAATTATTTAACAAATGTTGGGATGTGGACAAATTCCCGATATGTGGAAGACATCTCTATTGTGACTCCTATTCTAAAGCAGGGCAAGCCTCGGTCTGAGACGTCTAGTTATAGACCCATTTCAGTCACGTCTCATACTGGAAAAGTCATGGAAAAAATAGTAAATTTCAGAATGGCCTATTACTGTGATAAAAATGATGTATTTTCTTCACATCAAGCTGGATTTAGAAAAGGACGAAGTACAATTGATCACCTGACACGACTAACTACTCATATTAAGAAACAGTTTTCTAAACGTAAAAGTGTCCTTGCTTCCTTCTTTGATCTTACTAAAGCTTACGATAGAGTGTGGCACAGCCGACTATTGTATAAATTAAAACAAATTGGTCTTTCTGGTCACGTCTACAATTATGTGAAATCCTTTTTAAGTGGGAGACACATAATGACCAAAGTTGGTGTGACTTTATCATCCTCAAGATCTATAGATATGGGAATTCCACAA
>JADBJO010002400.1:78841-86341 GCA_016801955.1 Conus betulinus
TTAGACCTCGCAGGGAAGGGTCGGGCCTTGGTAGAAAACAAAAAAAAAACATTTAGGACAGTGAAAACGAAGAACGAGAAACCACTTATCTTCTCATGTTCGCCGCACGACTAAAATGCTCTTTCTATGTCCTTGGCGGTATATGTGTCCTTGGCGGTAACTAACCCCATCTCTTTCTAAATTTTGCTTCATTTTCCGCCCTCAGTCACTCCGTTTTGAAATTTGGTAGAAAGTTAATGACCCAGTCAGCAGCTAGTAACCCATGTTTGTTTGTTGTTTTGTTTTTTTAATTTCAGCCGGTCAGAATTACGAGAAAAACTTAAAAGAAAAGAAACCATAAACTTAAAAAGAAACAATCCAAATGTTCGGCGCAAGATGAGCCTCTAACTTTGACTACAGTTATATCTTAAAAAAAAAAAGAAGAAAAACACCTCTACTGACTGACCATTGAAAATCGGAAAAGTCATACCTGAAGGAATTCAACCGCATGGTGACTTTGCAGTTAGCACTGTGGCGTCTGTACCTATCTTCCACTTCAAGTCTTGAAACGCTACCACGTCAAGCAAGTCAAATATTTTGTTCCAGAAAACTCCTTTAAAGTCAGACATGTCACTGTTGTTATTATTACTATTTTCATTATTATTGTTATTATTATTAAGATTAGAATTCATCAGCTTCTCTACGCATTCTCTCTCTCTCTCTCTCTCTCTCTCTCTCTCTCTCTCTCTCTCTCTCTCTCTCTCTCTCTCTCTCTCCATCCCCACATCACCCCCATCTTCTTTCTAGAATCCCTTCCTACCAGTTGAACACAGACTTTCTTTCTTTTCTTTCTGCGTACGCAGGCTGATACTCCTGCGGACATTGCCTGTATAGACAGGCAGTGGAGAGTTTTGTGTGTATGACCGTTTTTTTTCATCCCGCCATTCAGGCAGCCATACTCCATCTTCGGGGAAAGTGCATGCTGTGTGTAACGTGTCATCCATACCAACGGCCAAATTGGCCTTCTCTTCCGAAAGTTGGTGATGGGATTTTATTTGTGTGCAAGATGTGCGCGCGTTCGGTTTATAGTCTTATTCGAAGGACTGTATGGGGAATGGAGTCAGAACCAATGTTAACTCCGAGGGAAAAATCCCCCTGTACCGAAATTCGAACCCGCAACCCCAGGATCACGAGACTGGCGCTCTACCAACTGAGCTATTCCGGCCCCGTTGAACAGAGACAACTGTTCAAATCTTACAGAAATTCCAAACCCACAGATGGTTTGAACTCACAGTCTTCAGATCCACAGCTGAATCCTTCAACCAGTGACTGCGGGCTGGTGCCTTCAGGCTATCAGCAACACTCACAGAGTGTAGGCTGAGAATGAAGTTCGAGGATAGGATTTAGCAAAGAGGGAGGGATAGCTTTTAGGGGTGCGTGCACGTGGGACATAGGAGTCAGGTACACTGATCATGGTAACTGACCCCCTTCCCGTTTCACTCTGCCTCCATTGTCTGTAGCTTATTACACCAGCGACGCAAACTCAATACTCGCCTGGCACAAATAACTGGGCCTTCTGCATGGCTTTTACGCACGCGACTTAACACTTCTCTCTCTCTCCCTCTCTCTCTCTCTCTCTCTGTCTGTCTGTCTGTCTCTCTCTCTCTCTCTCTCTCTCTCTCTCTCTCTCTCTCTCTCTCTCTCTCTCTCTCTCTCTCTCTCTCTCTCTCTCTCTCTCTGGAGTTCATTGAAATCTGGTAGATTACAGAAAAGGGGACATAAGAAAAGAAGTGAAGACTAGGCAGTGCCAACAAATTTTCGTGTAGTTGTGGGGGCGTTCGTGTGCATGGGTGAGACGTTTGTGTGTATGGGAGTTTTTGATGTTGTTGTTTGTGGTTGTGGTTGTTGTTGTTGTTGTGTTGTTGTTGTTCTTCTTCTTCTTCTTCTTCTTCTTTCTTTCTTTCTTTCTTTCTTCTACTATTCCTCCTCCTTCACCTCATTCACTTCCTCTCCTCCCCCTCCTCCTCCTCCTTCTCCTCCCCCCCTCTTTTTCTTCAGTTTAACGTCTTTTCTCTCAAAGCGACATTTGACGAGATACATAGATATACAGACAGACACACAGAGAGAGAGAGAGAGAGAGAGAGAGAGAGAGAGAGAGAGAGAGAGAGAGAGAGAGAGAGAGAGAGAGAGAGAGAGAGAGAGAGTCGCCTTATTCCTATGGGTTACAGGTGAAAGAATTACTCATAGACATCTGTAATCGCTTTTCATTCTGAAATTCTGAACAGTGAAGTAATGAGGAAAGAAATACAGGGCTGAAAGAAAGGCACACAAGTAAGAAGAAAAGAACATCAAAGACAAAAACAAATAAAACAAAAAAACCCAACACTTGCTGGGATAACTTGCGGGTAGTATATTACTCACCTGACTTATAATGGAAAAGAAAAAAAAAGGAAAGAAAGAATGAATGAAAATGGAAGTAAATGAACAAGGAAGGAATAAAGGACACATGCTGGCATGTCCAGTTTTCAACTAGAACCCTGCTTCTGAATTAGATTTCCCTTGGCTCAATGCTCTTGCCGTTTACACCTTTAAGACAGTAATGAAAAAGTAAGAAGAGTGGTTTAGGGATTCATTGATAGCGTAAACTGTCAAAAAGGGGATGCAAAAAAAAGTATGTTAGCGCGAGAGGTGTGAGAAGAGATGGGAAAGGGCGGGGGGGGGGGGGGGGGGGGGGATGAGGACGCATTAGTGACAGAACGACTCGCCAAAACGATTTTTCTTAACCCTGTGCTAGGTGTGAGTTTGTGAGAGTGGTCTGCCCTCGCTCTCAGGCAATGCAGCCATCATGCTATAGGACATGTCCAAGCTCTATCTCCACATACTGCACTGAGACTCAGTGGTCCGTACACTCAGCATTCTTTCCTTTTTTTCTTTTTCTTCTTTTCTCCCCCCCCCCCCCCCCCCCCACCCCTCTGTTGTTGTTGTTGGACAGTCACCCTCTTCAAAAGCTCGCAGTTTAATCCCTGTTGAAACCGTTTTCTCAATACTTTGATTAAAATAAAGAAAACGTCTGTTGCTGACATCTGTTACGGGGTTTTGAAAAATACACCGTAGGTGGTCTCTATCACACTGAAGCAAAACAAATGTTATGGAACTATTTTGGGGATATCCCTCCCTAGTGCAGAGGTGGCAATCTATGTGTTAAAGAGTTAAGAAGCAGATGTTAATGTTCCGAGTATTTCGACACTGTGAGTGATACGATCGTTACACTTCCAAGGAGATTAAAAGGCAGAAAGACAGCCCGAGAGAGTTAAAATCACGAATGCGGAGAACAAAGCCAAGTCTTACTAGTTTCTTATATATTCTTCTTGTATCTGCTAATTTTTTTCTCTTAGTTCTCCAACACCTTTTTTTTTCTTTCCACCGTTTTCTTTTTACTCCTCCTCTTTCCTTCCTTTTCTCCTCTTGTCAACCTCTTTCATTTGCTTCTTCCTCACTTCCTGCTTGTGTTCTCCTCCTCCTTCTCCTCTTTACACTTCTCTTTCGTTCTCATCCTTCTTCTCTTCTTTGTTTTTCCTTCCCTCACCTTCCATTGTTTTTTCTTTTCTCCTCCTGATTATTCTTCTCTTCTTCCCCTCTTCTCTTTCTCCTCGTCCTCCATCTTCTCTCTTTCTCTTCTTCTTTAGATCCCATTCTTTCTCCCTGCCTGTACAGGATAACACTTTTTTTCAGGGTTTTCTTGTTTTGTATATAGAGCACCGTCCGTTTTTTTTTCAGACAGACTCAGGCGTGTTTGGGACGTTGTGCATTGTATTAGATTCTTTCTAAGTTTGGAAAGCAAAGGGGAAGAAATATTTAGACTTAACTTTCTTTGGTCTTGCGCCATTTCCCATCACGTGGCGGCGATTTGGTAAGCTTCTGATTTGTTTTCTATTTTCTCCGTTTCCTTTTCTGGTCTTGGTGGTGGTGGTGGTGGTGGTGGTGGTGGTGTCGTCGACGGTGTCGTTGTTGTTATTGCTGTTGATGTTGTCGTCCTTGTTGTTGTCGCCTTGTTGGTGTTGCTCTTGTTGTTGTTGTTGTTGTTGTTGTTGTTGTTGTTCTTCTTTCTTCTTCTTCTTCTTTCTTCTTCTTCTTCTTCTTCTTCTTTTCATTCCTCCTCCTCCTCCACCTCCTCTCCTCCTCCTCCTCCTTCTTCTTCTTTCTCCTCCTCCCCTCGTCTTCCTCCTGTCCCTCCTCCTCCTCCTCCTCTTCTTCTCTTCCTCCTCCTCGTCCTCTTCCTCCTTCTCCTCCTCGTCCTCCTCGTCCTCCTCTTCCTCCTCCTCCTTCTTCTTTTTTTGTTCTTCTTCTCCTGCTTCAATTTCTTCTTCTTCTTCTTCTTCTTCTTCTTCTTCTTCTTCTTCTTCTTCTTCTTCTTCTTCTTCTTCTCTCTCTCTCTGTTACTCTTTTTGTCTGTCTGTCTATTTCTCTCTGTCTCTCTGTCTGTATGTCTCTGTATCTCTCTGTGTCTCAGTCTCTGTGTGTCTGTCTGTCTGTCTGTCTGTCTGTCTGTCTCTCTCTCTCTCTCTCTCTCTCTCTCTCTCTCTCTCTCTCTCCCTTGTTCTGCATACCAAAGGATGAATCCGAGAATTTAAATGAAAGACATAAGAAATATAATGATCGGTTGTTGAACGAAGTAATGAATGCCATCCCAGATCAAAAACGTTTTTAGATATCAGTTCATAAAATCTGTAAAAAGTAACCTTTCAAACGATTCTACGCATGAGTGGCACTAACATTTTGAAAAATTGTCAGAAAAATATGATAAGGGCATCATGAGAAAAAAAGGAATAGTTAATGAGGACAAAAATGAAATTTTATGGCAAACAAAGTAAAATCTACGAATAGAATTTTTCTGTCAGAAATTTTTTTCAAAAAGGTAAATCTGCTAGGAAAGATGTACGATCAATGATTTTTTAGAAAGAAGTTTGGAGGATGTAGTTTGAATTTCTTTCTTTTCTTTCTTCCTCAGTAAAGCTGGGCAGCTTTTATTCTGAAATTTACACTGATTGTTGGTAAGAATACATAACCTTCTCTCTACTTGAAAGGAAAAAGCTAACAATATGAGCAATTATATGGTCATTTCTTTGTGTGACATTTGTGGGAAATTACATAGTTCTGTTATGGACAACATGATATGTGATGGGAACGTCATAAGGTTATAATTGGTGAACATTAAGCGGGATTTGAAAAGGCTGTGCTAGAGTCAACCGTATTCTGAAAGGATTAAAACATTGTAAATAATCAGAAGCTTTATATTGCGTTTGTCAATTTTCAAAAGTCTTTTGATCCTGCCTCTTGTAACCTTTATGTCCCCTTTTGATGGGATAAAATGTGTTTGAAATAGATTTATATTGTTGTGTAGAAATTGTAATGTTAAAGAATCGAATTTTTTGTATCTGTTCTCGTGGAGGAAAAATACATTCATTGCCTCGTGTGTGTGTGTGTGTGTGTGTGTGTGTGTGTGTGTGTGTGTGTGTGTGTGTGTGTGTGTGTGTGTGTGTGTGTGTGTGTGTAACCATGACGTAACCTGGGAACAATTGAAAATGTTAATACGGAGTAATTTTTGCTCTCATGATACTGCTCTTTTCGCTTCTTGCTGACATATCATATTATGCATAACAGTAACTGGTTTCCAACGGTCACCCAGCAGGTTAAAAACAGCAGCAACTAGACTGGAATCAAAACTTCGTATGAATGAAACTAACATCGTAATATTTCTTCAAGGAAAGTACTTTTTTCAGAATGAGAAATGGGCTCATGCTTTTGTTTCTCGGTCAAGTCCTTTTCATTACTGTCTTATTCTTCACTGAGCAAACAAAGCAGGGACACACCTTGATACGCACACTATGGAAAAGATTTGAGAAGGTGATCGTCACATCCTCATCAGTGGTGTAGTTTACAAGTTCTCATCTGCTACTCTATCTTTCCTTTCATCTACCTTCCTTCCACTTTCAACCTGAATTTTCACCCTTTCGTTCTTCGCGCCTCTTTCTTTGTTTTTCTGTCTGTCTGTCTGCCTGTCTGTCTGTTTGTCTATCTGTCTGTCTGTGTGTCTTTTTTCCTGGTCCATAGCAAGCAATATAATCTCCACATTGTCAGTTATTTCTGTCTGCTTCTTTCTCTTTTTTCTCTTTTTTTCCTTGAGCTTTCTCTCTTTTTCTTTCTTTCTTTCTTTCTTTCTTTTTCTGTCTTTCTCTCTTCTTTTTCTTTCTTTCTCTTTCTTTCTCTTTCTTTTTTCTTTCTTTCTTTCTTTCTTTCTTCTTTCTTTCTTTCTTTCTTCTTTCTTTCTCTTTTTTTCTTTCTTTCTTTCTTTCTTTCTTCCTTCCCGTGCTCATTACCAAGCATATGCACGCTCAAGTGTCTTTATGCATGCGATTCTTCTCCATTCTGAGTGTGTGTGCATTTTCAGCAAATCACCAGCCACGGAATCCTCACAAATTCGGATGATCCCCTTTAAACGAGACGCTGCATAATGTTAGATTCAAGGTGAAAATTGAAAAAAAAAAAATCTGACATGAAATGTGTTGACTAATAGCATGTGAATGATGTCATTCGTCTTAATTTGAAAACTATTTCAAAATTTTTTTTAAAAAGAAGAAAAACAGAAGGAGGAAGGAAGAAGATAACGAGGAACAGAGAGAGAGAGAGAGAGAGAGAGAGAGAGAGAGAGAGAGAGAGAGAGAGAGAGAGAGAGAGAGAGAGAGAGAGAGAGAGAGAGAGACGAACGGACGAACGAATTTGAATAAGCATAACTGCTTCTATACGGGGCCTTTGGGGGCCAAGAAAGAAAGTAACAGAAACAAAAATTTTGCCTTGAAAGTAGATTTATATGCAACAGAATAAGCACTTATGTACAAGTGAGACAGACAGTAAGAAGGAATAGGAAAGGGGAAGGGGGGGAGGGGGCGGGGGATTGGAGAAAGGATAGAGGGGAGAAAGAAAGAGGTAAAAACACAGAAGATTTGATCAGAAAATTATGTGATAGAGCACAGTTAGATCTGACAGATTCATAATGTAGGTGTACAAACTAGACTTGAAACTATCAGCGTTTGGTCCATTTTTAGTTATTCAAGGATGTGGTTCTATGTCGATTGTTTGAATAAGTAATGCTGATTTATATTGAATTAACTTTGGAAAGGAAGACGTATTTTATGTGAATGTTGATGATCATAAGATGCAAAGATATTTATTAAATAGGAGGGAGAGTTGTGGTTGAGTATTTTATGCATGATGAGAGTCCTTTATTGTACCAAAGTTTGTACTTGAGTGGGAAGATACCTGTCTGTTTATAATTAAGGTTTGCCAGTGTGATGGTATGTCAGTTGTTACTTTTACGCTTACCTCTTTCGTGGTTACTAATCAATGGTTTAGATGAATCCCAGAGTGTGAAGGCAAAGTCAATATTTATTTAATATAGGTGCGTGATAATTTTTTTAGGTGATATAGCTTTGCGGCAAGATATCTGGACAGATTTTCTAAATG
>JADBJO010002400.1:123841-131341 GCA_016801955.1 Conus betulinus
TTGACAACAACCGTTGTGTGTATTTGCGTGCGAACTAAATACAGTACCCGGCATCGCTTCTGGGCCAGTGGCTCCTACTTTGCAATCTTCAGATTTCTCTGGAGTAGTCTGGTGACGAACAGTTGTGGTGCCGGGGTCGTTGACGTGTCGTTCCCAGTGGACGACAGTCCACGTAACTCAGACGCAACACACGGCTTTGTTCACATAATGCAATTCTGCAGTGTTTGTCATAAAGCCACTTATAATCCCAAACACTTCCCTGAGGAGGCAGTCATCCTCTTCCTTCATCCATATTCTTTTCAACTATGGTAGCTAACAATGTTTACTTTCTATTCATGTATTTAGTTTCTTCTGGGAAAATTCTTAAAGGGCTACAACAATCATCTTCAAGCAATCCTTTGGCCATGAATTCCCTCTCACCGTTACCTCTTCTGGTCGTTACATCCTCCCGTTCCCTCCTACCCCGATGAATCACACTCTTCCTTTATCCCTATTGTCTTCAGCTATGTCGGCTGACAATTACCACTCATGAATTATTTCTTTTTGTGGAATTCCTTAAAGGACTACACCAATCGTCTTCAAGCATTTCTGTGGACCATGAATTCTCTCTCACCGTCACTTCTGCTTCTCGCTCCCTCCCCATCCCCCCCCTACCCCATCCTCGTCCACCATCCCCCTGTTTCACCCTTCGCTCTGAACTCCCCCTCTCCCCCGCCCTCTTTACCCCAACTTGCACCATCTGTCCTGTCTCTGGCAGTTATTGCTTTCCCCAGTGTGACTCAATCACATGTATTCATCACTTCGACAAGTCACCTGCCGAGATCACTGTTACCACCTACGGTTTCAGAGGCTCTTGTAGTACTTACGATTCGTAGGTAACAGGTGGGAGGGCCATTGACAACAACCGTTGTGTGTATGGGAGCGAACTAAATCCAATGCCCGCATCGTTTCTGGGCCAGTGGGTTCCTACTTCGCATCCTTCAGACTGATCTGGATTAGTCTCAGCACCCGGGGGATGAGGAATGCAATCATACTGGACATTACCTTTCATCACTGTCAGAGCAATTCCGTCTGCACCAGATGCCGTCCCTGGTCGTTTGGACTTTTCCTGGCTGCTCTTTAATGTGTGCCCAGAACGAATTTGTCTTAGTCTACATGGAAGGGGAGAGAGGTCGGGTGGTTTGTGGGTGATGATGATGATGATGACGATGACGACGACGATGACGACGACGACGACGACAACGTCCACGACTATGCAGTATGGTCCGAAGGAACGAGCCAAAGTGTATGCAGATAAACACACACACACACACACACGCGTGCGCGCGCATAGTTGTTTTCACCGAGGTGGCAGCCCTGATACGGCCGTTTGAGGTGGGCTGAACTATTAACAGGATTATCTCCATATCTAAAGCGCTTGTTCGCTTGCTTTCTTGCTTGCATACAACGTACCGCTTTCATGCTAAACATCACTTCTTCAAATGAATAGACAACACATAAAAGAAAACACACACACACACACACACAACACACGCGCGCACACGCACACACGCACACGCACACACACACACACACACACACACACACACACACACACACACACACACACACACACACACACACACACACAGAGAGAGAGAGAGAGAGGGAGGGTAGGGATGGACGGACGGAAAATGGGAGAGAGAGAGAAAAAGAGAGAGAGGGGGAGAGACAGAGAAAGAGAAACAGACGGGCAGACAGACAGAGGCAGAGACAGAGATTACTAAAAGAACGAACGCAGAGAGAGAGAGAGAGAGAGAGAGAGAGAGAGAGAGAGAGAGAGAGAGAGAGAGAGACGACAAACAGACGGACAGACAGACAAAGACAGAGACAGATTATTTTTTTAAAAAACCAACAGAAAGAGACAGACAGACAGACAGACAGACAGACAGGGACAGAGACAGAGACAGAGACAGAGAGAGACAGAGAGAGAGAGAGAGAGAGAGAGAGAGAGGCAGGAACAGCGATGCGCACGCGCGCCTTATCGAAATTTCAGAGGAGCCGACCGCAGCCCAAGTGAGGTTGTAAACTTTGTAATCGACACAGTTTCCGATGGAACTCTTTGAAGGACTGAATGATGCATTAGCCCTTGAAAACGGGACACACTGAACGATGTTGATAGACTGGTTTTCCCAAGGCGTTTTAAGAGCACCTATTGTTCTCCTTCTGCTTCATCACAATAATGGTGATGATACTAAGAAAGTTGGTAATAACACTACTACTATTACGACTGCTGCTGCTGTTGCTGCTGCGGCTGCTGCTGCTGCTGCTGCTGCTACTACTACTAATGCTGCTGCTGCAGTTGTTTTTTGCTGCTGCTGCTGCTGCTGCTACGATGACTACTACTATTCCCTTTACTACCACTGCCCTTTCTATCATTGCTACTGCTTCTGCTACCACTTCTGCTGCTACTGCTGCTGTTACAACTACTACTTCTGCTACTACTGCTGCTGCTGTTACCGCTGCTGCTGCTGCTTCTACTACAACTAGCATTACTTCTACTGCTACTAGTACTACTACTTCTAATACCACTACTGCTGCTGCTGCTGCTGATACCACCATCGTCACTACTACTAGTACTATTGTGTAGGCAATGCAGTACCGGAGGACAATGCTTGATACGCCAAGTGAGGTTTCTCCTAGGATTGTGAACAGCGCGTGGTGTGGCTGTGCAACCCAATTTTGGAGTGACTGTCTCTGTTGCAGTTGTTGCAGACGAAGCAGAACGACTGGGAAAGAAGCAGAGGCTGCTCGCTGTTTGCGGCGTGTTCGTTTCTCTGCTGCCTGCTGGGTTCTCACCTCCTACGCTTGTCTGATTCCTCTCGGCACCATTTGACGCCAGCAGTCGCGGTCGTGGCAGGTGTTTCCCAGGCATCAGGGACAATGTTGCACACTTTCATGTCACGTTTTTGCACACATCTGTGAACCGGAGAGTGGGGCGTCCTGTGCTTCTGGTACCAGTGGCAAGTTGGCCGTAGAGTAGGTTCTTGGGAATAATCCCATGTTCCATACGCCTTACGTGCCCGAGCCTGCGTAGACATCTCTGGCTCAGCATGGCGAACATGCTTGGGATTCCAGCCCTGGCCAGGGTGGGGTGTCGCTGTGTGGTACTCGGTCCTGCCAGGTGATGTCCAGAATGCGTTTGAGGCAGCGCATGTGGAAGGTGTTCAGACGGCGTTCCTGCCTCGCGTAGGTGGTCCATGTCTCGCTGCCGTACAGGAGAGTGCTGAAGACGCAGGGCCTGATAGACACGCATGTTGGTATTCTCTGTGAGCTTCTTATTGTCCCACACCCTTTTGGACAGCTTGGCCAAGGTTGCTGCGGTTTTTCCTGTCCGCCGGTCGATCTCTGTGTCAAGTGACAGGCTGGTAGAGATGGTCGACCCAGGTATGTGAAGTCCTCAGTCACTTCCAGGGTGTAGTCGTTGATGCTGATAGAGAGTGCGTGGCTTGCATCCTGTGCGCTGACGTTGGTCTTCTCCAGACTGATCGTGAGTCCAAATTCTTTGCATGCATCAGCGAACCTGTCCATGAGTCTCTGCGGGGCCTCTTCAGTGTGTGAGGCAAGCACTGCATCGTCAGCAAAGAGCATCTCTCTGGTGAGGATCTGGGACACCTTGGTTTTGGCTCTCAAGCGGGCGAGGTTGAACAGCTTTCCATCAGAGCGTATGTGCAGGTAGATTCCATCTTGCGAGGAGCTGAAGGCGTACTTCAGAAGCATGGAGAAAAAGATGCCGAAAATTGTCGGCCCGAGCACACAACCCTGTTTTACTCTCCGCTGTGATGGAGAGGGGTTCTGAGCAAGACCCATCGTACATAACTGTGCTCTTCATGTCCTCGTGGAAGGAAACCACCATGCTGCGCAGCTGAGGAGGACAGTCGATCTTTCTCCAGGAGACGGAAGAGGCCTTTTCTGCTGACAAGGTCGAAAGCCTTCGTTAGATCGAGGAATGCCATTTACAGTGGCATGCCCTGCTCTCTGCACTTCTCCTGAAGCTGGCGCACTGAGAAAATCATGTCAGTTGTTGACCGGCCTGCCCTGAAGCCACACTGGGACTCTGGGGTACACTCGAGCAGCCAGTGTCTGGAGCCTGGTGAGGAGAATGCGAGCGAATACCTCCCCGACTATGCTCAGGTGGGATATTCCTCTGTAGTTGTTGCAGTCGCTGCGGTCGCCTTTGTTCTTATAGAGAGTCACAATGGAGGCATCACGCATGTCTTGGGGGACTGCACCTTCCTTCCAGCACAGACAAAGCAGGTCGAACAGGGGCTGCAGCAGCGCTGACTTCCCACCCTTGATCACTTCAGGTGGAATGCCGTCACTTCTGGTGCTTTTCCACTGGGGAGCATGTCGATGGCTTTGCCGAGTTCCTCAAGCGTGGGCACCTGGTCCAGTTCTTCCATTACAGGCAAGTCATTGATGGCGTCAAGGGCAGCGTCAGTGACTACTGTTTACCTGGAGCAGAGCTCCGAGTGGTGTTTGACCCATCGCTTCATCACTTGATCATGGTCAGTGATTGTCGCGCCTGTTGAAGACTTCAGAGGAGCAGTTTTCTTCACTTCTGGTCCAACTGCCTTCTTGATCCCATCAAACATACCACGAAGATTTCCGCAGTCGGCTGAACGCTAGATGTCCTCGCATAGTCACTGTTACTAGTACTACTACTACTACTGCCACTACCACAATTACTGCTATTACAACTGCTACTCCTCCTCCTCCTCCTACTACTATTACTACTGCCGCCGCCGCCGCTGCTGGTGGTACTGGTGGTGCTGTTACTGTTACTATCACCACCATGCTGCTCGCTCTGCTGGTATTACTACTACCACTACTATTGCTACTGTTGTTGCTGACGCTGCTGCTGTTGCCGCCGCTGCTACTGCTACTGCACTGCTACTTATGATAGTAATGATAATCGATGAATAAGGCAACCTTTTCAGCCACGCCCCTGGTCTGCTGCGTCTTTGTGTATCTGCTAGCAGTATTTAGCATCAACTAGCAAACCCATTTCCTCCAAACCCCATCAAAAGATTGAATGAGACTTAAGGACGAACCCATTAAATTAAATTTGTGGGCAAATCTCTGCAATGGATCCAGATCAGACGGCTCACCCAGAATCGTCGAGCAAAATCATGTCCAGATGTCAGTCCGAAATTTTTTTTTTTTTTTTTTTGATGGGGCTTGGTGATATGTTCGAATATGGCCTAAGAACGAACCAATTAATACTATTATCACTTGATGATGATGATGATGATGATGATGATGATGATGATGATGATGATGATGATGATGATGATGACGACGACGACGACGATGACGATGACGATGACGATGATGATGATGATTGTTGTTGTTGTTGTTATCATTATCATCATCATTATTATTATAATGAATACTTATATAGCGCCTATCCTCGGTTAGAGACCAAGCTTTTAGCGCTTTACAATCCACACTCGTTTATACAACGGGCTGCCTACCTGAGTGGTGCCGACTGAAGAGCTGCCAGCTAGCACTTCATTTATTCGTTTCCCGTGACATCCAGTCAATATCGTTCAATATTGTTCTCAATTTCCTTACTTCCTTCACTCTTTCCATTTCTCACGCAGGGTGCATGCTATGTGTAACGTGCCATCCATACCAACGGCCAAACTGGCCTTCTCTTCCGAACGTTGGTGATGGAATTTTACGCGCGTGCAAGATGTTATGCGTGCGTTCACACACAGAACCTCGATTTATAGTCTCATTCGAAGGACTGTATGGGAAATGGAGTCACAACCATGTGTTAACTCCGAGGGAAAAACCGAAATAGCCCGGCGGAGATTTGAACCCGCAAACCCTAGGATCACCAAAATTACGAGTCCGGCGCTCTCTACCACTGAGCTATGCTGTAAATCTAATCCGGAATAAACAGTGGGGCTAGGATCAGTTGCGCAAGTTTTCCTTTGAACATGAGGCTTTGAAGTTACAGCTAGCGCGAATTAATACATGACTGCTGAGTAACAGACATTCATACAATAGAAAAACTTTGAATTGAGATCAGCATTACGACTTCGTGTTTTCCATGTCTTCTTAGGGAAAAGGATTGCCCAGCAGGATTATTGCCAATGTTATCCTGCAAAATGAGTAATCAACAGATTTTAACGTAACATGGTGGGTACAGGGACTACGGCTCAAGGATGAAGCCATCACGCTTTGGTGTGGACCCGTCGAGTGGATCTGAGTTAGAAAGCAGGTGTCTTATGATCTGTTTAACTGGAATATTACAAATTGCCCTCTAAAGATGAACTCCGCGTAGCTCAAATTACGAATTGCTGTCTACAAAGGTATGTATTTCTTAGAATGTCGAAACTTTTGGGGGATGCAAATGTTTTATATTACGAATTTTCTTTGTCTTATTTATTTCAAAAAAAGAAAGAAAAAGATGCAGGTATTTGAGTTGGCAGCAAGAAACAAAGATTTGGATATCCCCACACGGCTTTCTGTTGTCCAGCTGTGTTCATTTTGATCCCTTGTTTTCTGGTACGTTTATGTAGACCTAGTGCCGCCTGGTAACGTTGACAAAGACTGAATTTGGGAAATACGGATCTGAGAAAAAGAAGAAGGAAAAAGAAGAAGAAGAAGAAAGAAGAAGAAGAAGAAAAGAAGAAGAAGAAAGAAGAAAGAGGGAAAGAAGAAGGAGAAGAAGAAAAAGAGAAAAGAAGAAAGAAAGAAGAAGAGAGAAGAAGAAGAGAAGAAGAGAAGAAGAAAAGAAAGAAAGAGAAGAAGAAGAAAGAAGAAGAAAGAAGAAGAAGAAAGAGAGAGAAAAAAGAAGAAGAAGAAGAAGAAGAAGAAGAAGAAAGAAAAGCGGAGGAGGAAGAAGTCGAAGAAGTCGAAGAAGAAGAAGAAGAGAGAAGAAAGAGAAGAAGAGAAGTCGAAGAAGTCGAAAAAGAAGACGAAGAAGAAGAGGAGGAGGAGGAAGAAGAAGAAAGAAAGAAGTCGAAGAAGTCGAAGAAGTCGAAGAAGGAGAAGACAAGAAAATAAGAAGTCGAAGAAGAAGAAGAAAAGAAGCGGAGCAGGAGGAGGAGAAGAAGAAGAAGAAGAAATAAGAAGTCGAAGAAGAAGCAGGGGATGAGGAGGAGGAGGAGGAGGAAGAAGAAGAAGAAGAAGAAGACGAAGAAGAAGAAGAAGAAGAAGGGAAGGGGAAAAGGAGAAGAAAAGACGATTTTTATGAAAAGGAAAATTCATAAGTATCCATCGAATCAATATACCCAGATGTTATAGAAACCAAACTTTTTGTCATATGATACTATAATTTTATGTTTTTGTGTGTATGTGTGCGTATATGAAACCAGTAACCGATGCACACACATCTCAGACGTTTTAAGGCAAAGGCAAAGGGACCCCCCCCCCCCCCCCCCCCCTCAAAAAAAAAAAAGTTTCCAAGCGATCGTTCTCTTCACCCACCATTTCAGCCATTCCTGC
>JADBJO010002400.1:133841-136341 GCA_016801955.1 Conus betulinus
GTTACATTCAGCTGGAAGCGTTATGGATCATGCGTGTGACTTTAGGGGTTGCCCTTCTTCGTCAACTAAGTTGAAGAGTTTTATCAGACTCAGGCTGAAGTTTGAAAACGTTTCGTCAACATTATCATCATGTTCATTCTTCTTCTTCTTAATGCGGAGCGATATTTCGTATGCTACGCGATTACATGAGACAGTACAGATTAAGAAAAAGATTATTGATTCGTGCGTTACACTATAGGTTAGTCGTGTGACACAGGGAGCGTATTGACTGAACGTGGCCCAGGGTTTGAGTGAAATTTTAACACTGTTCACGCGATTTGAATATAAACAGGCGTTGACCTGTATCGGTGCGCACTCTGAGAATGGAACAGATGATTTAGATGAAGAAGAGGGCGGACTGTGCCCATTGATAAAGGCAGAGGCCTAACACATACAGAAGTATGTGAATTGTAGTTGAATGACCGGTACTCAAGCCGTAAGTATCTAATTTTTATTTTGTGAGAATCTAGATGATTCTCCATTTTGTTTTCAACGGTTATTGTCGGAACCGAAACTATGTTTGAAAAATTGAAGAGTTCAAAAATGTTAAAGTGTAACATGACTGCTAACTGGCTGGCAGTGTTTTGAACTCGTGTTTATCTGGTTTGTTATAGCTGGGCCGACTCCCCGTGCGGTAGAGGAAAGAAGAGACTGGAGATCGGGCACTAAGGTGGATGGCCGGGGGCTGCGCGCGCGTTCCCGGGCCAAGCTCCGATCCGCGGGAAGATCCAGGTTGGGCAAGAGTTTGTCGCCGACCAGTAGTTGTGATGTGTATGGGCAGTATGGGATCCCCGCACAGAGGAAGCCAGTTCCGGACACCACAGAGAGAGTGTGCGGACACTTGCAGTGAGTAAACCTGCAAAATCAGTATTGTGCGCAGAAGAAGAGTGCTTGATTGGTTGCACCAGCTGAAAGGATTACAGATTATGAAAATATATAAGCTTTGATTAACCCATGGGATTTTAAAAGATTAAGAAGGGGATGAATCAAAATTGACCTTTGTTTGCGCCTTATGTGTATGGAGTGGATGCAGTTGTGTGCGGAGGAAAGTCGTCAGGTTCGTGTGTGTATGTGCGTGCATGCATGGATATATCCAACGTCTGACAACATTACATTATCTTCTTCTCCATTTCAGTTTCATCGTCATCATCATCATCATCATCATCATCATCATCATCATCATCATCATCATCATCACAATTGTTTGTTTGTTAACGTATTCATCGATGAATCAATTCCTGTATTGAAGTTTGTATTGTGACTGAGCTCGCCCTTTTGATTAGAATTTGAATGGTTGTATATCTATATACCTTTCTTTCATTTATTCATTTTGTTGTTTTTGGAGTGGGGGTGAAGGAGGGGGGGGGGTCCGAGAGAAAGGGTGGGTAAGAAGGTTGGGCGGGTTTTTGTTTGTAGTCGTGTGTTTAGGGCTCAAGCGTGCACCATCCCTATGTCCGTTATAAGTTATCTACATATGGTTAGGTAGCTCCACTCCTCCACCCTCCTCCCTGTCCCTACCCTCACTACCCTCCCTCCGTTCACCCATCCTCCGTTTCTACCAAACCCTCCTCCCCACGCCACGAGCTCCTCTTTCCCCCGATGTTACATACATTTGTTGTTTATTTTTTCTAGATGTGCGTCATCCTTTATGATAATTATCATTACTATTGTGTATTATCATCATGACAGTCACGATATCATTGATGTTGTTATTAACACCCGTGCTTCTCTTTCCCCTCATATTGCATACATTTGTTGTTAGTTTATTTTTTTCTAGATGTGCAGTATCCTTTTTATTGTCATTACCATCATTATTTTGTATTATCATCTTATCATCATGACATTATTGATGTTGTTATCAACACCCATGCTCATGGCATCATCGATGCTATTATTAACACCCTCGCGCAAGAGGACTTGGCTTTCGTTTACGTCACTTTCCATCTGCTAACAGAACAAACACAGGAGCCTTTAGCTTTTCAAGATTGTGTTGACTTTGCTAAGTAAACAACTCTACATTTCTTCTTAAAGCAACGAAGGTGGGATTTGTTGAAACAACTGATGGAAATATAAACAAACTTCGGGTCCTCTTTCATCCTTATCGCCCCTACTCTCCTGTCCTTTTCCTCACCCTCTCTCTCTCCCTTTACCCTCCCCCCCTCCCCCCAATCTCTTCACACACGCACACGTGACTCCGCCGATGTCCAGGAAATGGGTATCATTATTGGTTATATTATATGGGATGGATAGATCAATGTTAATTTGAATGTAATACCTAAAGTATGGCTTTCTAGAAAGGTCAGACAAAAACCTGACGAAGAAGGAAGAGAAGACGATTTCGCTTTAGCGATACTTCACTGCTGAATAGCCGATTATGCAGAATAAGTGAGGCTGCAATAAAAGCAGTACGACTAGTACAAACATTAACTGACTAGACCTTTACCGACGATTACAAAGCTAA
>JADBJO010002400.1:153841-156341 GCA_016801955.1 Conus betulinus
CATCTGCCCAACAAAGGGAGTGCAATTTTGAGTGTGTGTGACCGTTTGTTATCCCGCCATTATTTAAGGCAGCCACACACCACTTTCGGGGAAGGTGCATGCTATGTGTAACGTGTCATCCATACCAACGGCCAAACTGGCATTCTCTTCGGAAAGTTGGTGGTGATGAGATTTTACGTGTGTGCGCGATGTTATGCGTGCGTTCACACACGGAACCTCCGTATATAGTCTCATTAGAAGGAATACATGGGAAATGGAGTAGAACCAATGTTAACTCCATGGGAAAAATCCCCCTGTAGGGAAACGTCCTAGCGGAGATTCGAACCCGCAACCCCAGGATCACCAAGAATACGAGTCCGGCGCTCAACCACTGATCTATTCCAGTCCCCATCTGTCTCATGTCACCTGTGCTTTTGTTATCGGTGTGTTTTCTCGTGTCTTCCATGGGTGTTTTGTGTTCTCATTTCTGGTTGTGTTATCAGTGTCATCATACGTCATCAGTGTCTGTATATTTCGTCAGCAGTTGCTCTCTGGGATCATTAGTGGCTGTCACGTGTCATCAGTGTCTGTCTATTATTGCGTCAGCAGTTACTGTCTGGGATCATTAGTGGCTGTCACGTGTCATCAGTGTCTGTTATTTATAGCCTGTCTCTCTAGTGTCTTCATGCTTCTCCTGTGCCATCCGCGTTTGTCATGCATTCCAGGTATGTGGTTTGTGTCATGAACGTATATCTTGCGTCATCAGTGTCTGTACACCTTTATCATCAGTGTATGTAGTGTGTTACAAGCGCAGGCATCATCAGTGTATTCACATTCACTGGTGACGCAATACAATAATGATATAATATTGTGTCATTATTGTATTGCGTCACCAGTGAATGTATTTTGTCATTTTTGTTTTTACTGCGTCATCAGTGTATGTATTGTGGCGTTAATGTATAAATCATCCACGTATGTTCTGTGCAATCAGTGGATATATTTGTGTCATCAGGTTACATGTTTGTATCATCAATATCTGTATTGTGTCATCAGTGCCTGTCTTGTGTCATTAGTACCTATAGTGTGTCATCAGTAAATGTCTTGTGTCTTCATTGACTGTATTATCTCATCAATGTAAACATTATGTCATTGGTGTATATACTGCGTCATCATCATCGTATTACTGTGCCATCAGTGAATGTAATGTGTTATACTCTACTTTCTCATCAATGACTTGTCAAGTCATCTCTGAATGCATTATGTCATAAGTGGATCCATTGTACTATAAGCGTATGTATTGTGTCATCAATGTGTTTATTGTGTCATCCGTGTAGGTAATGTATCATCATTGAATGTGTTCAGTGCATGCAGTGAGTGTTGTTAGTGTATATGAATTGTAATATCAATCCCTGTCTTTTGTCATCAGTGTATGTGCAGTGTCATCAGTGTATATGCAGTGTCATCATTGTTTATCTGTCTTGTGTCATCGGGTCTCTTTTAAGCCACCAATCTTCGTCTTGTGTCATCAGTATTATGTATTCAGTTATCAATGTCTATTTTTAAGACATTAGTGTCTGTCTTAGGTTATCAGTGTTATCAGTAATGCCTGTAATCAATATTTGTTTTTGTGTCATCAGTGCCTGTCTTTAGTGATCAGTTACTGACATGTGTCACTAGCGTTTGTTTTCAGTCTTTTGCCATCAATGTCTGTCTTCAGTTGTTAATATTTTTCTGGTGTCATCCATGTCTGTCTTCAAGTATCCACCTCCGCTAGCCTGTATTCAGTAATCAGTATCTGTCTTGTATTCTCAGTCTCTGTCTTCAGTTATTGTCTTGTGTCCCCTATGTCGGTCTACGATTCAATATTGGTGTTTTGTCATCAGTATCCTTCTTCAGTTGTCAACGTCTGTCTTGTGTCTTCAATGTGTGTCTTCGATTCTCAGTGTAATGTCCAATCTTGTGTTATCCATGTATGTCTTCAGTGATCATTGTCTGTCCTTGTGATTGATGTTTTTTGTCTTCCTTTATCAGCATCTATCTTGTGTCGCTCATGTTTGTCTTCCATGATCAGTGTTTTTCCTGTGTCACCAGTGTCTATCTTCAGTTCATAATGTCTGTCTTCAGAAATTAACGCGTTTTTTTGTAGAATCATTGTCTGATTTTAATTGGTTAGAAAATGTGCTGGATTCATATCTTTCGCAATCAGAATTCTGTAGACATAGGGTTTGAAGCGAAAATCCTCCTTTCGCTTAGTCTCTCTCTCTAGTCTCTCTCTCTCTCTCTCTCTCTCTCTCTCTCTCTCTCTCTCTCTCTCTCTCTCTCTCTCTCTCTCTCTCTTCTTCTTCTTCTTCTTCTTCTTCTTCTTCTTCTTTCTTCTTCTTCTTGTACTCTTCCATGTTTTATTTTTCTCTTTGCAATTTCTTTTTTTTCTTTCACGTTTTCTTTCATCTATTTTCCATGCCAATGTCTACACGAGTAGTAGTAGAACTTTCCCAAATGGATTTTCTTCTCCTCCTGCAAC
>JADBJO010002400.1:158841-166341 GCA_016801955.1 Conus betulinus
TAGTGGAGGACGATAAAGACATCCAAAAAAAAAAAAAAGAAAAGAGAGAAAGAAAGAAAAGAAAGAAAGAAAAAAGAAAGAAAGAAAAAGAAAGAAAGAAAGAAAGAAACTGAGCCACAGAAGGCGATAGAAACGAGAAAATGACTGCCACCCAATCTCCAGAATTAGATGTATAATTTATTCTGAAAGACCCCCGTTCGTCGTGGAGATTAAATGGGAAGGATGCATGATGGAGGGTAAAGGAGGAAGGAGAGGAGGGGGGGGGGGGCAAGTTTTATTCAGATATCAGTCCGTCTGCTTTGTACGCACGAAGCAACGTAAGCTCAGCTGCATTGTCACAGAGTACTGTGTTGAAAAGAGGCCTTGATTTAATGGCCGTCAACACATTATCTGCGACCCTGTGTGTGACAACTTTGAAAAAAAAAAAATCTTGCTTTGAAAACTGTTACAGGAGTCACAATCTCGCTCCAAATGGCCTAGACATTGACGCGTGCCAAAAATAGAAGTATTCCTCAGGTTTACCTTGTTTTGCAGGGTCGTTGGGTCGTATGTATAAAAAATATATATATATATATATATATATATATATATATATATATATATATATAATCCAGCTAGTTCCATTTCTCTACTATTATTTTTGTGTCGCCCTTTCCAAGTGTGTCTGCTCTTCGGGAGGGCGGGGGTGGAGGGGTAGGGTGAACGAAACCTACCAGAAGAGAAAATGAGGATTTAAAAAAAAAAAACATTCGGATCACGTGCGGCACGGAAGACGTTTCACGCAGCCGGTGCAGAAAGGTGTGAACCAAGGCCGTTGTGTCGTGCAAGGATTACGTAAAGATCAAGACAGCCGGTGACGTGTCTGAACAAAGAACAAATGTGGAGGCGGTCAACACTGACAGTGTTGCAGTTATTCATGCGAAATTGTGGGTTGTAGAATCTCCGTTCATAACTGCCTTACAAGAATTTATTCATTCAACTCCCAGCTCTAAATGGTATGTAAGATAATTGTGTATGTAAAAAAAAATGCCCCTGTTTTGCACAGCTGCCGCAAGTTGTTCTGTCAAACATGTTCGATTTTCGTGAGTGAGTATTTCAGCAAAAGAAAAGGTGTTACTGTGCAGGCCTACAGTTGTTCGACTAATATTAATTTTATGCAGAGCTTTTTTTTTCTCATGAAGTAGTTAACTCAACAATATTTGTTAGCTTGTCGTGTCTTCGGTTATGTTTTGGTGTTTCCTTGATTGAACAGACATTTCATTAGATTGGATTTTTTTTTTTTTTTTTTTGTCCGTCGCCTCTTAACCTTCGCCCATAATGTTGACTATACACCTGCGTCAGTTGATTGGTTTTGATTTCTGTTGGCAGAATTACTCACAAGGTACCAAATCAATTCTAACCAATCTGGAATGTGTGTCAATACCGAATTCTTTAAATCAAGCGTCCGGTCGGTAAGATTTGGAGACAATTGATAATTGTTTACGAAGGAATATTTTTTTACGGCTGATTAACACTTTCAGATGATATGAACTTAACTTTCGGATTCTCGATATCCTGTCTACAACCCAACAGGGTACACGGGGGAGTACTGTCACTGTTTCTCCTGGTAGAGGAAATACTTGTTTTCACTCATGAACTGACTTGAGCACCTACTGTTCACAACTTCAGCTGGAAAAGATGATGATGATGATAACAAGGAGGAAGAAGAAGAAAGAAAATGTAGGAGAGAAGGAGAAGAAGAAGACGTAGAAGGAGAAGAAGACATAGATGTATAACGAGAAGAAATCTTCTTTCAGTCTTAAATTGAAGTAGTGTGTGTGTGTGTGTGTGTGTGGGGGGGGGGGGGGGGTCGTGTGTGTGTACTGGTTCTTTTTTTTTTTTGTTTTGTTTTTTTTTTTAGCTGTG
Source organism: Conus betulinus (assembly GCA_016801955.1). NCBI lineage: Eukaryota > Metazoa > Mollusca > Gastropoda > Neogastropoda > Conidae > Conus > Conus betulinus. The sequence goes on from JADBJO010002400.1 coordinate 160,747, forward strand.
TATTTTGTAAGGGATACCTAGCGAAATGCGGATCCGGGATCAGTTATACAATGACGGTGGACTGCGCTCTCCCGAGAAGCCTTCTAGTTTTTGCTTTTCCCCACACAAGACACCTGAGACCTTCGTGGTTTTAGTGATTTGCGAATCAGGCTGGCGTTGTTTTTAAGGGAAACCGAATTCCTAGTCTTTGATACAACGATATAAAGATGCCAGTCTAAAAAGCTGTGGTCACAAATGGGAAGGTCATGTTTTGTTCCGATATTGCATTATCAGCCTACACAGAGAGAGCAAGAGCCAGCGGTCTGATTCTTGCCCCGCAGGGAAATATGTCCAAGAGCCAGCAGCAGCCATGGCTGTCAGCACACAGGTTAACGCAACTTCTGCAAAAACTTTGTCTTGCAGCTGTTTTGTAGGCCCTTTATTTATCTTAATTTCCAAGTGGTTTCAAAAGGTTGAAACGCTTTGTGTCCGTTTTGTAATTTGTCCGTTCTTTCGTTTGGCGGCGCAGTAGTATCGTTTTTATGAATTTTTAAAAAAATAATATGCGGTGTCCCAGTGGCCGACAAAGTTGAGCTCAGGAGAGAAAAAAGCATTTACGCTCTGTTACATTCAATTTTCATGATTTCCTCCGTTTTTTTTTTTATTTTAAGTATATATGTTATATGTTATGTTTATAATTTAGGGAAAAGTAGATATGGACTTAACAAAAGAAACAATTATTAATGTCAGAGCAAACGGATACACTTAATAAAAAGGTCTATTCTACCAGTGACTGATTCTATTTGTCACTATGTGAATGATACAGTGTTTACTTATAAAGGAGTCGAAAACATTTCGCCAGCCACCGTTTCGGATTAACTCTTTCTACTCTTTTTTTATTAACCTTTCTTTCGTTCGTTCTTCGTGTTTTTGTGTTTTTTTTCCTTAACAAATTTTTTTTTCGAGATTTTGATGCTATTTTTCTTTCTTTTTTTTTTTTTTTTTTTTTTTTTATTGGTTTGGTTAAAAAAAAAAATTAGTATTGCAGGCATGCTAAGCCCTTACAGCGGCTTGAGAGGGAGGAATTCAGTCAAAAACTATGTATCTTGGTCTCGTGAGGAACAACAACAGCAAGAAAGGAAAAAAAAAGGTTCCTCTAGAAATGCATTAAGTTTAGTTCTCGGTGAACTGTGGTGATTTTTCTTTTCACCTGGAAGGAGCAGCATGACAGAGAGATTTGTCTGCCCGTTCATTTACCGTTGTGGTCAGGTGCGCGGAATGCTTTCGTAAGAACATCGATCGTGGGGAGTTGTGCTTCTGGAATTATCTCCCTGTAGGCGGTAGATGTTTGAACAATACCGCGAGGGAACTGAGCCTGAGCAATTAGCAATGCATTACAAGCCAAGCCAGTAAGTCGTGCCGTTATGCGCGTTAACTGAAAGAAGTGTTACCAAGTTTATACAATGTGTAACACATTTTTGAATTCTGCATGAAAATCACTGCTGGAAGATTTTGATTATCATTTGGTGTTTACACACAAGCGCGCGCGCGCGCGCGCACACACACACACACACACACACACACACACACACACACACACACACACACACACATATATATATATATATATATATATATATCGCGCGCGCGCGCGCGTGTGTGTGTACGTGTGTGTGTGTGTGTGTGTGTGTGTGTGTGTGTGTGTGTGTAGCGGTCGAAAGGCCTAGAAGCAGGCAATATGTACAGTTCTGTCTTCGACATTGGTTACGATGGTCTCCATAGGCTGCTAGTTAAGGGTTTCATATTTATAATATATTTCCATACTTTTCATTTTCATTTTCTTTAATCCTTCCACCCGCCCGTACCACCACCCCCCCCCGCCCCCCCCCCCCCCCCCCCCCCCCCCCCCCCCCCCCCCCCCCTTCGAATGTTTGCCATGTCATTATTAATGATGCAGAAATTGAAATCCCCCACTAATAAATTGTTCAACATATACATGTATATATATATATATATATATATATATATAAAGATAGAGTGAGAGTGTGATAGATGTGTGTGTGTGTGTGTGTGTGTGTGTGTGTGTGTGTGTGTGTGTGCGCGCGCGCGCGCGCGCGCACGTGTGTATGTATGTGTGTGTGTGACGCGTAAAGTTGAAATTTCCTGACTTTGACATTATGCAGGTTGTGTTGCTGAATGTTGATATCAAGTAATCTGCTTGCTTGATGTCAACATTATGCAAATTATCAGCATCGAACAAACGCACTTTGGCTAATCTTGACGGAATTCTACATTATCCAGGTGACTTATTTTTTTCCTCTAAATTTAACATGAGCTTTTACGGTCTCTTGCCTCTTGCTTGAGAAAGCCCTTCACCTCCACCCCCTTATACATTTTTATACAAGCATATTTTTTTGCTGCGGTCTCATCGGCACACTTTTTTTTTTCTGCGGTGTCATCTGTACAAACATTTTTTTTTTTTTCTTGCGGTCTCATCTGTGCATATTTTTTTCTTGCGGTCTCGTCTGTACATATTTTTTTCTTGCAGTCTCTTCTATACATTTTTTTTTTTTTATCTGTTCATATTTTTTTTCTTGCGGTCTCATCTTACATACTTTTTTTCTTGCGGTCTTATCTGTACATATTTTTTTCTGCGGTCTCATCTGTACATATTTTTTTCTGCGGTCTCATCTGTACATATTTTTTTCTTGCGGTCTCATCTGTACATATTTTTTACATATTTTTTTCTTGCGGTCTCATCTGTACATATTTTTTCTTGCAGGCTCATCTGTACATATTTTTTTTCTTATCTGTACATATTTTTTTCTTGCGGTCTCATCTGTACATATTTTTTTTTTCTTGCGGTCTCATCTGTACGTTTTTTTTTTCTTACGGTCTCATCTGTACATATTTTTTTTCTTGCGGTCTCATCTGTACATATTTTTTTTTCTGCGGTCTCATCTGTACAAAACATTTCTTTCTGCGGTCTCATCTCTACAAACATATCCTTTTCTGCGGTCTCATCTGTACAAACATTTTTTTCTTGCGGTATCATCTGTACAGATTTTTTTTCTGAGGATTCATCTGTACAAAACATTTTTTTTTCTGCGGTCTCATCTGTACAAACATATTTTTCTTCTTCTGCGGACTGATCTTTGTTGACGAGCGATCATTGCATTTGTATTAACACCAGCGCCTGTTATTCTGACTACCCCAAGAATATAGCCACACTCAAGTTTGTCATGTCACAGACCCTTCACGGCCTTTCTACATGGCGCAGTCAATGTGAAGGTCGCCATGAGGCCACTCGCCGGAGGAGACAGTGCGTTGCCACTGCTGCCGGCCAACACAAGTACCAAGTCCTCTCCACCAACACCTACTGGGCAGTGTTTGCGTAGTTGCGAAAGCGGATTAAGTGAACGACGTCCCCTCCCTCCTCCTCTCTCTCCCCCCCCCCCTCTCTCTCTCTCTCTCTCTCTCTCTCTCTCTCTGTCTCATTATCTCTGTCACTCTGTCTCATTCTTTCTCTCACACTCTCTCACTCTCTCACTCTCTCTCTCACTCTGTCACCTTCACTCTCTCTCTCTCCACCCCACCCCCCCCCCCCCCCCTCTCTCTCTCTCTCTCTCTCTCTCTCTCTCTCTCTCTCTCCGGAGGTTGCCTCCGCGGCTATCCAGCGACAGGTCTCACCGAGCTTGTCTCCCCTGAATGCTGTAACACGAGCTTAGCATGGACATGGGGTGTGGAGAAGAAGATCTGGAAACTGAGGTCACCGTGAAACCGGGACCACTGAAGACTTTGTGACGTTTCTTTTGTCTAGTCTGTGAGAACACAGACCATTTCACAATGCCAGGGCGCCAGAAGGCGCGTTAACAGCAGCAGCACCGTGTGAACTGCTATTGATCGGTAGAACTCTGGGCGACGTCATTTTCATTCAGGCCGGTTTGCACGTTGAAGTGCAGCAGTGGTAACAAAGGTCGCGATTGTCACAATTATTGATTGTGTGAAAAGTTTTTTAATTTTTTTGTATTTTTTCATTTTTTTTTTTTAATTACAATTTTTACCTTATGTGACTGCAGGTTCCCAGCTTCTGTTTAGACGTATCCCGGTTTCTGGTAGTCTGCTGGTTGGCTTGGGAAGATCTCAGACTGTTGTTCTCTTCGTTCTTCTAACAGAGGTTTCTGGCCTGGAAGGTTGCTGCTACTTAATCAACGGGGATGTAATTCCACCTGGATCGCACGTATTTGACGCCGGTCTGATGCTAATTACGTTTCTCCGGATAGGCGCATACTAGTCTCCGACAGTTGCAGCTTAGTCTGTGCGTTTGAACTAACAAGTTGGCAGTGACAAGACTGTGTGTTCTGTTCGAATATTGATGCATCGTCCGTGGCGACAGTTCAATCGAACTAAAGTTTACTGAAGTGAATGTCTCCTCGTCCTTACTATTCGAAAACGCTTCTGTGTGGACAAGAAAATACCGACGCTTCTGTGTGGACAAGTAAATACCGACGTGGCAAGAGAGTTAAAACGCGACGTTCTGGATATGAATTAACAACCAACCCTTGAGTGATAACAAAAAAAAAAAACAAACAAACAAAAAAAACAAAACCAAACAGAAACCTGGCAAGAGAGTAAAAAAAAAAAGCGATGTCCTAGACATAAATAAACAACGACCTTTGATTGATTTCCCTGAAGTAACAGTTGCTTCTTGAAAGCGCATCAACACCGCTATTCGTTGTGGAGGATTCAGAGGCAAGAGTTCCCAGCCGCACGACCTTCGCGATGGATCGAGGGAGGAAAAAAAGCAAATGTCCTCCCCGGAATCCATGGCCATGGCCCGCCAGTGCTCTCTCATGTCCTCCTGTCGGAATATGTCCCCCGTGTCCTCGCATCGACGACAGAAGTCTTCGGACGCCTTCTACGGCGACCTGGACCTTGCGAGGTCGCCGGAAGTGCAGCACCTGTGGGCTCACGGGAACGAGCCCTTCCGGCCCAGCAGCCGGAACCGGCTGGGGTCGGACCGCTGCGGGACCCCCTTGGTGAGACAGCGCATCGTGCTGGCCAAGCTGACGTCACATCGCTCCTGGCCTGTGTCTCCCTCACGGTAGGCTTGAGCTTTGAAGCTTAGGGGGTGGGGGGGTGGGGGGAGGGGGGCAGGGGGGATAGGTCGTTAGGGTAAGGTAGGGGTGGTGGGATTGTGTATGTGTGTTTGTGTGTGTGTGTGTGTGTGTGTGTGTGTGTGTGTGTGTGTGTGTGTGTGAGGAGGGGAGGGGAGGGAGGAGGGAGGTGAGGTGAGGAGGATGATTCGTTGCAAGTATGTGCATCGTTTCTGTTCTTGCTCAGCTTCTCTCTCTCTCTCTCTCTCTCTCTCTCTCTCTCTCTCTCTCTCTCTCTCTCTCTCTGTCTGTCTCTGTCTGTCTGTCTGTCTGTCTGTCTGTCTGTCTGTCTCCCCCCTCTCTCTCTGTGTGTGTGTGTGTGTGTGTGTGTGTGTGTGTGTGTTGTTTAGCAACACACTCGATATTCTCTATGTCTGTGTCAGGTTGTTTATGTTGTCTGTTTGTTTCAACGATAAAATGTTAGGGTTTAGTTCTTAACAGCTGTCTTTCCTTTATTTCT
>JADBJO010002400.1:171341-178841 GCA_016801955.1 Conus betulinus
CACGGGCGCAGCGAGCGCTTCTGCATGCTGACGTCGTGTCTGTGTGAGTTGCGTCTCGCGCATAGCGTGCAACATTTGCCGTATGTGTGGAGTGGTGTGTTTGTTGTCTTGTGTGTGTCGGCAGTGTGTTGGGTGGTGTGGTGTGTGCGTAGCTGTGCGTTTTGGGCGTGCGTGTATGCGTACGATGCGTACAGTTATGTAAGTACAAATGGGTAGTGTAAAGGTGGTAGTCATGCTGCGTGTGTGTGTGACGTGTGTGTGCGTGCGAGAAAGGATACAATGACGTGGCGCGCTAACCAGGAATTGGCATTGCGTAGTGTTTTGTTCTAGTGTGCGCATGATTGTGTGTGTGTGTGTGTGGTGTGTGTGTTGGTGTGGTGTGATGTGTTCCATGCCGTGAGTGCGCACCCCCACTCCACCACCTCACATGCCTTTCGGCTAAAAACCACCCTTAGCGTCTAATCAGGCTAATCTCCGCATCCTGGTCTAGACTCCTTGATAAATCTGCGTCCTTGTTGTCCCCCCCCACATACCCCGCTAGTGTTAAACACTGTATCATGTGAAGCTCGTTATAAGCACACAGTAAGTTTATAAAAGAAGGACTAGGCAAACGAAGAGAGGGAGAGGGAAGAAGAGGAGAGGGGAGACAGACCCGAGAGCAAGACCGAACAGAAAGAACCAGACAGGGGAGAGAGGACAAAAGACAATGAGAGAGAGATAGAGACCGGGACATGAGGAAGGCGCAGAGGGGGGGATAGGATGGGGATAGGAGACGAGAAGATAGAGTGGAATCCACAAAGGAAGGAACGGAGAGACTGAGGGAGGGGAGAAGTATAGCAAAGGACAGAAGTTGAAAGGAGAGAGAGAGAGAGAGAGAGAGAGAGAGCGCGAGGAGGCGATGAAAGGAAAAAAAAAAACTGGAAGAATAAGAAAGAAAGAAAGAAAAGAGGGAGATAGACAGGACAGAAGAGGAGGGGGAGGATCGCGGGGGGGGCAGGGGGGCATGGGAAGAACGAGAATAACATAGAGAGAGAGAGAGAGAGAGATGGCGGACTGACAGACACACGACAGAGACATAAACGGAAGACTGACGAGACAGACGAAGACAGAGATAGAGATAAGTACGAATGCCATCTCTGCTATTGATCCCAGTTATCTTCGCCCCCTCCAGATAGGAAGTAGTTTCCACCATTCCACCCCAGCCCAAACACCCCCGCCTGATGTTGGCGTGCTTCACACCTTGTTTAGTTTATTTTTTTTTTTCTTTAAAAAAAAAGGTCCAACGGGGGGGGGGCATACCACCACACACACACCCCTACAACACACACACACCACACACACACCACCAACACACACAACACACACACACACAGTCCTTGTCAGACTCATGGCACTCAAAAATCGAAATTGAACCAAGCTAATGGAAGCTTAATGAAAACAGGTGGCCATGATTAGCCCACTGAGCACGAACTAAATTCCATTTTTAGTGCACTCTCTCTCTCTCTCTCTCTCATCTCCCTCTCTACTGTGTGTGTGTGTGTGTGTGTTGTGTGTGGGTGTGTGTAGTGGTGTGTGTGTGTGCGGTTCACCGGACCCACGTTTGACCCGGTTGTGGAGGTCTGCGGTCTCCCCAGTTGCCTTTTTCTAGCTTCAATTGCTCCTTCCGTCATTGTTCCTAAGCGTCTGCGGCTTGTTAGGGCGTTGATAGTACAAAGTTCTCATCTTCATTGGCTTACAACTCTTTTTGTGTGTGTGTGTTCTGTGGTCGGCTGGACTGTAAACAAGATGATGTGGCTTGACTTCCTAAGTCGAGGGGTTCAGTACTTCCACCAGCTTGGATAAACTTTTTTTTTTAACAAAGAAAAAAGTTGGCGGATAAACCGATAGTGTAAAGTATATGGAGAGGTAGAGAGGGAGAGACGGACACACACGCATACAGACACACAGACACATATAGACACAAGCGCGCGCGAGCGCACGGAGGGAGTGGGGGGGGAGAGAGAGAGAGAGAGAGAGAGAGAGAGAGAGAGAGAGAGAGAACACATACACGCACATAAACGCACACACACACACACACACACACACACACCACACACACACACACACACACACACACACACACACACACACACACACACAACACACACACACCACACACACACACACACACACACACACGTTCTTTCATCTCTCTTTCTCTCTCTCTGTCTGTCTGTCTGTCTGTCTGTCTGTCTGTCTGTCTGTCTGTCTGTCTGTCTGTCTCTCTCTCTCTCTCTCTCTCTCCACGCGCACACAAACGAGGAGTTAATAAATGAAGACTGCACACGCGCACACACACACACACACACACACACACACACACACACACACACACACACACACACACACACACACGCACACACACACGCACGCACGCACCCACGCACACACACACACACACACACGTACGCACGCACGCACGTATGCATGCGCGCACGATAGCACGCACACACACACACACACACACACACACACACACACACACACACACACACACACACACACACACACACACACACACACACACTCACGCACGTATGCATGCGCGCACGATAGCACGCACGCACGCACGCTCTCTCTCTCTCTCTCTCTCTCTCTCTCTCTCTCTCTCTCTCCTGTGTCGCTGGACCACAAAGGCAGAAGTTGGGCAAGTCGATTAAAGAAAAAAAAAATGATAGAAAAGAGGAAAGGTAGTCCAAAAGAAATTTCAGACGGCAGGAGTACAATTTGTAGCCTTGTCTGAAAGCTGCTCTCCTTCCTCCCCTCCCCACGGTTTCCCCAAATGAGAAAGGTGTAGTGCTACTTACAAGTATAGTGTAGTGTAGTGTAGTGTAGTGTAGTGTAGTGTAGTGTAGTGTAGTATAGTATAGTATAGTATAGTATGGTATGATATGGTATGGTATGGTATGGTGTAGTATAGTATAGTATAGTATAGTATGGTATGGTATGGTATGGTATAGTATAGTATAGTATAGTATAGTAGTATGGTATGGTATGGTATGGTATGGTATAGTGTGGTGTAGTATAGCATAGTACAGAATAGTGTAGTGTAGAGTAGTGTAGTGTAGTGTTTTGTTGAGTTTGGAGTGTAGTGTAGTGTAGTGTAGTGTAGTGTAGTAGTACAGTATAGTATAGTGTAGTGTAGTCTAGTGTAGTGTAGTGTAGTGTAGTGTGTGGTGGTGTTGTACAGTGGAGTAGAGTGGAGTACAGTGTAGTATATGTAGTATAGTATGGTGTGGTATGGTATCGAGCAGTACAAAGTAGCACAATACCTGTAAGTACCGTACGGTATCGACGGTACGGTACAGGATGGTAAAATGTGGTGTAGTATACCGTAGAGTAGTGTAGCATAGCTTACTATAGTATAGTATGAATATAATGCAGTACAGTATGGTATAGTTCAGTTTAGCACGGCGCATCGTGGTATGGTATACCACGGTGCGGTACAGTAGTGCTTGGTATTGTACATTACAGCAGTATACAGCATACTGTCCTAAAATGGGCCTAGAATGCCAACCTCGGACGCAGCGACACAAAACAATGCAGCACAAAACAGCAGCACACAGCGGCCCCAAAACAGGGCAACACCACATGTTCACCAGCAAAGAGAAGGAAAGGAAACAACAAAACGCACACTTCCTCATGACTAAAGACAAAAAAAAAAAGGAAAGAAAGGAAAGCAAATGATATGCATCACCATGAAACCAAAAGATCGGAAAGCAAAACACAAACTTCATCATGACAAGAAAAAGACAAGGAAACAAAACAGAACACGCACCTCACCATGAAACGAAAAAGACAAGAAAACTAGACCTATCACATACATCAAAACGAGCAAAAAGACAAAAAAGTATATACTTTACCATGGGAAAAAAAAATCAGAAAAAAGCCGATACTTTCCAGGAGAAGGAAGAACATGCTAATGCATGCAAAAAAGAAAGACCAGAAAACAAAGCAGAACGCATATTTTATCCTGACATGAAAAGACGAGAAAAACAAAAAAAAAACGCAACGCATACCTCACCACGTCACTAAAAATATGCAAAGGCAAAACACTTTGTCATCATAAAAAGAAAGCACAAGAAAGCAAAGCACATTTTTCACCATGGAAGAAAAGGGGGGAAAAACAACAACAAACGGATCACAATTCACACCTTGCCACGACAAGCAACGAAAAGACAAGAAAAACAAAAACATAGCACATACTTCACCATGAAAAGAAAAAGACAGAACAAGAAAATTTTTTTTAAAAAACCTTCATCGTGACAAGTAATGATAAGAAAAGAAAACACACATTTGACCATGAAAAAAATGACAACAAAACAAAGCACACACCTCACTTTGAAAATTGATGACAAGAAAATTAAAACAAAACATATACTTCACCATGAAGAAAAAAAATAAACAAGGAAAGATAACACAACAAAGATACAAACTTCACCTTGAAAAAGAACACAAAACATACTTCACTGCGAAAAGACAAGACAGGAACCCAAGACAGAACACGCACTTTTACCATTGCAAGAAAAAACGATAAGTAAAACACACACCTTACCATTACAGAAAAAGACAAGGAACCCAAGACAGAACACATCCTTCACTACGAAAAAAAAGACAAACAAAAAAACACATACTTCACCGTGATTGAAAAACAAAAAACAACCAATCGACCCCCCCCAAACGCATACTTCACCATGGAATGAAAAGACAACACACACACACACATACACACACACACACACACACACACACACACACACACACACACACACACACACACACACACACACATACGGGTGCGCGCGCACTCACACACACCATTAACACAGAGCAACATAAATTAGAACAAGGTTATACAAAATCACTTGTCATCTCTGGAAGCGATAGCAAGACAAAAAAAAAAAAAAAAAAAAAAAAAAAAAAAAAAAAAAAAACCACCATTACCACCACCACCACAACAACCCCAAAACAAACAAACAAACCAACAAAAAAATCAACCAAAAACAAAACACAACACACCGGAAGCGACTCCTCACAAAGCCAACTGATCTTAACACTACTGCGCACAGCTCTGCACGTCAGAGTGCTGCATGATCACATCAGCGGTAGGACCCTTCTTAAGGACGCATTTCCCGGCTACCAATCACAACGAAGTGTACAGAATCCGAAAAATGACGTAGCCTGATTCATACAGTGACATATAAAAATAGAAGTAACAACACTGAAAAAAAAACCCCAAAAATGGTTCTTAAACAACATAGTCTTTAAACCTTCTTTTGCTGCTTTTTATAATTCACTTGAGATTGAAAACAGTGAAGAGATGAATGTTGTCTGTTAAAGTCAAAGGTCATAAAGAAATCTGTTCTGATCCTGTACGTCACTTCTTTCCCAATGCACCGTAGTAGGTAACGTTCTCAGACTGATGCGTGAGATGCTCGGAATTGTCGCTCAAGCAGCGCACACGGTACAACACAGCGCAGCGCAACACAGCACAGTACAGCACAGTCCTAGGGCCACACGAAAAGCGATACAAACAACATCATCACAGCGGCTGGTCACATCACGACTTACCGCATGCCGCACCACATGACATCACACTATGCCACATCACACCCCCGCTACAACTTACCACATAAATCACATTACGCCCGTAAAAATTGCACTCAACCACCCTACATAACAGATTGCCACGCGCCCCCTCCCCAAATAATCAGTGTGGTGTGGTGCGTTTGATCGAACGCACCACACCACACTGCACCGAACTGAATTTCGTCACACAGTGAAATCAAATTCCAGTATCCCACACCACCTCACTCGCCGCACCGTGCAAAAATAGAGCAACAACATTGTACCATACTTTTCCACACCACATTAAACCACATCTAATCAAACCTCACGTCTCCAGACAGAAACGACGCCACACCACGTTACACCACAGCCGTCAAAACGATACCACACCAATCTATACAACACCACGGCGCACAACAAAAAAAAAAAACATAACAAAAGCCCAAGTGAAATGGGAAAACCAGTGGAGAAGCATCCCATCATCAACACCCCCCCCCCCCCTCATCCCCCCCCCCCCCCCCCTCCCTGCTCCCTTCCCTTCTCTGACTGACAGTAGGCGTTTTCCCTTGAAGACTTGTTTGCAGCCATCAGCATCCTAAAAAACGTCTCTGCTTTGTGTGTGTGTGTGTGTGTGTGTGTGTGTGTGTGTGTGTGTGTGTGTGTGTGTGTGTGTGTGTGTGAGTGTATGTGTGTGCGCGCGCGCGCGCCTTGCTTCTATCAACAGTTACAGCAACAAAAAGAAAAAATCTTGGCGCAATGAAAGTCTTCAAGAATGTTTCAGTTTCAAGGATTCCATTCTGCCGTTTAACTATTTCTGCGGTGATCGTGACCTTTTTTTGTTCTTTTCATTTGTCTTTCTTGTGTCTTTTTTGCCCATACCAGTGTGTGTGTATGTGTGTGTGTGTGTGTGTGTGTGTGTGTGTGTGTGTGTGTGTGTGTGCTGTGTGTGGCGCGCGCGCGCGCGTGTGTGTGTGTGCGGTGCGTGATTGTGTGTGTGTGTGTGGTGTGTGTGTGTGTGTGTGTGTGTGTGAGAGAGAGAGAGAGAGAGAGAGAGAGAGAGAGAGTGAATGTGTTGTTGAAGACTCTAATGCGCCAAGAATATCTTAAATTGTTGATGGAAGCAAGGCAGGCAGTTTGCGGCGTGTGCTTGCTAATCCAACAACATAGTGATTATGGGAATGAAGCAGTAACAATAACAACAACAATAATGAATATAATAATAATCTCTCTCTCTCTCTCTCTCTCTCTCTCTCTCTCTCTCTGTGTGTGTGTGTGTGTGTGTGTGTGTGTGACACACACACACAGAGAACTGAAAGAAATGAGATCCTATCTGCCGCTGACAACGTATGCAGGTGACGTAAGTCATGAAAACATGAAGGTAAAGCACCGCACCTCGCCGTCTGTCTGATAAAAAAAAAACGTATGCATGTAAAAAGAAAACGCACAAAAAACGGACACATCAACTAGTTGTTAGTTCTCTAACGTTCAACAGCGTTGTCTTCCCCAGAGCAACTTTATCTTCGTCTTGAACGCAGACCACACCAACTTTCCGCCGTTCATAAGGAAGCAGACACTGAAAAAAAAAAAAAAAAGCAGAGGGAGACAAAGTTTTGAAAGGTCCAACAAAGTCCAGGAAATTAGAGAAAGAGACCAAGATGCAAGCATCTATTTTTTTTTTTTTTCTTTTAAACTGTGAATATCGAATTTCCTTCAGTACCGGGTGCTTCTTCCAAGTACCTTGTGATATATAGACTTGTTCAGGAAAGTTAAAAAAAAAAAATAAATAAGGGAAGATAACTCCTGTCTTTTCATGGCAGATACCTCTTCTTCAGTTTATGGGTCAAGCAAACAGATTTAGAAGTTTAAGGCAGGTGAAGACAGTGCTTCTCTGGG
>JADBJO010002400.1:186341-198841 GCA_016801955.1 Conus betulinus
GTTATTAGGGCGATGGTCCAGAAATGTCTTATAGAGTGAATACAGGCAGATGCCAAAACCTACCCGCCGTATGTGACAAACCAACCTGCCCTACGTAACAAACCTACCCGCCGTATGTGACAAACCTATCCGCCGTACGTGACAAACCTACCCACCGTACATGACAGACCTACCCGCCGTACTTGACAGATCTATCCGCCGTGCATGGCAAACCTACCCTCCGTACATGACAGACCTACCCGCCGTACTTGACAGATCTATCCGCCGTGCATGACAAACCTACCCGCCATGCTTGACAGATCTATCCGCCGCACGTGACAAACCTACCTGCCGTACGTGACAAACCTACCCGCCGTGCATGACAAACGTGACAAAGGTAACCGCCGTACGCAACAAAGGTACCCGCCGTGCATGACAAACCTACCCGCCGTACGTGACAAATCTATCCGCCGTACATGACAAACCTACCCGCCGTACGTGACAAACCTATCCGCCGTGCATGACAAACCTACCCTCCGTGCATGATAAACCTACCCGCCGTACATGACATACCTACCCGCCGTACGTGACAAACCTACCCGCAGTACGTGACAAACCTACCCGCCATACGTCACAATCTACTGCCATGCATGACAAACCTACCCACCGTACGTTGACAAACGTACCCGTCGTACGTGTCAAGGAAGAGGAAATGGGCATGTCTCCATATTCAACCTGTTAGGTAATCCTGAACCATGCCCCCAGGCTCTCGCCGAGGAGTGGTTATCTAGCGGAATGGGGGGCCAGTTCTGGTTCAGGTCCACCCCGTGCAATTCCGTGCCATGTGTTTAGATTTATATTTTCTATAGTTTGGAACCCTTTCAGAATTCTTTTCACGCCATTTCTGACTTGTTAAGCAATCGCTGCCACCCATTTCTCGTCCGCAGGGGGAATGATTTTTGGGCACGGTGAAATCACGGCACTTTACACCGAGGCACTCACGATTCCCTAGGTAAAGGCGACAATCACCAGGCAACTTGTTTCACCTTGGGCTGTCTGTATGATGCGGAGACGTCTGTCTCATGAACTCTTTAGTCTCAAACACCCGAGGGCCACGGTTTACCTGAGTTGATAGCAGACAGTTAGCCTGTTAACCTGGCCTGGGTACTTAGTGACAGCATGGGGAGGCTCTCTAACTGCTAACGCGCAGTCAACTCGGCCATAAATTCCAGTATCCCATTCCGGAGTTTTCGCTTACAGTTCTTTGTTGTCGACGTCACGTTCTTTTTTTGGATTCGTACATGAGGGAGAACACAGTCAACTGGTTTACATGTTGCTTTGGGAATCTGTTTGAATTCTTGAACGAGAAAAAATGGAAGATCGAGAAGAAAAAGAAGGAACTTTAGATTGTTTGTTATCTTGAAGAGGAATGGAGGAGGAAGAGGAGGGCGGAGAAGGAGAGAGAGAGAGAGAGAGAGAGAGAGAGAGAGAGAGAGAGAGAGAGAGAGAGAAAAGGAAGTGGACAAGGTGGAAAGGAGGGTACGGGCACCAAGAACCACGAAATCAGTAAAAAGGATTACCAGACTGGAGACAGGAATCCAACTTTGTCAGGATAGTACAGGGATGTCAGGGGTGTATTCAGCCAGCACTGCTTCCCTCTGTTCCTGATGGAGGAGAGAGAGAGAGAGAGAGAGAGAGAGAGAGAGAGAGAGAGAGAGAGAGAGAGATGATGACAAAAAGAATTGCCACTCACAAGATTGGAGTCCCAAGTTGTCGCACAGTAGAAAGCGACAGCGCGTTCAGCCCTGGACACGTTCAGTGCTTTAACAGCTCACTACCGCTATGGACATTATATTTACAGAGGTTTTTTTTTTTTTTTTTTTTTTTTTACTTTTGTCAAAAGTATAACCGTCTTGTCCGAACTGGCTTAGGAATCAAACTGGAACAGGAAGGAAATGGTATAACTTTTAGCTCAGCTTTATCATGGCATTGTAAAAGTTCTTGAGGATAGTGAAATGAAGATAAGTTATAACTGAAAGTCCATCAGCTGTGGCATACTCGTAAAAGTGTTAATAAAGGGGAAAAAAGGAGATAATTGAACATCTCTTGGTTGTCGCATCCTCCTAACCTTCTGTAGGAAAAGGTAGGGAGAATGTTTGTGATTAGGTATCTGAGCTTCGGTGGGTAAGTACACATTCAGGGAAGCAGTCGTCTAATCTGTGTGGGCAATGGCGGATGATGATGCGTCCGACAGAAGACAAGGGCACAGTGAACGGCGCAGTGTTCACGGGCATGTCACTTTGTTTTGGGGGGTTCATCTCGGCCCGTCACCGACGATTTTCTGCTGGAACTTTGGCGAGAGACTCTTTCTGCCGCCTGTCTGTCTTTTGTTTCGTACTCCTTTTCTCTGTCTCTTGCTTTCTGTCTGCGTGTCTGCCTGTCCTTTTTTTCTTTCATTCTTTTCTTTCGTGTTTTCCCCCTTTCTTTCCTTCACTCTCTTTTTCGTATTTCTTTCTTTCCTTTTCCTTCTTCTTCCTTCCTTTCCCTCCTGCCTTCATTTTTACCCGTTTCTTTCTTTTCTCGTTTTTTCTTGGAGAAATGCGACAATGATACACTTTTAGTGAGTGTTGACTTCGTCTGCATTCCTTTCCTGCTTTGGGAGACGGAGCTCATCGGTCTGAGCAGTGTCTGATGATGATGCGTCCAACAGACAAGGGAGTGCTGAACGGTTCAGTATTCACGGGCCTGTCACTGTTTGGAAGATTGTGTTAGTCGGTCGCAGGCGATTTTCTACCGGAACTCATTCGTGTGAATAGTTTGTTTTTCTCGCTTTCAGTTCTCTCTCTCTCTCTCTCTCTCTCTCTCTCTCTCTCTCTCTCTCTCTCTCTCTCTCTCTCTCTCTCTCTCTCTCTCTCTCTCTCTCTCTCTCTCTCTTTCTCATTTTTCCTTCTGCTGGTCATCTAGGCGAAAGATTGTGTTGTAATGTATTACTATCGTATTTTGTTTCTAATATTTAAAATTTATGTTGTAATGTATTGCCTTGCATTGAACTACTTTTTGCATTGCAGAGTGTTGTAATGTATTGTACTGAATTGCACTAGATCACATTGCATTGCCGTGTACTGTTTTTGTGCTGTAATACACTACACTGTAAAACAGAATTTTGCAACGAATTGACCATCTGTGTACGTCATACCTCCTAACTCTTTTTTCAAGAGCGCTTTCGGCGTCAATCAATTAACTGATTTACTTACTTTAATCGTTTAGCTATAGGACTGCACTTGGCGCAGTGTGGCATCAAGGCCTAGCAGCTGTTGTGTGGCGTGTGTGGTTCACTTCGCCCTTCGTGAATTTTTTAAGTGTATTGTATTGCACAGCACTGAATCGCATTACCTTTGGGTTGCATTGCAACAAACTGCATTGCATGGGATTGTATTGCAGAGCGTAACTGTCAATACAAACAACAAAGTTAAAGGTTAAAGTCACCATGATCTGTACACCATGTGGGCAATGAACTGTCAGCGATTCACCTTGTCTAGTGCACGACAAGACGATAGGTGGAGCGCACCCCTTTTCTTCCAAAACTGTTCATTAACCTTGAACTACTCCGGCCTCACGAATGGATCGAAATCGCGACTGTCAGATCCGCAGACAGATGCTGTGACCCTTTCACCGTGACCCCAGTCACTTTCGAAACAGGCAGTCAGCTGTAGTGCACGACAGTAAAAAGCATGAATACATTGAAGTCTTGCCAGCCTGAGCTCTGCGGAATATCTTATTCTATAATATCGTTTGCCGATGGCCGTTACTCGAGGCTCTAATTATGATGTTGTTGCAATTTGTCGCTAGACGTTTACAACAGATTCCTATTATTCTGGAATGTTTTTCAGTTTTAAATCATCAACGGACGGTCGTTGCTGGTCATCAATCATTAAAATGTGGTTTAAAATAATGTTATCTAGGTGTTAGTCATAAAAAATGGATAGTCGTATAAAGAAATACTTTTATAGATTATGGTCATCACGTTGGTTGATAGTCGTTAACGATTTTAGGTAAACAGAGAACACAACTGTGCAGGGTAGGCAGGAGGAGATAGTTGGACTAACGTCTTTAAAACTGGATTGAGATAGCGAAAAATAGCTACCTTGGATCGTATTTCAGATGTTGTATCCTCCTAATCTTTTGGGGGGGGGGGGGGGGGGGTGAGGGGCGGGGGGGGGGGGGGGGGGGGGGCAGGGAAAGGTCATGACCACTAAACGTCCCTCAGATCTGGCATCTACCTAACCTTCTTTAGGAAAAGGTAGGAAAAAGTGGCGATCACTGAACGTGGCTCAAAAGTCGCATCCTCGTACACTTCTTTGGCGGGTACACCTCGGTATTCATGAAGGACTAATCTAATCGGACTGGGCATAGCCTGATGATAATACGTCCGACGGTGAACGGCGCAGTATTCACGGGCCTGTCACTTTGTGTGTAAGGGTCATATCAAGCTGTCACGGGCAGTTTTTCTGCTGGGACTAGGGCGGGAGGCTAGTTTTTTTTTTTTTTCTCACCGATTTCTGTCTTTCTTTCTTTCTTTCTTTTTGCGACCCCTCTTCGAGAACCTTGCTCATCGCAGCGAAAGGTTGTGTAACGTTGCGTTAGTGCATTTGTGACGCATTGCATAAAATTGCATTGTAGTGTAATGTGTTGCATCGCACTGAATTGCATGGCATAGCAGTGTGCATCGTGTTGAACTTTATGAGATGGTATGGTATGGTATTGCACTGTAGCGTATTGCGTTGCTTCGTATTGCATTATATCGTATTGAATTGCAGTGTGTTGTAATCTATTGAGTCTGTGTGTAGGTTAGATATTCTGCTGTGTCTTGTCCAATAACCTCTCTTCCGAACTCTTTACTTACATTAAAAAAAAAATCAGTTAATTAATTAATTATGTTAGCAGCAGTAACCCCTGGTAAGTATGGTTTCAAAGCTTGCCAGATGTGATTTAGCGTATATGGACTTGTCTAAATTCACAGTGGATGCAGTCATGTCATGGTATATACTCTTTATTAAATGTTTACAAGTGATTTTAGTTGTATTATTGTCATGAATCATGTTATTTGCCAACGAACTTGTTTAATTATAATAAAGTCATGAATGGTTAGTCGATAAAGAACCGTTATGGTCGTAGTCAGTATGAGACGTTTAACGAACGGTTTCATCCTACTGAGTCAGTAAATTAGTCTTTCATCGTTATCTGTTTTAATGATACTTGAGTCCTTATCAGTCACAGCAAAGGGTTTTGTTTGTACTGTAGGCGTTGTTACACTATGTGTTAACGATTATGATATATAAAAGATTACGAAAATCGTTCATCAACTTCTAACGACTTCAGCGTCACTTAAACCCTTCGTTGACAACGATCGACCACAGTATTACAAATACCGTTCATCAGCGACAAAGGATCAAACTACTAAGCAACTAAAACCATTCGTTAAGAACCAAGACTAGTAATGACTCTAGGATAACTAAGACTGTTAACGATCAACTCTTTTAGAACACCGTAGTCGTTTCTCGTTAATGAACGGCTTCAGTGACATTGTGGTCCATAGTCGTTATTGAAAAGTTTTAATTATATAGCATATTCGTTAATTCTTCAAGGTAGCTTTTAGTAATACTACAGTCGTCCGTTTTTTGATGAATAGTGTTAGTAATGTTGTAGTCGTAAGTCTTCAATAAACAGTTTCATGGACAGTGTAATTGTTAATCATTGCTGAACAATTTTAGTGGGCATAATACTATATTCATTAGCAGTTATTTGACGTTTATGTGGCATTGCATTCGGTAATGGTTAGTGAACAGTTCCAATAATATTACAGCCGTTATTATAATCTAACCGAGGCCAGTCAACGATTTAACTGACACAACCGTTGTCAGTCCAAACCGAAGTGCTTTAGTAAGTTTGAAGAAAAGCCAGGGCTTGGCGCACAGCAAAAGGTCTTCAGGGAAGAACCCCTCCTCATGAAAGTGTTTCCTCCTGTAATTCTTTACACCGTAAAGGGACCGGGCCCACATGCAGGTCACGACTCAAGAATGTCTAGAGGCTTGTCAGAGAGGCTGTGTAGATTCGAGCCTACTTCTCAAGAAATGTAGGACACCTCTCGATGTTGAGTCGCCTCGCCTCGTGACGCCAGTCTGTCATCGGGCTCCCCGTGTAAGTTGGAAAATCTTATCGTTACGAACTTCCGTTTCCTTCTTTCATCGACCAGACCCGAGTGGAATTCTCTCAATCTGCTTCCGCTATGGCCTTTAGCGTTCGGGTCCTCTTCCTGCAAGAAATCGAGAGCTGCTTCACACAAATTACCGGCAGATGTACCCCCGAACTCCCTTTGCTTCCAAACTCTGTGGCAACGACTTGGGCTTGGATTCCAGATTCCCTCAGGCTGCTAGCTACACCGGCATGCTTCTCAGTCTTGTACATGTGAGCATCTGCTTGCATTTGGCACAGTGTGTTCGATCAGAACCATGTGTTTTGGGTGAACGTGAGTAGATTACTGTATCTGGTCTCATGCCACTTTTTGTCAATGATTTCTGGGTTTCTTTTTCCTCCCAATTTTGGAAGGTTTGCTGTGCACACCCAGTGATTCATTCCATCCAGTAAATCCCGCTTCTACGCTCTGGCTGTCGCTGTTGTTCCAGAGCAAGATTCGCTCCCTCTGTGGTGTGAAATGTTTTTGCGGTTGCTTTCTGTTGTCATGGTTTATATGGTCTTGATTTTTTTTCCAGTGGATGTTTTATCCATGCGTGCCATATAGACTTTCAGATGTGGATGTAATTTTAGTATTTCTAGGTCCTGACAACATAGGTAATTTGGAACCAATGATTACACACACACACACACACACGCGCGCGCGCGCGCGCGCGCGCGCGCGCGCGCGCACTAAACACACAGAAATGCGCGCGCGCAAACACACACACACACACACACACACACACACACACACACACACACACACACACACACACACACACACACACACACACACACACACACACACACACACACACACACACACACACACACACTCTCTCTCTCTCTCTCTCTCTCTCTCTCTCTCTCTCTCTCTCTCTCTCATTCAAATAGACACGTACACGCAATGACAGTGACAACAATCTTTGATGACATTAGCTTGGTAGCCCAATAGGAACATTATTTCATGAAAACAAGAAATCGGGTCATCATTAATTTTGAAAAAAGTCATACTAGATAAAATGTACATTAAAAAAAACTGATTTGACCATGTAATCAAAGATTGCTAATCTTCAATGATTTAGCGACAAATGTACCCAAATATTTAACGAGATCCTCGTGATCAAGATAAGAGATAAAATCTCTGATGCGCTCTGACTACGTACAACAGGTGCTTGAAATAATTACATTTTTTTTTTTCCGGACATCATAATGTTTGCATTTGAAAAGAAAATGATGTGTTCGTTTTTTTGACAGCAATAGCCGTTCAAACTTTGCATATCTTTTCCGTTTCTGATCTTGGTAAAGACGAAACTTTGTTTGCAATTGGACCCAAGGTTCTAGTTCTAGATCTAGCGGGCATGTCTCTATGTCATTCACGTGTCGTAACTGATAAATACTTTTCTGTCTGCTAATGACTGTTGAATTCAAGAAACCATTCATTACTTTTCTTTTCCTTCCATACGTGAGGGGAAGTTTGGTGGGAGATGCATATCAGTGTGTCTTTCAGTTTTGAGGTAAACAAATTATCATCCCCTACGTCTTGGTTTAACCGTAGTAGACCAAACCGTTTTCTGTGTAAAGTGTTTTTTGTTTTGTTTTTGTTTTCAACGTTCTCGTCAAGTTGCACCTTTCTGTGTCGTGTTGCCGTAATAGCATCTCATCAGCTTATCTACGTAACCTGATCAATGGTAATTTTTGCAGCCTTAACCAGTATCTTATATTTTATTTGGGTTGTTATATAGAGAGGGTAACTACTTGCTTCTCCGTACACCATATTGTTAGGGGAGTACAACGGACATTCGTAAAGCGTTTAACAGCAAAAGTATTGTCTTTTTTTCATTTGACAATTATCAGATAAACCCTGAACTTCTGACGCATAGATACAAGGATCAAGTTCATAAACGGCGGCCAATGAATAGCGTTTTTGAAAGGTCTGTCGTTGTTTGTTCCCGGCACGTTTTAGTTCTGTCTGTTGATGTAACTCTGTGTACTGAGGGGTTTAATAACAGCTCTGCTTGAAGTGCAATACTAAATATGATCGAGTTATGTCAGTGGAGAGCGCCAATAGGACTCGTGCTTCAGTGAAACCAGCGAAATTTGGTTCATGCGGTGCGTATTCGAACAGAAAGGTAAAAAAGAACAACGACGGATGTGACAGTATGTAACATTCCGTCCACTTGGATTGTGTTGTGTTTTCGTGACGGCCATGATTCATTTTACCTGCAGTAACATTCTCAATGTTTCAGCTATGGACGTTGTGTCTGTGATCGTGGATAAAAAAAAAAAGGAACATGCTCAGGTGTGACCACTTACACCTTCACTTTTAATGAAAGTAGCCAACAATACCAAACATATCCGAAGTCTTGGTGGTTGGTGTTCTGCGGAAATAACAGGATAAGAGCAGACACACCACTGATCACCACTGAAGTGATTCATCCACAATGCAGGGTCTACTCTGAAGGGTTGCCTCGTGGTGACGTGACATTGGATTGCTGCCTGTGCGCTGCCGGTGTTAGTGTTGCAACAGGGACGAGAATTGCTTGGAGCGGATGTATGGCAGGATAGGGAGGAGGGGGGGAAAGGGGGGGGGGGGGGGGGGGGGGGGGGGGGAGCTGAAAAGAAAAATGAGCGGGACAGGGACAATGCCACTGAGGAGATAAGGTGGAGGAGTGAGGGTGAGGGGCTTGCGGAGACAGGAATGGGATGTTGAGGAGGGAGAGAATGGGTGTGTGTGTGTGTGTGGGGGGGGGGGGGGGGGGGGGGCACAGAAAATGAGCCCATCCATCTTTCTCCCAAACAAATCGCACCGTATCCTTCCCAGAAAAAAACAAAGCGGTAAACTAAAGAGTTCGTTTTGTCCTGTCAGCACCAGCAAACCCCAAACAGACTGCCTAGCACACACAAGCTCTTAGTGAGTCTCCCCTACACCGTCTCCCTTATTCCTCCCAGTGTAGACTCCCAGGTCCTCAGACGGAGCCCAACTCCCGCCATGAATACAGAATGGACCCGTCAAGCGGTGTGATCTGATGGCTGTTCCTTGTCTGACAGCGTCTGAGACGTGGTGAGAGAGAGAGAGAGAGAGAGAGAGAGAGAGGGGGGGGGGGGGGGGGGGGAGGGGGGGGGAGGGAGAGGGAAAGGAAGGAGAGAGGAAGAGAGAGAAGGGGGTGGGTGGGAGATCTGATGGCTCTTTCATGTCTGACAGTATCTGAGACGTGGTGACAAGAGAGAGAGAGAGAGAGAGAGAGAGAGAGAGAGAGAGAGAGAGAGAGAGAGAGAGATGGTGGGGATGGGGGAGGAGTAGGAGGAGGAGAAGAAGAAGAAGAAGAAGGAGAAGAAGAAGGAATAGAATGAGAGAAGCGGGTAGGGATGAGAGAACAGACAAAACAGGCCAGAGAATGAGGGATTGAGAATGGAAAAGAAAAAAGGAAGAAGACTACGAAGGAAAAAAAAAAGAGAAAGAGAAGAGTCAGACAAGGAGTAAAAGGTTGCAGAGGCCCGCGCGCGCGCGCGCACACACACACACACACACACACACACACACACACACACACACACACACAGAGAGAGAGAGAGAGAGAGAGAGAGAGAGAGAGGAGAGAGAGAGAGAGAAGAGTATTCAGTCGGACGAATAGAAGCAAGAGAGAACAGAATAGTAAAGGTATCCACAAGCACATTTTCATTATGTCTAGCTGACCATATAGATAAATGTTTTGGAAAAGAGAAAATCCGCCCCACGATAACAAAGCAAAAACAAACAAACAAAACAAAATGAAATTAAAGAAACGGACAAAAAACCAGGAGCAACCAATACAACAGTTTACGAATTATTTGCATTATGGCATGGCAACTATGTGATAAAATTACGCCATATTCACCATTTGTTTAACCTAAATGAAACGAGTAAAAAAACAAAACTTGAAAATATATTGAACTGCAGCAAAAAGGGGGACGTATGGCACACAGAGATGGAGAATGGACAGCTAGTGCCCAGTGTATAAACTGTATTCAGTTCAACACCTCTTTGTTAAATTAAAACAAACAAAACAAAAAACAAACCAACCGAACATCGCATGTTATGAATTCTATAAGAGAACAAGTGCACAGGTCTCCTAAAAGAAAGACAAGAAAGATGGACCACAAAAGCAAATAAATAGATCGATAAGTGAATAGATAAAAATAAGAAAAAAGAGTGAATGACACTGGAAAAAAACAAAGAGAAAGAACGAAGGAAGAGTCCAAAAGAGTGCCAGGAAAGGGGAAACTACTAACACAGAGTTTCCAGAAGGCGGGGAAACAGTTTGTACACAACTGGTGAAAGCCAAAGTCTTCATCTCCCAATTGAAGGAGATTTGACGGAAGGGTCAAATCACGCAGCCCAGCATGTACTGTAATATTCATAAACAAGACGCAAAGCATGTAAACGTACTCCCAGTTTATCTTCCTGAAAAACGTCACAATCAAACATGCGTCAAACTGTATCTGACATCACAGTCAAACATGCATCATAATGTATTTCGTCACTGAAATATTCCATAAAGAAAGAAAGAAAGAAAAAAACGTTTTGGGCCGTTATAGCCGTTAGTAACGACTATTCTGGTAAAATAGAACATCGGGCATCATTCGTGACCCATAATAAACATACCTACAAAATTTTCAGAAAGATCGGCTCAGAAGTTTTTGTCTGGAACGCATGGAACATGTTTTGACCACGAACAGACAGACACACAGACAGCATTTCTTGGTTCCCATTGTAAAGTACTCCCTGTTCTATAAGAACTGGGAGTACAACAAAAGAGACAGAGATGACAAACAAAGACGAAATTTAAACAATCAAGAGCCCAAATTCAGCTTCTTTCAGTTTGAAATCTGCTTTGTCTACAATGTGAAGGAGATGCATGATAATTAAAAGTATAGACATTAGAAAGCAAATTTTCAAAATCCGTTTTAAATTAACCAAAATGTTAGCGTCCATCGATAGGTAAGAGAAGCTCTGGGCATTTTCGTTCTCTAATGAGCGCCCGGCATCACCGTCGGGGCTGGGCAGACGCACCGAACAGTTCCACGTATACGACTGCGGTGGACCTCCCAACTTGAACCTGAATGGCAGATTGATCACGTCCTAGTCTTTGTCGTCGTAGTGAAAGGATATAGGAATTGGTATTGAGTGGCGCTGTGTTATGGTTTCGGTGATTTGACTCTGTCAGTCTGTCTGTCTGTCTGTCTGTCTGCCTGTCTGTCTGTCTGTCTGTCTGTCTGTCTCTGTCTCTCTGTCTGTCTCTGTCTGTCTCTGTCTCTGTCTCTGTCTCTCTCTCTCTCTCTCTCTCTCTCTCTCTCTCTCTCTCCCCGACAGTCAAACACGTGTTCTTTCGTTTAGCAGACGAGAGTACGAGAATAATTTTTTTTTTAAAGCAAAAGGAAAAAAAAAAAAAGAAAAAGAAAAGAAGACGTTTCTACGACGTTCAGTTTCAGTCAAGTCTCTGATTTCAGTTTATCGGTTTCCAGATTCTACGATGCGGCATCTTTGTTTGTTTGCTTGCTTGCTTGCTTGCTTGCTTGCTTACCTCCTTGGCCATTTATTGTGTTTGATTCTTTGTGTGCCGGTTTCCTCCATCACAGACGTTATAAATTCACCTGCGTCCATTACTTTCGTTGTCTCTGTCTGGCTGTTAGCAGGGAGTAAAAGAAAAGCAAAAAAAAAAACAAACAAACAAACAAAACACAAAACGAAATCTGAACATATGGGGAACCAAACATTGCCAAATATGAAATATAGCCCCAAGACAAAGTCCTTAAATCTTCATGCAGATCCGTGCTGCGAATCCCGATCAAAAAAAACAAAACAAAACAAAACAAAACAACAAAACTCAAAGACAAGGATCTGGGATCTGATCACAATAATTGAAGTATTGAACTGATCATGAACACAGTGAATTTAACTTTCATAAACAGAATACCATCTGACAAGCAGTTTTCTTTTTCGTGGAACATTACGTTTTTGTAGTGATATGGACGCGTTTTACACATCGTTGTTGTTGTAGCTGTTGTTTTCGTTGTAGTCGTTGTTTTCGATTTCCCCTACCCTTATTTAGAAAAGAGTACACGGGAGGTAGCTTGAGAAGATCTTGACAATTATCCCTTTCCCTGGCGGTGAAATGATTTGGTTTTCGCTCATGAACTGAGTTAAAAGGAGCGTCTGACACCTAGTCCACTTTGCGCTCTCCCAAGTGTGTGTGTGTGTGTGTGTGTGTGTGTGTGTGTGTGTGTGTGTGTGTGCGCGCGCGCGC
>JADBJO010002400.1:211341-218841 GCA_016801955.1 Conus betulinus
AGATGATGCTACGGATTTCCATTTAGGTCTGAGACTACATGACAGGGCTGTACTCTACGCTTCCTTTCATAATATATCCCGGCGTCAACCAGGCCCGAGAGATACAGGCACCTGCAGTGTTGGTCAGGAAATTTGAGCAACACTCTCAGAAACGCATACTTTAAGTGGATGAAACTCGACTGTGTGGTCCCAGTCTTCCCAACTGAGTCCGCAGCAAACTCAACTCTGGGTAGGAGCCGGTCGGGGCAGAAAAACCCACATGACTCTGATGGGATTCGAACCCACGACCTCCCAGCCGGGAGTCCGCGACGCTAACCACTTCGCCACGGCGGCTGGTATCTCTGTAGAATTTCCTGAAACGTTTCTGGATCGGAAAACCTCTGCCGATTTATTGATAGTTGAAGTGGAATAGACTTTATCTGTAGAGTTTCCTGAAAAGTTTCTGGATCGGAATTAACGCGCGTTAAAGACGGTCACACATGTGCGCACAGGCTTATGAACATCTAAATTTGAGGGGTAAAATAACACTTAATATATTAAGCACCAAGAACTGACCAGTCTGGCCTTCTTCTCACCCACCCCCAGCCCACCACCCTCTCTGCCGTTCCCTCATTCCTACCTCCTCCTCTATTTCCTCCTCCTCCTTCTTTCTCTCTCTGTCTGTCTTTCCCTTTCCTCTTCCTCCCTGCCTTCCAGAACCACAGACACTACAACGCACAGGAGAGAGAGAGAGAGAGAGAGAGAGAGAGAGAGAGAGAGAGAGAGAGAGAGAGAGAGACAGACAGACAGACAGACAGACAGACAGACAGAGACGAAGACAGAGAGAGAGAGAGAGAGAGAGAGAGAGAGAGAGAGAGAGAGAGTGAGAGAGAGAGAGAGAGAGAGACAAAGACAGAGAGAGAGAGAGAGAGAGAGAGAGAGAGAGAGAGAGAAAGACGAACGAACGAACGAATTTTATTGAACATCGGCCTCAGACCCTAATTCAAAAGGTGTGGGGTGCGGGGTGAGGAAAGTGGGGAGACAGTGGGTCAAGGGCACTGGGGAGGTAAATAATGAAACCATCCACATATATCATGATTACCTTTTACAAATGAATACGCCATTACACAAAAAGGATCAAGATTAAAAGTATATGCAAATGTATCTACAATAATGCACTTTCACAGAAGAGCGTATACGTACAGAAAAACTTAAGGTGTCAAAAAATTACCTCAAAACAGAAGAAAACAAGAAAAAAATATTTCAGAAAATGTCAGTTTTAGTGACATTTTCATCTTGATAAACGACCTGAATAAACTTTCCTTCTAAGAATTGTGTAGAAAAATATATTTTGAAACTTGTAATGTTCTTTTATTATCCCGTGGTAGAAGAACAATTGACAGTGGTAATTGTACAATATTTAAATGAGCACTTACATGTGAAGTGGTTTTCATCTTCTACAGAATTAACACAAAACGGACAATTTCTGTCTTTTGAATTGTGTGAATATATCTGTACAAATTGTTATTCAAAGGTAAAACATTCAATCGTGCATGTGAAAAAGCTACTTTGAAACAAAACACACCAATGCTACAAAAAGATAATTTCTCTTCAAAAACGACTTTAAAAGATCAATAGCTTGCATATCTTTCCTTATCTCTAATAGCTCCTGTCCACTCTTGTATAAACATAGCAATTAGTCTGTGCTTTAGTATGCCTAAAAAACGAACGAACATTGCCAACATCCTGTTGTAACCATACAAAGTTGAAATCAGTCTCGCATAACAATACTTTTTATATTTGTTACCCAACATTTGTTACCATTCTGATCAAGGATGACTGCATACTACATCCTTGCCGCGGTAATCTGTTCTGTCCCATACTAATCAGTTTGAACCAATATCGAATCGCGCTTTCGTAGGAGTTAATAAAGAGGGAGTATCTTCCCAGTCCCCCGTATACCATTTTGTTTGGGTTCTTGCGTGGAACTCCCAGAAAACGCTTGCATGCTAGCAAGTGAACTCACTCCAAACCATCTAAACCATGTATCCCCCCATACTTCAGATGAATATGATAAAATAGGTTTGATTCTGGCATCAAATGCTTGAAAATAAATATGATAACGGATATCCTTATTCATCTGGAATGCTCTCATCAAAGTAATTAATGCCTTTTTCCCTTTAGTAATTAAGTGTTCCGTACCAAGTCTTGGACTAAGTTTTGCTGAAAAGACGAACCCCAAATAGCAGTAAGTGTTGACAACTTCTACCTTGGTATTGTCGAAAAACCATTGTTCATTTTTACCAAGAAATCCTACTTTTCTGAACACCATTATTTTTTGTCTTATCTATATTAACATCTAATTTCATAGTTGTACAACATGTTTGCAGTGTATTGAATTGGTGTTGAAGTCCGACTGACAGAGAGAGAGAGAGAGAGAGAGAGAGAGAGAGAGAGAGAGAGAGAGAGAGAGAGAGCGGACGGCAAACATTCCTCTAGGAACCCCGCCTCCACCAAAAAGTCCCGTCCAGGCAACACCGAACTTTCTGCATTCTGCCCACGCCCAATGAGGCGTTAGGGATCGATCCCATACCATGAATTATACATGACGACTGACCTGTCAGCCCACACCCCATTTCATTTCTTTCTCTTTTTTTCTTTTTTTTTTTTTTTTTTTTTTTTTTTTTTTTTAAACTCTGATACTGAAAGGAAAAATGTCTGCGGGCTGGAGCTGGAGGGAGAGAATGAAGGCTGTAGTTACTAGAATACCAGTCGAGTTGTAGTCACTGAAAATGACCGTGCAGAAGCAGCGCGTTTCGACTCTTCCCGTCTCCCGCAGGCATGAAGACAAACCAACAAACAGTCACAGACACACAGAGACACAGACACAGACACATGCATAGACACACACATATACATACACAGACACAAACACACACACACACACACACACACACACACACACACACATACACACACACACACACACACACACACACACACACACACATATATATATATATATATATATATATATATATATATATATATATAAAAAGAGAGAGAGAGAGAGAGAGAGAGAGAGAGAGAGAGAGAGAGAGAGAGAGAGAGAGATAGATAGGAGTGTGTGTCTATATACTTATTCATTTATTATTCATTGACTCAATCATTCATTCATTCGTCCATTATTCATTGGTATGTGTCATTGTGGCTTAGCAAGCTGCACAGGGTTTTCCCAAAGCTGCCAAACTATAAAGGGAAATGGTTAGATCATAATAGAAAGGGTTATGTTTGGAAACTGAAACAAAGAATGGAAGCAATATACGAAATGGTAGATGGACGTCCTTTCTGCACGATAGAAGATTAAAACTGTGCGACGCTGAGAGCGCCCACCCTTCCGCTTGACTTCTCAAACTGAAATTCTGAAACAAAATCGTGAAATATTAATGAAATGCATGGAATTGTAACAAAAAGAATTCAAAACAAAAAACAAAACAACCAAACAAAAACCGTTATAATGCCCTCTGGGCAAACAGAGACCGCGGAATGCATAGCTTGTGTCAAATGTGTACACTTTTCCCCACCTATACAATAACAACAATAACAACAACCACAACAGCAGCAACAACAAAAACAACAGCAACGACAACAACAATAACAACAACAACAAAAGCTGACGTGTCATCAACTGTGACCAGATATAATTGCAAAAAAAAAAGAAAAAAAAAAAGTTTTTCCATAACAAAGACAGGAGAACGGTCCACAAAGGCAGAAAAGAAAAGTAAACGACAGGTTGAAATGTCGAAACGCGTCGTTTCTGCATTTCTTTTTTTTTTTTTTTTTTTTTTTTGTTGTGTTTGTTCCATCCATCCGTGTGGTATTTCAGTAACACAGCTTTTGGTCTTTAGTTTCGCTTCCCCTCCCAGTGGGCATGCTGGGGCCTCTTTTTAAAGTAAGCAACAAAAAAAAAAAAAAAAAAAAAAGGAAAAAAAAAAGGACAGAGGCAATGAAAGTGATAGAAAAGAGGACGTTCCTTGCACAGGACTTTCAGAAGGTAGGGAAGCTGCTTGTAAAAGTGGCCCCTGCATCCCATAGGCAAAGCAAAAGAGTAAAGGTTGTGTTGATGAAATGCCACATGAATGGAATGAGCAAAAAGTAAATGAATAGATAAATAAATAATGCAGAAACAGTCCGTTTCCACATTTCAGCCCGTTGCGAGCAAAGAATTGGGGGAACAAATACGGAAATAATTTTTCCTTTTTTTCTTTCTTTCTTTTTTTTTTTAAATGGCGTATGTCTGGTGTGGACAAATTATTCTAACATGAACGAAGATCAGCGTAGGATGGTAAACTATGAACCAAGAAGAAGAAGAGGGTGAGCCCATTTCAGTATGTATCGTTGTACGACACACACACACACACACACACACACACACACACACACAGAGCAGTCAATCGACGATGTATCTTACAGGCTACGACCAAAGACGAGATAGTGCTTCTGGGAATTTTGTAAAAACGGGCTTCAGACACAAATGACAAAAAAAAAAAATGTTCCTTCACTGCAGTTTTCCGGTCAGAATGTAAAAACTTGAGAAAGTTTATTTTTATTCATGGACTGTACGACTTTGCTTCCCTTTTCTTTTCATTCTAGGACGTCGGTTGCCTCCATCACAATGGATGCCTCGCTTTCGCTTCTGGAGATTCTAAGAAATGCACAAAAAGTCGGAGAGAAAATGAACAAGAAGACAAACGGGAAAAAGAAAAAGAAGGGCAAGGAGGGGGGGAGGAGGAGGAGAAGAAGGAAGAGGAGGAGGAGGAGGAGAAGAAGAAGAAGAAGAAGAAGAAGAAAAAGGAAGGGGAAGAGGAAAAGAAGAAGAAGAAGAAGGAGGAGGAAGAGGAGGAGGAGGAGGAGAGGAGGAGAAGAAGAAGAAAGAAGAAGAAGAAGAAGAAGAAGAAGAGAAGAAGAAGAAGAGAGAAGAAAACGAAGAGGAGGAGGATGGCGGGTGGGGGTGGGGGGTGGTGTGGGAAGGTTGTCGCCGTGTTAATAGAAAGAAGTCACTTTGGCCATGGAGAAACAGACATAATCTGTCCCCCTGTCGGTCGGTTTATCTGCCTACCTACCTTTGTATCTACCTATCTCTTCTCTGTCTATCTATCAGTCTGTCTATCTTGCTAGCTATCTCTTTACGTTCATCTGTCTGTCTGTCTCTTTGTTGTCTGTGTCTGTCTGTCTGTGTCTCCCTGTCTGTCTGTCTCTGTCTGTGTGTATCTATCTGTCTATCTGTTTCACTGTCTAACTATCGAACTCTCTGCCAATCTACCATCAGGTTGGAGAAAAGGTCAATCTTGTCTTGGAAAAAATTCTATCCACCCATCTATATAGCTATATAGCTAACTGTTTATCTCCATAACAGACTCTCTCTCTCTCTCTCGCTCTCGCTCTCTCTCTCTCTCTCTCTCTCTCTCTCTCTCTCTCTCTCTCTCTCTCTCTCAGCTTGAAGTGACAATAACCAAATTTTAGACTGAGAAATGTAGACTTAGCAGAACACCGGTATCGTCACAGTAAATATACTGGGACGGATTTGACTTGTCCATTATGCAAAAATGGAAAAGAAGACGAACTTCATTCTGTTTTATGCTGATGTAAATTATCTAGTCTAAGAGCGCAATATATACCGACAAAGTTTTTTCCGGGATCCCTGTCAGTTTCAGCGTCAGTTTCATTAAGGAGGCGTCACTGCGTGCAGACTAGTCCATATACGCTACACCACATCCGCTAAGTTTTGAGACCACACTACGCATGATTTTAAGCTGATGGATAAATGAATTAACAACTAAGATGAGACAATTGAAGAAAGGGTCTCGTGGCTACGACTTAGCAGACGTCTGACCCAAGCATTAGCCCGACGCGCTGGTCAGACCTTGAGTGCCTACCTAACATTGGTTATCTTTTTTTTTTTTTTTTTTTTTTCCCTGTCAGTTTCGGTTAAGTCTGCTTATGGCGTCTCAGGATGTAAGCATATTAAGCAATTTCTCATTTTACTTAGTCAAGGTATTTCAGTTTAGATCAGTATGACTTCGTGACAGTAGTCCATCCAGTCTTTCTAGTATTCTTTATGATTCTTAAATTGTTTTTATGTTCTCCATACCCCCTTCATAAGGGGCAATTGCCTTTATATGAAGTAAACCATCTGAGTTCTGAGTTCTCTCTCTGTCTCTCAGTCTCTCTGTCTGTCTCTCTCTGTCTGTCTGTCTGTCTGTCTGTCTGTCTGTCTGTCTGTCTGTCTCTCTCTCTCTCTCTCTCTCCATCCCTCCCCCCCCCCCCCCCCCCCCCCCCCCCCCCCCCCCCCCCCCCCATCTCTCGGTGGTAACAGCGTTTCATCTTCATTTCGTACTTTCACGTATGCTATTTGTTTTTGTTTGCTTTTTGTTTTTTACACGACCAGGCCAATGCCCTTGATGAGAGGGCGCAACCAACATTGAAATGCATCTAATGCACAGAATAGATACATACACTTGCGCCCACGGGGACACACACACACACACACACACACACACGCACGCACGCACGCACGCACGCACGCACGCATACACGCACGCACGCACGCACGCACCTAACTGACACACCGTCGTCAATCTTTCAAGTGTCGGATTCAGTGTCAGTGCCACAATCTAGCAAAGTTTTTCAATCACAATACACACAGTTTTGTTTATATGAGAGACGTTATCTAATCCACAGTTTGATACGGGGGAAAAAAAAAAAAAGATTTAACGCTCTTTTGAACTACTTCAAACACTAGAATTTTACGTAATAATCTCGCGGACAGATCTGCGAGAAAGGTGCTCAATGTGTGTGGAGACACACAAGCCTTCTATCCTGCATTTTACAAGTTAAAGCCTGCAAAATATAGCCAGTCTAGGATCGTCCGGCGCTCGCAAATTGGTGATGGGCATCATAACAAAAATTTCTTTTCGACGTTTTTATCGATTAAAAATGAAAACATGCTTTTAGAAAAAAAATAAATGTAGCGCTGCAACCAAAATATGTATATGGTGAAGCAACAACAACAACATGAAAATGTCAAAAGCTCATGTATTCTTTGACTGTGTGTCTCTCGGGGAATGTTTACCATTTTCATCGGGCATGACTGTCCCTGTTTTTTGTTTGTTTGTTTTGTTTTGTTTTTCTTATAATGATTTGGTTTTCAGAGCTACCCTTTTTTTTTTTGATGTGTTGTTCAATAATGTATTATCTTTAATATTTCATCGGTGACATATCTTTGGTGTTATGTTTGCACTCCCACTCACACGCATGCCTATGAACTTACATGGCATGCGCGCGTGTGTTCGCACTCACTGTCTGTCTCTGCCTGCCCTGCCTGTCTGTCTGTCTGTCTGTCTGTCTGTCCGTCTGTCTGTCTGTGTCTGTCTGTCTGTCTGTCTGTCTGTCTGTCTCTCTCTCTCTCTCTCTCTCTCTCTCTCTCTCTCTCCCTCGTAATTATTCGCAATTTGTGAAAAA
>JADBJO010002400.1:238841-243841 GCA_016801955.1 Conus betulinus
GAGAGAGAGACAGACAGACAGACAGAGAGAGAGAGGGGATGGATAAACTATGAGAGACAGAGAGGAAAGGAGAGAGAGAGAGAGAGAGAGAGAGAGAGGGAGGGGAGGGAGGGATAGAGAGAGAGAAGGAAAAGAGAGAGAGGGTGATGGATAAACCAAGAGAGGGAGAGAGAGAGGGAGGGAGGGGAGGATAAAGAGAATGCGAATGCGAATGTTTTATTCAGTTTAAGCCACAGCCCCATACTGAAGGGGTTATTCATACATGCATCATACAACACTCCTAATACATAACACAATGAAATCATGAAAACATGTAGATATGTTACAAAACGCAGAGTACATTAAGCCATTACTGTCCGAAATCTCATTTGCTTCATAAACATACATGGCAAAATTCCAAAGTGTATTCTCATTCCTTGTTGAAAGCAAGAGAATTAGCCTGAAATTACATGGTTCGGTGTAATATTTGGGGTTGAATAAATTTTATTCTAAGATCGCTCAGCATGACAGCAAAACAAAAACATGTATTTCATCTTCACTTGCTCTGTTACAGAGTCGACACATCAGTTCATTTTCAACAACATTACTATACCTGAGACGATGGCATGCGATATCAGACACGCCAAATCTAAATTTTGTCAGGGCACATCTGATAAATCTATTCATTTTTATCCCAGTATAAGGTTCTAAGCTATGTGTCGATTTAAAGAGTTTATACTGAGCAAATCTATCACTATTATACATATGGTCATGCCAGTCCTGCCACCTACAATCTAATCCTCTGTTTAAAAAACAATTCAGAAATTCTGATATATTTTCTGCACCTTGGTTATCCCAAACAAAACCATATCCATATGAATTCAAACACTGTCGAACATGGGAAGCCCATGTTCTTTTACCATTATCATCTAAACTCAACAGACAGCACCCTGTAACCTTTAAAGGGTATCCTATCGTCATTCATTCTTGTTAACTTGAGCCAATATTTTATACATTTAAAATAGGAATTTAAATATATTGGATATTGTCCAAGTTCACCAAAACCAGATCATTGGGCGTTCCACTGTCTACATTCAAAAAGCGCTTCAGCGCATACAGGTGAAACTTTTCAATTAAGGCACCTTTGTCAAAAGCCCAAACTTCTGCACCATATTGTAAAATTGGCTGTACCTGTGAATCAAACAATTTTGTAAACACACTGAACGAGTTACACTCTAACTTGTACAAAATATGAAGAATACTATTGGCCGCATTTTTTGCTCTATTGACTATATCTTGACAAGCAAAACCAAAACTAAGTTTCGTTGTAAAATAAATACCAAGGTATTTGAAAGCATTAATCACATTTATTCTCTCACCTCCGTAGGTCCATTTTTTCAGTGCGGGCTAAATATCCTCCTTTACGAAATACAAGAATATTGGTCTTATTCATATTGACATTCAGTTCTAGTCTGCCTGCTGCAGAATACAAATTATTTAGTTGTCTCTGGAGACCAACCACTGATACTGAAATTAAAATGATATCATTGGCAAAAAGCTGCAGAAACAATTCTTAAAATCAAAAGTTACTCCATGACGGCCATTTTCAATTATTTCTAAGGCTAACTCATAATGTGACGAGATGGATATGAGTTGGTAGGTGGGTCCTCTAGGGGAAGGACTTGGAATAATTTCTCTATGAGAATTATCTTACATTTCACCTACACCCTCTCTCTTACTAGTGGTGGAAGGAGCAACTTTCCGGTACTAGTCATCGAAGAAAATTTTTTATTTGTTTCGGGTATTTGTAAAATACGGAAGACTGGCTCTGAGATAATTTTCCTTAGGCCTGTACTATTGATTATAAGTACTTATAGCTCCGAGATACAGAATTGAAGAGAGAAGTTCAACCCTTCAGCATTCGATTGAACAACAGGGAACTGACACAAGTTAAGTGCACTTTCACACATCAACTTTTATTACTTATACATAGATAAGAAATGGCGTGACAATTCTATAGGCTGTGTTTCAGTTCTCATTGGACTGCCACAATGATGAGGGGCCCTTCCTCACTCCTACTTTACTCGCTTGCACTCTGTGCAGCAAGCTTAAGTTGGCATACAGGGGTTCTGTCTATGTTACACTGAATGTATATGGTTATTATACATCCACACTGCTTGCTAATACCATAGACAGGTTCTCACTGTTTCATCATAAAGTGAGGGTAAGGGTCTGATGGGTTTGAGTCCGGTGGTAAGCAACTTAGCTTTGCTTCGGAGAAGAGACAGTTGTTCTCTCCTGTGACTGGTGACTGCCCCACTGGTGTAGATTTGTTGTCTGGTGTCGCCCTGGTTTCTGGCGAAGTCCCAGCAGCGCCTGGTTCAGTCGCAATGTGTAGCGTGACCAGGATCCCAGTTTTTTTCTGGGAATGAACAGGGAATGACGTGAGATCAAGGAGTTACCAAGAGTTTCCTAGGCCTCTGTCCCTTTGTCTTCCTCTGCTCTTGTCTACAGGCAGTCCTGAGGGGTCAGTGAAGCTGAGCTGGTGTGTGCCTAGTTTTATGAATCTATCTTGCCGAATCAAATTTCGACAAACTGTCATTCACCCATCAGGGGGGTGAGAGGGGGAGGGATTTAGTCTAGTCACCAATCCTCTCGGAAATTGTTTGATCCTAATCGGCACGGGATAATTTATGCATCCGTATAGCTGACCGTTGAGCGCCAGTTTAATTTATGCGTCCGCCTAGGTGTTCGCGAGCACGTGCAGGTGCTTGCGAGGACGGGACGGTAGGGATGAAAGGGAGGGGGGGGGTGAAGGTGGGTGGGGGTGGGAGAGCGCGGCACATGCCTTTGTGTCGGCACATGCCTTTGTGTCGCGGGGGTAGAGGGAAGGGTGTGGGGTGGGGGGGGGGGGAAGGGTTGAGAGAGGGGAAGGGAGGTAGGCCATAAGAACGAAAGGCGGCACGCATTTACCGTAACGCAATTTTTTTTTCTGTGTCACTGATCGTGTCAGTCAGGCCTTTCGCACTGTCCCAAGCAAGAAAGAGGGGGGGGGGGGGGGGGGGGGGGGGTTGAGAGGGGAGAGGGGGCATAGATTTGAAATCTATTTTTTGGTTTGGTGTTTTAGTGGGAACCATAGGATGGCGTTGTCAAGCGTCACGTCACATAGGCCCCCCGAAAAAAAGATTCTCTCGAGAGAGAAGCTCCTGCTTGACAATCCATTCCGATCATGGTCCATTATGCTTTTGGCACTAGCTCTGGAGTCACTAAGACACCGATGGAGCTTCGGAATACATTACTGGGTTCCGGTTGGCTTGTGTCTGGATTGTCAGGCTGGCCTGGGATAAATAAATAAATCCCTCATATTAATTAGGGATAAAAGAGAGAGAGAGAGAGGGGTGGATGAGAAAAAGTGAGAGAGCGTGTGAGAGGGGGAAGGATAGAGAGAGAGAGAGAGAGAGAGAGAGAGAGAGAGGTGTTAAATGATTTTTGAGGCAAGGTCATAAAACCCACTCTAGACGAAAGGACCTGGTGGAGATGGGGTTTGTCCATGAAATAAATGTCCAATAATAAACATATGCAGTACATTTCAGAAAAGTACGTCCAGATGGACAGATATGTCTGTCTGCCTGTCTGCCTATCTAGGAGGGTTCTGACTTCAAGATGGTTTACGATGACCCCGATATGCTGCTAGAGAAAGATCTTATATTTGCAATGTATTTCCATGAATTGTCGAGTCATTCTCATTTTTTCTTCACCTCCATCACTTTTTTTTCTAAATCTTTGCCAAGTCATTAATAATGACGGAAGACTTGTAGACCTGCACTTGTTTGCCCCTCTGTTAAATTATTCAACATTCTTTTTTAACCTCTGTGTGTCCTCTGGCTTCGTCATATAGCAAATGTGATGTAGTGAATGCGGACAAGTCTGCATACTTAAAAGTGAAGCTACGTTTTTCTCTCTCTCTCTCTCTCTCTCTCTCTCTCTCTCTCTCTCTCTCTCTGTCTTTTTGTCTATCTGTCTGTCTGTCTGTCTCTCCTGAGAGTTTGTTTACCAGATCATATAAGTCACTCATGTGTCTAGCTGCAAGACTATTTCCTGCACACTGCACTTTAGCATAACAGTATAAGCTCCAGTCATTACGTTAGCTGTGATTTTGATCAGAATTGCTGGCTACACGTATCACTGAGTTTTCTAACTGCCGTGTTCTCTTTTCGTTTCAGGTAAGTGCAGTGGATTGTTGCTCTCTCCTTCACCTTTCACAGAACGGTGTGGGTAATGTACTGTACACTTTCCAATATGCCGGTTATTTATTCCTATCTGTCTGTCAGTCTGTCTCTCTCCCTCTCTGTCTGTCTATCTATCTGTCTCCCCCCCCCCCCCCCCCCGTCTCTCTCTCTCCCTCCCTCCCCTCCTTATTTGTGTCTGTTTGTCTGTCTGTCTGTCTGTCTGTCTGTCTGTGTCTCCCTCTCTTTTTCTCGTTCTTCGTCTTCGCCTACATCGTTATCATCTCTCTCTCTCTCTCTCTCTCTCTCTCTCTCTCTCTCTCTCTCTCTCTCTCTCTCTCTCTCTCTCTCTCTCTCTTATATTCTTGTTACTGTTATTTTTTTCTCTACGATCTTCTCTTAGTTAATAACAGTCCAGTCTTCTGGTTCACGCTGGAAGATTGATATAATCGCCAACCTCGCCGAATTGAGGTGTGCATTTAACAAAAAAAAAACAAACAAACAAAACAAACAAACAAAAACAACAACAATCAACAGATTATTTGAGAACCATTTGAGTTCGCGCAAAGGGATGTAACCATCTGAACGTTCTCCTGTCAAGGAATTGACTTCGCGTCAACTTTTCAGTGATTGAAATCAGTTGTGGTCGGAAGACGTAAATCTCTGTTCTCGGTTTGCAAGTGGACGTTTTCATTTGGTACGGACAGAATATTTCAAGTTCACAACGCGATGGGAATACGTCAGATTTCAGACAAAGAGCAATAAAAGCGCTCGCGCGTGTATATAGGCTGTGTG
>JADBJO010002400.1:256341-268841 GCA_016801955.1 Conus betulinus
AACTGCTTTTTCTCTCACTTTCTTTCGTTCTGTTGTTCTCGTTTTTGTCCTGGGGCATTTTTGCGTATCATTCTTTCTTCAGTCTGTTTTTTTCTTTTTTCTTTTTTTTTGCTATTGTTTTATTCCTTTATCTGAGTTTGCTTTCGTTTATTTCTTCTTTTCTTTCTATATATCAGTCTATCTATCTATCTATTTACCTATCTATTGAATTAATCTGTCTGTCTATCTGTCTATCTAATTACCTATCTAATATCTCTCCATCTGTCTGTATGTCGGT
The DNA here is from genome assembly GCA_016801955.1 of Conus betulinus. Lineage (NCBI taxonomy): Eukaryota > Metazoa > Mollusca > Gastropoda > Neogastropoda > Conidae > Conus > Conus betulinus. Next base: position 256,619 of record JADBJO010002400.1, read on the forward strand.
CGGTCGGTCTGTTTATTTATTTATCTACCTACCTACCTACCTACCTACCTACCTACCTACCTACCTACCTACGTACATACCTACCTACCTACCTACCTACCTACCTACCTACCTACCTACCTTCCTATTTAAGTGTACACCTATCCACCTACTTGTCCATCTACCAATCTGTCTATTTTCCTGTTATTTTGTCTATCTGTCAGTCTACTTAACTGTCAATCTACCTCTCTCTCTCTCTCTCTCTCTCTCTCTCTCTCTCTCTCTGCTCTCTCTCTCTCTCTCTCTCTCTCTCTCTCTCTCTCTCCCGTCCATCCTGCTATCTGTCTGTCTGTCTGCCTGCCTGTCTTCGATCTCTCTTTCAATCTATCCATGTTCTATCGATCGCCCATCTACGTTGTGCTCGTTCATTTCTTTCCACATAATTATATTTATATGCTTTTTTGATGGAAAGGAAGGATGGACGGACAGACAGATATGGAAGCAGGGAAGAGGGGAGGGTACAGAAAGGGAAGGGGTGGGTTGAGGGGGTTGGGGGGGTGGTGGGCGAAGAGGGGGAGGGGGGGGGGGCAGGCAGGCCTATAATAGATTTTCCCTGACACGCATAATTATGAGGTCGAAATTAATACCGTATCAACTGGCTTTGTCTGTGAACGATCTTTTTCTCCTCATTAAACAAGAGTTCCCAGAGAGTTCTAAGTTTTAGAAAAAAAATAAAAGAAGAAGAAGAAAAGTCTGAAAACTCGATGGAACGATTTCGGCCCGGTAATAACGTTTATTAGCTCATTCCTTTGGTCTCAGTCGCCTTTTTTCTTCTCTGTCTCCACCTCTCTCTCTCTTTCAGTCTGTCTGTCTATCTCTCTGTCTTCTTTCTTTCTGTCTGTTTGTCTGTCTGTCTGTGTCTGTCTGTCTGTCTGTCTCTCTCTGTGTCTTTCTGTGCGCCTGTAGGTCTGTCTCTCTCTGTCTCTGTCATTGTCTGTCTGTCTGTCTGCCTCTCCATTCTCTCCCTGTTCCCCCTTCTCTCTCCCTTTTTCTCTCCATCTCTCTCTTGTGTCATTATTCTTCTCATCCATCAGGGGAAAAAAAATCCGTTTTCTTCTTTCTTTCATGCCTTTTTTTTGTTTCCTTATTTGAATGTTCTTTCTTTCCTTCCTTCTTTTCTTCCTGTTCTGTCATCTACTCTTCTGTGTCCTTTTCTTTATTGATTTGTGTCTTTCTTTCTTTCTTTCTTTCTTTCTTTCTTTTTGTTGTTGTCTTTCATCTTTTCTCTTTTTTCTTTTCTTTTTTCATTTTTGCTATGCAGTACATATTAACTGTCTTCCATTTTTTCTCTCTCTACTTTTCTTGGTTCCCCTCCCCCCCTGTCTGTCTGTCTGTCTGTCTGTCTGTCTGTCTGTCTCTCTTTTCTCTGTCTATTTTTCTGTCTGTCTGTCTGTCTGCCTGCCTGTCTCTTCTTTCTTTCTTTATCCATTTTTTTCCTCTCCCCATTTCTAATCGGATTTATTGTAAAGTTTGTCTCGTAATGACGGTGCAGAATCCAGTTGCTCTATTTTACCGTGACATTTTCGTCCAATTCGCTTTCAGGTTAAACGACACACTAAACTAAGACCTTAAACAATTACCTCAAAACAAGGTACGATTCAGACTGTTTCTTTTTCTGAGCTTCTTCATTTTCTTCTTCTTCTTCTTCGTTTTTTTTCTCTTCTTCTTCTTCTTCGTCTTCTTCTTCTTCTTCTTCTTCTTCTTCTTCTTCTTCTTCTTCTTCTACTTCTTCTCCTTCTTCTTCTTCTTCTTCTGTCCCATTCCTTCTCCTTCTTCGTCTGAGGAGGAAAGGAAAAAAAAAAGAGGTATCTGGAGGAAATGAGAGAGAGAGAGAGAGAGAGAGAGAGAGAGAGAGAGAGAGAGAGAGAGATGGAGAACACACACACACACACACACACACACACACACACACACACACACACACACACACACACACACGGGCCCATATGCATTTCACATGAGCAAACACAACATACGCACATACACGTGCTCGCAGATACACAGATACTTGCATAGACAGAAAACACACACACACACACACACACACACACACACACACACACACACACACACACACACGTCTGTGTAGACCTGCACGAGCATAAAAAAAAACATATGCAAGCACATTACGCATACATCCAGATATCACACGTTAATAATTCTTTTAGAGTAGCCATTCGTATTCCTTTATTTCAGAAACCTGCTTGTTAGGATTTTTTGCAATGCATCCCAATAAACTATGTCATCTTTTGTACAGCAGTATTACGCTTTGTGACATCAGCAGTTTAAACTCGGTCGAAAGAAACCGGATTTCCTGTAATTCCAGTCCTCCGCGTTCGTCGCAGAGTGCGCTGTCACCATTTGCTTTCGATTCTTTTTTCCCATTCTTCTTGACATTTTTTTTTTTTGCTTTTGTCATTGTTCTTGTTGTTTATTTCTTTTCTTTTTTCAGAACTGCTCGGCCAGAAGGTTAGGGAAATCTTGTTGACATTTTTTTTTCCTTATCATTTTTGTTGTATATCTTCTTCCTTATTTTGTTTTACAGAACTGCACTGCCAAAAGGTAAGAAAGAAATGCCAGACCTTATTATTATGATAACATGTTGAGTATCGCTTATTGTCACTGAAGATTTGAGCACTACCAAGTAGCTTTTTCAATCGTCCGTTTTTCTGTATGGCTTCGGTCTGTCTCAGGCTCCGCCGTCTCCGTCTCTTCTTGTCTCTTTTTCACTCTATCTGCCTCTCCGTGTGTCTCTGTGAGTCTCCGCCCCCCCCCCCCCTCCACTCTCTCTCTCTCTCTCTGTCTCTCTCTTCTCTCTGCCCTCCTCTCTCTCTCTCTCTGCTCTCTCTCTCTCTCTCTCTCTCTCTCTCTCTCTCTCTTTCTTTTTCTCGGATCTTCAGATTACAGACTTATCTCTGCCTTATCTCTCCCGTCTACACCTTTAGAAAATAACGTGAACAAAGCACACACCCTCGCTCATTTACGTTATTTAATTCATCTTATCAAATCCAGATTGAATGTAGAAGAATTCCTTCTTGTCATATAGCGTTCACGAGCCTGATTGATGAATTGCTTCCTAATATTAGTCACGATTGAATTTCGTGCGATCTCTTAACTGATTTGATGAAAGCTTTTGAAAGTACTAGACCCGATCGTTTCTTTAGCAAAGATATTTTAGAACACGTTATAATCTTTATCTTCATATTTTAGGCAGGAAACGAAGTGTTCCAGTGAATGGATGTACTGCCACTCTATCTTACAAGAATCACAATATTCCCCAGGGATCAGTACTTGGACCTATATTTTTCTTTTTACATTAAATCATGTGTGCCAGTTTATTAAAAAAAACTGTATTAAATATTCACTGATTACACCACTGTATGTGTGCTGTTCACTGCTTTACATAAACATGTACAAGTTAATACGTATACGCACATGTAACTATATACGTTCTAAAGAAGCCATATTTATGTTTAAAAAAAAAGTATCTTTTTAGGTATTCTGCATGAAATAAATGTTGCTTTGCACTTTGTTTTGTATGCATATGTATTTTGGCCTGTTTCCTACGATGCTCAATTCTTCTTCAGTTTCCAATGTGTATGTTAGCCCCCCCCTCCCTCCCTCTCTCTCTCTCTCTCTCTCTCTCTCTCTCGGGGTCAAGGACAAGATGGCGACAAGTGAGCAGCTTTTGCTTTAGCTCTGTCATTATTTCTCCATGAAAGTTAAGTACAGATAGTTGAAACAATTCTGTGCTGTCAGCGGTTTATATACAACTTTGTTCCGAAGTGCGGACAGTCGGCCATGTTATCTGCGTGCAGAGACAGCAAGGTTAAGAAGAAGTGCACAACAGATGTGACAGTGTGTGACGTTCTCGCCACTTGGATTGTACTGTGCTTTGCGACGGCTGCTATCCACTGTGTATACAGCAAACCTTCACAACGCTCCATCTGTGGAATCTGCATCTGTTTTTCGTTGTGCAGAAGGGAACATGTTCCGATTTCTTCAACTGCGCCAGTCTTCCAGTGAAGTCGGTCAGCACCAAACATTTCCCTCTGTACCAGCCCTTCTCGTGTTGTGTGCTGTCAACGCCGTTCTGTGTACCCGTCGCCTTCTTCTCAGCGGCGATGTGGAGCAGAACCCAGGACCTGATCATCGTGAAGAGAACTGTGAAAATGTGCACGTCACTGACAGCGAAGGTGGGTCATGTTTTCCTCCCGTCTATGCTAAACAGATCCTGGACGCAATAAAGCAACAGGGCGACCAGCAAAAAGAGCAAAACACGGCAATCAGAGAAGACTTGAGTGAAATTAAAAATGAACTTGGTAAAGTGAAGCAGACATGCTCGGAAATAAGTCAGAGATGTGATAATCTGGAACAAGAAAATATCAGATTGTCGGCAACAATATCAGATCTCATGACAGAAATATACGAGCTGAACAATGAAACAAAAACTGCCAAAGAAGAAACTCGAAAACTTTCCGAGACGGTGCAGAATCTTAGAGGAAATGTTAACGACATGGAAACGGAAATCGACAGGCTGGAAAGTTTTTCTAGGCGTGATAATCTGAGATTCTTCGGAATTCCCCAAATAACTGACAAAGAAGATTATAACATGTGTGCCACTTCTGTGATAACAGCTTTGAACAGTGTAGAGGGGGACAAGACATGGACAGAAGATGATATTGTACGAGCACATCGTGTGGGACGGGTAGGAATAATGAACCGAGACCAATGATCGTGAAATTCAAAAAACTGGAAGAACAAAATGAACATTCTAACTGACAAAGAGTACAGGGGGAAGCTACAAGAAGAAGGTGTTCGTGTTGCCAACGACTTGACACGAAGGCAGGCTGACATTGCGGCACAGGCCAGAAGGGAGGGCAAGTCAGCCTACTTCGTCAGGGGGCAGATGACCATTGGACCAAAGAGGCCTGACCCAAGGACGTACGCAGAGGTGACGGCAGCTGCGAGGAGCACGGTGACTACGACGGACACACCACCGACGATGACTACGCCAACCGTGCCAGCCCCCTCCATGCCCGGGGATCACCCGGGAAACCTCGCGTCACCTGGCAGCAGAAAGGGGTCAACACGGCGACCGCAACCATGACGGGGATTCCCCTGGTGGTGGTCACGTGACCGGCTCTTCCAATCAGCGTCCAGCAGCACACCGTGGCGACCGTGTCGACGCGAGGGTCAGGGTCAGGGTCGACTTCTCGCCTGAGTGACGTCAGTAACAGTGGCAGTCAGTCTCGTGCTGCACGGAGAGGTGGGCCCAACAGATCACAGAGTCAAACAGGTTTGCACGGTTATTTGCGTGCCAGTGACAGTAGGAAGAGCTCTGTGACAGACAGAAATCTTCGCTCGTGCAATAAATGACGCGAAGCGGACTGTCAGACATCTGGTTTCTCTTTTTTAAATTATAATGTTGAAAACTTGCGTGTAAAATTGAATGATATTTCTTTTGTTAAATTTGTCACGTCGTACGATTTTGTGTGCTTAACAGAGACCTTTCTTGACAGCTCATTTGATTTGAACAATATATTCCATAATTATGTTAATTCAGTGCTCCTGCCAAAAAAAACTTTCATCCCAAGGTCGCAGTTCAGGTGGTGTCCTCTTCCTTGTTAAAAAATGTTTTTCAGATTGTGGAAGAAGTAAAACTGGAATGTGATAATGCTATTGCAGTTAGAAAAAAAAAAAGATTTGTTGAATACTGATAAAGACATGGTTGCCATTTCCTGCTATATTGTTCCTGAAGGAGGACCAGCATATAATCATACACATTTAAAAAATGGTATTCATATGCTTGAAGAAAATGTATTACAGTGTAAATACTGATGATGTGTATATTATGGTATGTGGTGACATGAATGCCAGAACAGGGTGTGAGCAAGTGAGAGAGGAAGATATGAGAAATTATGTGCCAGCAGAGGATTGTGAGGATGAAGATAGAGTTGGTGCGACACGCTGTTCTAAAGATAGTATCATTAACAATTTTGGAAAATCCCTACTGGAATTTTGTTATTTGTTTGATTTAGTTATTGTTAATGGATCTGTTGACAAGGATGTTGATGGTGAATTTACTTTTGTTTCATCAAGGGTGCAGTGTAATTGATTATTTTATAGTGTCTGATGAGTTGTTAAACCTATGTAATTTACATGTTGGTGATAGTTTGTATTCTTCGCATCTACCAGTTGAACTGTTTTTGAACAAAAGTCTACCAGCAAATGATAAGCAACATATGCCAACAGAGACTCATAAAGAAGAAAAGATTATATGGTCAGATGATTTTGTTGAAACTTACCAATGTGAACTTGATTCTGAAGAATTTATGGAGTGTTTGAATTGTGCATATCAGAATCTTAATACAAATATCAGTAATGCTGTAGAATATTTACCAATGCTATGTATAGTGCAGCAGCATGTATGGTGAGAACAGTGGGGAGTAATGAGAAAAAATGCAATGATTGGTTTGATGGTGAATGTAAACATAAAAAAAAGGCAGTGAAGAGACTGTTACAAAGTTTTCGGAGAGCTAAATCAGTAGAATACAGAAACGGCACAAAAGGAGTCCTTTGTTAAAGAAAGAAAAGAGTACTCTGACCTCAAAAAAGCAAAAAAGAATAAATGGGATGAAAACAAAATTAATGAACTGAAACAGTCAACAAACAACCCGAAACAATTTTGGTCAACTATAAAAACAATAATAAAGAAAAGTATCGTATACAATGAAATCAGTTGTCAGCAGTGGTATGAACACTTTTTTGATGTGTTTAACAACTTTGATAGTCATGATCAGGAAGACATGGAATCAGCTGACTTCATCGATGAAGTCGAAGAGCCATTATTTAATGACCCTATTACCAGACAAGAGTTATTAGTGGTATACATAAGTTAAAACATGGAAAGAGTGCTGGGCCAGATAAAATTGTTAGCGAAATGTTTAAAAATGCAAATTCAGCTCTACTTGATTTCATTGCTGCTTTGTTTAATATTATTTTTTGAAAAAGGAATTTTCCCAGAAGAATGGTCAAAATCAATCATTGTTCCAATCTATAAAAAGGGAGACATAAATATGCCAGACAATTACAGAGGAATAGCTTTAACAAGTATTGTTAGTAAGATATATACATACATATTAACAGAAGATTAACTGTGTGGTCTGGAAATGAAGAAAAGATAATAGAAGAACAGGCAGGTTTCAGGAGAAACTATAGTACTGTGGACCATATTTTCACATTATATGCGATGGTGCAGAAATATCTTCTACAAAACAGTAAACTTTATGTGGCTTTCGTAGACTTTAAAAAGGCATTTGATTCTGTGTGAACCGAAATATTTATGGAACATTTTGAGAAAATCAGGAATTAACGGGAAAATGTACAAAGCTCTTAGAGGAATATATGATTCAGTCTTGTCTTGTGTCCGTGACAAAGGTATGTATTCAGAATTTTTCAGTTGCCCACGAGGGGTAAAACAAGGATGCCTACTGAGTCCTCAGTTATTTTCATTCTTCATTAATGAATTAGCAATTGAAATTAGTAAAGGAGGCAGGCACGGTATACAAATGATTCCAAATGCTGTTGAAGTCTTTCTGATGTTGTTCGCAGATGATGTTATTCTCCTTTCTGACACAGTTGTTGGTCTCCAAAATCAACTTAACATTTTGCAAAAGGAAGCGGACAGACTGCAGTTAACGATTAATCTTGAAAAAACAAATGTCATGATTTTCAGGATGGGTGGTCATCTGTCCAGACATGAAAAATGGTGGTACGGGGGAAGAAGAAGTAAAAGTAACAAATAATTATAAATATTTAGGAATGATATTTACAACTAAATTAAGTCTGAATGGGGGGGGTGGTCAGAAACGTATAAAAAAGGGAAAAAAGGAGTGGTACAAATACTAAGATCATTAAGGAAACTAAATACAATTGAACCGTCGATATTTTGGAAACTTTTCGATTCGCAAATTGAGCCCATGCTGACTTATGCAGCAGAAGTCTGGGGTTTATCTGATAACTTCCAAATGGAAAAAAAAAAGTTCACACATTTGCAATTAAACGCTTCATGAATATCCCATTGCATTCCTCAAAAAATGGTATATGGAGAAGCAGGCAGATACCCACTTTACATACGCACCCAACTGAAATCCATAAGATATTGGCTAAGACTGTTGAAATTACCATTGACTAGGTTATGTCGACAAGCATATGAGATGCTGTTACAACAGCATGAAACAGGAAAGTGCAACTGGGTGACAAAGGTAAAAACTGTTCTTACTGAAAAACGGGGTTTGGCATAGTTTGGTTAAAGTCAGGAAGTGGGAGATGATAATTTGTTTATTTCGGAACTGAAAGATAGGCTAATATGTATATTTCAGCAAAACTGGCACTCACAGATGGAAGGAAGGAAAAGAAAAGTATGATTGGTTTCTTAATTTAACAGTAACCTGCAACCAGAAAAGTAGTATTACTAGTTATAACGCGTAAATGGCATAGAGATATGCTCGCTATTTAGAACTAGAACTTTAGGTTTAAATGCAAATAAAGTCTGGTTTATGCAAGGGTTACAAACCGATAACGTATGTAAGGTGTGTACCATGAATGCTGTGGAAAATGAATATCATTTTCTTTTCAAGTGTGTTGCATACAATGAAGTTCGCAGAAAATGTAAATTATTTCAGGCGCCTTTTATAAACAGACAAAGTGTTTCTGAAGTCTTAATGATTGATGATGAAGAGCTCTTAAGATCTCTGGCTAAATTCATTGCCGAAGCGTATAAAATTAGACAGCTTTTGCCTTGAGTAAAAAACTATCAATGTTTACGACTTATGTGCTGTTTAATGCTACTTTTGTTAATGTCTGAAGTTTTGATTTTGTCTGACAGTCGTTTTCTTAAGTGTGAATCATACAGATGAAAATGACCGTATAAACTATGCTTATTCTAGGAAATGAATGTGGTAGATAAAGGAATTTTCGCTACAGAGGTTTGTAGTAGCAACACCGTTAATAAATGATTTCCTTTCTTTCCTACATAGACAGTGGCTTTCTTTCGACACCCCTTTGCCTCAAACCCGCTTTACCCCACATAAGAATCCCTGCTCATTCCTCTCTTATATTCTGTTCTGTGCTTCACCGACCTCTCTTTGGCCACTCCCACCTCCCGCCCCCCCACTCCCACTCCCATCACCCACCGAGTATTATCCCCCTCTGTTTCGTGGTCGCCAACGACGACATTAAACTCAAATAGTGGCACATGAGCCTGTGTCCATCAAAATGACAGGGAAAAAACCAGATTGCTGTCTTTCACTTCACTCCGACTCCTGCCCCGCCTCTCCCCAGACCCTCACTCCTCATTTCTTGCAACTTCCATTCCATTATTCATTAGCTTTGGTCATGTATTTGTTGTTGTTTTTTTTTCTCTCTCTGTTTCAGGTAAGTAAGTGCACGGGTTTCTTGTCCAGTTTGTGTTGAGACCACCGTCTGTCGTCAGTTTTGGTGACCTCAGCCAGCTGTTGGTCGGGTGTGTGTGTGTGTGTGTGTGTGTGTGTGTGTGTGTGTGTGTGTGTGTGTGTGTGCGCGCGCACGTGCACGCGCGCGTGAGCGTGTGTGCGGTGTGTGCGTGTGTGCGTGCGTGTGTGCGTGTCTGTGTGTGTAAGAGCGCACATGTGTGAGTGTCTGTGTGTCTGCCTGGCTGCCAATCTGTGTCTGTCTCTGTCTCTGTCTGTCTGTCTGTCTGTCTCTTTCCTTGCGCGTGTGTGTGTGTGTGTGTCGGGTGGTTGTTAATTCGGTTGTGTTGAAATGGCTGGTTGGCTGTTAGACTTGTTTGTCCTTGCTTGTTCGTCTCTCGTTTTTTGACCTCCTCTGGAATACTGTATTTTCTGTATATATCTGTCTGTGCGTCTGCCTGGCTGTCCATCTGCGTGTGTGTTTGTCTCTGTCTGTCTGTCTGCCTCTCTTTTTCCTCTGTGTGTGTGTGTGTGTGTGTGTGTGTGTGTGTGTGTGTGTGTGTGTTGGGCGGTTGTTAATATGCGCGTGTTGAAATGGCTTGCTGCTGGCTGTTCGATTTGTTTGTCCCTGCTTGGTCGTCCCTCGTTTTTTACCTCATCTTGACTAATGTCTTTTTTTTTTTTTTTTTTTTTTTTTTTTTTTTTTTTGCTATTGAGTAATAATGGTTGCTTGAATTCGTAGTACAGGTAAGTGCGTGGGAAAATTTGCGAGGTGGTTGGCGGTGAGAAGAGTGTGTGTGCTGGGGGATTGGGGGAATGGAATGGGGTTGGAGGCATGGTGGAGGGGGGGGGGGGGGGTGGGGGGGGAAGGAAGCGGGTAAGTTACGGAACAGGCACTCAGACGTCTGGCTGTGCAATTATGCATAGTTAATTAACTTAGATAGTGCATGTGGACGCGTGGGTAGATTCACTGGATGGTTGTGTTGGGAAGAGGGTAGAGAGGGACTGATGATGGAAAGAGTGGGGATGGGGAGGGGAGAGGGGTATTGGGTACTCGCTCATTTTGTGGCTGTGGGATTGAAACGTTTGGTAGAACACGACTAAGCAGTCGGTGATTTGTGTTGACTGAACTCTTTGTTTAGTGGTAGGCAGCTGACGCATGTTACGCAAGTCTGTATATGACAGCTGTCCACCTCTGATTCTTCTTGTAATTTAATTTCTCACTGTGGAGATATAGGAATGGGGCAAAATGGATAGGGTACAGGTGTACCGGGTGGGGTATGGGAAATGCGCAGGGGAGTCGGGGGATGGAAGGGATGATGGAGGGAGAGAGAGGGGGGGGGGGGGGGGGTCATCACTGCAATTTGGCAGATTCCTGACCTGAACATTAATCTAATCGCAAGGAGAAGACCTTGAGTGCACCACTTTACATCACCGGCATGTCCCGAGCAGCAGGTGCAGGATCTCGTCTATAGGGTGGCCTGGCGGTGGCCTGACTTGGATATGGTTCTCGTGTGCTGATGGTGGTGGGTCTGCCACGTCACGAGCACAGATGCGTCTGTGTATATGCTATAGGAGATGGGCTGACACTGAAGAAAATAACAACAACATGGAATCATTAGATTGATATCTTCAATTATGAACTGGTGGGATGCACAGAATGCGTGGTTATTTTGATAGCTCGACATTGCCTTTTTTGTCTGTCTGTCTGTAATTTATCTGTGTGTCTCAGTCTCTCTGTCTCTCTGCTCAGTGTCTCTCTCTCTGTCTCTCCTTCTCTGTGTGTGTGTGTGTGTGTGTGTGTGTGTGTGTGTGTGTGTGTGTGTGTGTGTGTGCGTGCGTGCGTGCGTGTGTGTGTGTGTGTGTGTGTGTGTGTGTGTGTGTGTGTGTCTCTCTCTCTCTCTCTCTCTCTCTCTCTCTCTCTCTCTCTCTCTCTCTTTCGATCAGATTCAACTTCATTAATTAACTACAAGGTTTTTCTTTTAACCAAAGGTTAGTTTGAATTTATTGGTTCTATTCGAGCATTGACAGTCGCACTTACCGCTTTCCGTCCGTGACATCACAGGCTTATGTCAAAGACCTCTGGCAAGAGGAATGGACCATGCAGACGGATAACAAACTGTTTAAACTCCGTCCAAACCTGAACGAGTTTCTACCATGTTCCAGAGGCGGCCGTAAAGACGAAACAGTCCTGTGCCTCTTGCACACAGGCCACTCGTTTTATACCCATTCTTATCTTTTAAAAGGTGAAGAAGCTCCATGGTGTATTCCATGTCATGTTCCACTCACAGTGAAACGTATTCTTTTAGATTGTTGGAACTTGCACGATGTGAGACATAAACACTTTACAGCAGAGTCCATGAAAACCCTGTTCAGAGATGTCGCACCTGACATGATCTTTGAGTTCCTGAAAGAGATTAACATTTTTCATCTGATTTAAGATTTTTACGGAAGAAAGATTTTTAACGAAGTTTCTGTTGCTTTTTTTTTAGAAGATGTATTTTAAAGAGATGTGTAAAAGGTTTTAGTTTTTGTTTTTGTTTTGAGATGACTTGTGAGTTGATGTTAACGTGGTGACAGCCCTGATATGGCCCTTTGCGGTCGAGTGGGCTATAAGCAACGTTACCTTACCTTACCTTCCGTCCGTGACTCAACCAGGTTGTTTCTCCAGTGCTATGTTGACTGCGGGTGCGATTTATGTGTATTATTTGAATACCCACAATGCAAAAAAA
>JADBJO010002400.1:296341-298841 GCA_016801955.1 Conus betulinus
GAGAGAGAGGTAATAGAAGAACGAGGTGTGTGTGTGTGGGGGGGGGGGGGGGCATAGGGGATGAAGGGGGGAGAGAGACGTTAGAAAAGGATGCCATAAAAGGGAAAGAAAAACTGGTTATCGGTTTCTCAGAGTGAAGTTTGTGGAGACCAGTAGAGAGGCATCAGAATACAACGCGTTTCGAATTGCTATCTTATCATAACGTATTTTGTAATTATGTTACGTTATGTGATGTCATATTATATTGTATTGTATCATGTCATACTATATTGTATTGTATTGTAATAGTATTACATTACGCTATATTGTATTGTATCACATTATATCATATTACCTTTCAACATAATTTTGTTGTTATTCTACATTAAAGTGCATTATGTAATGTTACATACTACATTATATCACACTATCGTATCTTACATTAATGATCTTGTCCATCCAAGCCCGTGTCTCTGATTTTGAAATGCAAATGACACTATACTAGATGTGACTCAACGAAGATGAAACGAGAATGATGCTTGTTCTGCACTGCCAACGATGTTCTTGGATAACGTTCCTCTTCTTTCTTGGCTATCTATATTGATTGTAATGGCACACCTTCCTCTTCTGTGTGCAATCATGGCTTCACTCTTGACAGATTTTATCCTTTCAGCGGCGTGTCTCTGACATTCACTGGGTTTGCTATTTGGAATTTCGAAGAATTATGTTTGTCATCTATTTTGCTGAAGATTGGTTTACTTGTTTGCTCTCTCTAGACTTGATTACTGCTAATCATTTCTGTCCCAAAGTTCAATCTGACAGACTGCAAAATGGTTCAAAATCACGCTTCCTGCCTTGCCTTGCTTTCAAAACGGTCCAAATTAGAACACGTAACTGCTCTTGTGTACTCTCTTCACTGGTTGCCTGTTAATAAGAGAGTAAAGTACAAAACTGCCTGTTTTGTGTGTTTGATTCCCTCGCATTTTCGGATTATCTACGTCTCTCATAGAGAGAGAGAGAGAGAGAGAGAGAGAGAGAGAGAGAGAGAGAGAGAGAGAGAGAGAGAGAGAGAGAGAGTTCAAAGTAGCTGTTTGAGCTTTAATTCCCTCGCTTTTTCAGAATCTCAACATGTATCAGGGAGACTGAAGTACAAAACTGGCTGTTTGTGTTTTCATCCCCTCATTTATTCAAGTCCGCAACATCTATGAGATGTTCTCGCACTTTAGAATCCCTCATGACAATCGCGTTCTATGGCTGGCATTCAAGTTGTAGGGGCTCCTTCCGTCAGCATAAAAAACCACCAACAACCAGGCTCTTTCTCTGTTCAAAGTCCGTCTGCGTGGACCAGTTTTTACCACGCTCTGAGACACTCAGCTTCTTTAAGTGCTTTAAGTGTGGTCTAAAAACGCATCTATTGCCACCTCGACAGTCCATACCCTCTTGTCACCGTGTTTCTTCGCGTCATCCGTTTCCATTTCTGACGTAATCTCACTGCCCTTGTACATGCTTGTCTCTTTGCACGCTTGCACAGGTGATCTCTTTCTCCGCGTGAGAGAAAGAGAGAGAGAGAGAGAGAGAGAGAGAGAGAGAGAGAGAGAGAGAGAGAGAGAGAGAGAGAGAGAGACAGACAGACAGAGAGAGAGAGAGAGAGAGAGAGAGAGAGAGAGAGAGAGAGGTGGGGGAGAGGGAGAGATTGAGAGAAAGAGAAAAAGTTACATAGGCATACCCCCTTCCTCCATCAGTCTGTTTGTCTGTGTCTGTCTGTCTCTCTGTCTGGATGGCTGGCTGTTTGTCTGTCTGTCGCTCTGTCTGTCTGCCTATACATCCCTTCATCGACCCTCGCCCCTTTCGTTGCGCATTGTCTTCTCCCCACCTCCTTTTGTCGTCCTTCCCCTTCCCCTCCATGCTCCCTAACTAACGCTTTAAGGGATTGCGAAATCAATGTGACATCCAACGTACTCGGAATGTTCAAAGTCCTTCGAAGTACTCGAAACTCTTTCCTTACAGACTTGCTGCCACCTCGGGCAAAGAGTCAGACGCTTTTTGATGGCATGGTCATTACGATGGTAAACTGATATCACTGCTTTGACCAAGTCCTGGATTCTTAAAAACTTCTTCCTCGGCAGATTTTTTTTTTTTTTCATGGGCACTTGCCATGTAGATGCAGTGGATTTTTTGTTTTGGATATACTCCAATTGTACCCTGCTCAGGAACAGATTTCACAACTTGGGACAACCCTTCCTTACATACGCGCGCGCGCCCGCGCGCGCGCACACACACACACACACACACACACACACACACACACACACACACACACACACACACACAGTCCACATAACACTCAGCATTAAGAGCAGACTTTTCAACAAAACATTGACCACTGTGGAGCCTTTTGAGTTTAAGAGAATAGTACTAAGTGACTTCAAACTTTGGAAACCAGGTTTCGGTGCAACTTGGCGCCCACCCATATTTGATTGGACCGTTTGAGGGATTCCATAGAGGCTGATCCACGTTTTAT
>JADBJO010002401.1:0-45000 GCA_016801955.1 Conus betulinus
CTCGGGGATGTGGGACGCACAGATGGCTCGCCTCCACATCAACATTAGAATTGGAAGCGGTCAGGCTGGCCCTCCTCCACTTCCAACATCTATCTCTCACCGACTGGTTCTCCTCCTCACGGACAACACGTCGGTAGCCCATTACATCAACAAAGGGGGGGGGGGGGGGGCTCACTCCATCGGCCTCTCTCTACGGACAGAGGCCCTCCTTCGCTGGTGCCACGCACGGGGAGCCACCCTCCGTGCGAGACACATAGCGGGGACACGCAACATCCTGGCAGACACTCTCAGCCGGTCAGGGACCCTTCTGCACACAGAGTGGACCCTGAACAAGCTGACACTAACCACCGTCTGGGAACACTGGTTCAAGCCCATGGTCGACCTATTTGCGACCCGGTACAACCATCGACTCCCCATGTCTCTCCACTCCCGGACCCCCGAGCGTACGCGGTCGATGCGCTCTCCTCCCCTGGACGGGACTCCTCGCCTACGCCTTCCCCCCTTCCCCATACTTCACAAAGTGATCAGGAAGGCCAGGCTGGAGAGACCCAAACTCATCCTCATAAACCCCGTGGTGGCCGACTCAGTTGTGGTTCCCGGACCTCAGGTCCCTCACTCACGTTCCCCCTCTCCAGCTAGCCCCTTGGTGGGACTTACTCAGACAACCTCGCTCGGGCCTCCCTCACTCCAATCCCCAGATGCTTCGCCTACACGCTTGGCTTCTATGCCAGCCAAATTGCGACCACCGCGATGAGAGAGATGGTCACGTGGTGCACGGCTAACTCGGTCCCCTACCTCCTCCCCTCCAACATCCACATAGGCAAGTTCCTATCCCACCAGATAGGCAATTTCCTATCCCACCTTTCATCCTCTCGAAAGCTCTCTGCTAGTTCCATTCGGGGCTACAGATCGGCCGTAGGCACACCATCTGACAGCTGGGCGGCCCATCATTCGACAATAACTTTCTCCTTAGAGAACTATCTCGGGGGGGGGTGGCCCTACGGGAAGCTCAGTCCCCTAGGCGCGCTCCATGTGGGACCTCTTTCTGGTTCTTGACTCCCTCAGAAACCCCCCTTTCGAGCCCCTCCGTGCTGCTATCCCTTTGTCATTCTCCCCTTCAAGACCACCTTCTTCTCTCCCTGGCCTCAGCCAGGAGGCGAAGTGGGATTCAGGTCCTCAGTTGTGACCCTCGGGACATCGCCTTTCTCAGAGACGGATCGGTCTCGCTTAAGTTCCTGCCTGAGTTCTTAGCGAAGAACCAGGAACCGGGCACGACCTCTCCTTCCCTGGTTATCCGCTCCCTAGCGGATATCTTAGGCAGCGAAGGCAGCGGGGACATGGACCTATGACCCTCTAGGTGCCTCAGATACTACTGGGAGCGTTCCCACCCCAGGCGTTCCTCTCAGAGAAGCCTCCTTATTTCCATCAACCCCACAACAAGAAAGACATCTCGGCGGGCTCGATTTCTAGGTGGCTATTCTATACTATCAAATCTGCCTATGCCCAGGCCCACAAAGACCTCCCAGCCCTTTCCCCTCGAGCCCACGAGGTCAGAGCGTTGGCCATGTCCACAGCGTTCCAGCACTCTGTCCCCGTGTGCCATCTCCTGGAGGCAGCCTACTGGCGTTCGGAGAACCCTTTCATAAACTTTTATCTAAGGGACATCCGCATGACCAGGGCTGATGGTTCTAAGGGGTTTTCATTTGTGGCGGCCAATGCAGCCATAACAGTTAACCCAGGAACCATTAGGGCGCTCGGCCCTCCTCCTATTCCTTTAAATTCTGCTATGGTCTGACATGGTATAGTATACGACGCCAAAATGGGGAGTTTGTATTATACTCCCTGTTTGGCTAAGTATACTTACCATGTCAGACTCTAATGCCCGCCTACCTTCCCCGCTAGCGCCAAGGTTCCCTGGGGTTGCCTTGCGCGCAGGCCTCGTTGAATGACGGACAGTACACGATCTTCGGCATCTTCCGTAATCGGAAGTAGGGTGGGGCGTCACGTGACTATCTTATGACTGCATTTGCCACAAAACTTCGGCCTGACAGAGCTGACTGACAGCTGTTCCATGCACATAGCAACACAGCAACCACAGCTGAAGGAATGAACCAGCACACAAACCATTTCTTTTTATCTCAAATGATGACACGCACAACTGATGCAAGTAAATTTTTCCTTTGTAGGATGGACACGAAAGGTAGAAATAAGAAAAGGAGCACCGCCTGCCTTTAGTACAGTATGACTGATTTCCAGACACTGAACCCTCTAAATTCGCTGCATGATAATGATGTTGGACAGACGACGGCAGTCTGGAGGCCATGGGTGCTGTGGGTGGCACTGCATCCAGCGCCGCCTCGGAAGACCTGGCAGAGCTAGCGGAAGTCTTCCAGTCATCTCCAGAGAGCCTCAAGTCGGGGCGGGAAGAAGGAGGCGACCCTCCGAAACGACCGGTCTCTGCTGGTGCCGCTGTGTCCCACCCCCCACCTCCACATTTCTTCAGTCCCTCCACCCTCCCCACATCCATCGGCCTGCCAGCAGTCACGGAGGGAGGCAGCTTGATCCTCATCATGTAGTACGCAAGGCAATGAAAGAACGGCACTCAGAACACCTGCTGAGTTCCTCGATGCCGCCGACAGGAACCATCCCCACCACCATCCAACACCATCACCACCACACCCCTGCCTCCCAGCGTGTGATGATGAACCCAGGGATTAACGTCTGGGTCAGCACCAATGGACAGCTCAGCGGGAATAGTGCTCCGGACAAAGGTCAGGCTGCGCCCTTGAATGTCTCATCGTCGTCTTCTGGCTCAGGCCAGGCCGACAGTCCATCCCCAGTCCCGCTGCGTCGGCAGCCTGGAGCAGAGAGAAAGGAGAGTCCACTGAGTCAGACCCCGACCCAGGAGAAGGAGAACAGAGCGTCGCAGGACAGCGGGAACCCGTTGATCGAAATCACCGAGGCGGTGAAGAGTCCCGGCTCTGACGTGGCGTCCTTAGTGGAGCTGGACCAGTCGGAAGCCCTCAACCTCACAGAACAGCAGAACACACGCATCGACGAGAGCCGCCTCTCCACCGCCCTGAGCTGTTCGACCCATTCTCCTCGTCGGAAGTGGAAGGGGAGACTGCGGAGATGACTGCCAATGTCAATAACAACCGCATGAGTGGAGAGGGTTTGAAGGATTCATTCGACGGGGTGTCATCCGGTGCAGGAGACAACCTGGCTTCCATGCCTTCGCGCTCCATTGACAGTGCCATAGAACTGCTGTGTGAGGATGACTCAGTGTTCAAAGAGGTCAAGGCCAACGGGGTCTGTCCATAAGTGCTGGTCTGGCGACAGAGGAGAAGGAGAGGGGCGCCCAGGGGAAGAGCAGTGGGGGTGGCGGTGGAGGTGGTGCACTGGGGTCATCTGTACGGGACGCTGCAGATAACATCTCCATACGCTCTGACGACAAGGTATTGTTTCAGTGTCATGTGTGTATGAGTGTGTGTGTGTGTGTGTGTGTGTGTGAGTGGGTGAGAGAAGGAGCGAATGAGTGAGCAAGTGAGATCTTTCAGCGTATTGAAAGCTGTTGAATGGAAGATCTAAGTGCCTGTTTGCCACAAGCATTAAAAGGAGCTTAGTTCCTGTATACTGCAAACTGTGAAAAGGAAGGTCATTCTTAGTGCCTGTGTACCACAAGCTTTTTATCTGAAGTCTTGGTGCATGTGCACCACAAGCTGTAAAAGGAAAAAGTTGTTGCCTGTGTATCACAAGTTGTTAAAAGGAAAATCTTAGAACCTGTGAACAACAAGTTTTTTGTAAGGAAGATCTTAGCGCCCATGTACCACAAGTTGTAAAAAGATCTTGGTGCTCGTTGTTTAAGAGAGGATCATAATGCCAGTATACCGCAAGCTGTTAGAAGGAAGATGCTTATTAGCACCTGTGTACCACCAGCTGTTGAAAGGAAATGTTAGTGTCTGTGTACCACAAGCTGTTGAAAAGGAACAACTCAGTACATGTGCACAATAGTGCCTGTATACCATGAGCTGTTGAAAAGAATGGGAGTTTTTGGTGCCTGTGTACTACAGGCTGTTAAAAGAAAGATGTTAGTGTTGAAATCTTAGTGCTTGTTTACCACTAGTTCTTACAAGGTACATCTTAGCATCCGTGTACTATAATCTGTTAAATGGAAGATCTTAGTGCCTTTGTACTATAAACTGGTGGTCTTTGTGTCCATATACTATAAGCTTTGAATGGAAGCTATAAGTGCCTGTGCACTGTAACTGTCAAAAGGAAGATCTTGGTTTTCTTAGTAGCTGTGTGCACCACAAGGTGTAGAATGGAAGCCATTAGTACTTGTGTACTGTAAGCTGTTGGGATGGAAAATCCAAGTGCCTCAAAGTAATATACTGGATATTTTAGTTTCTGCATACAACAAGCTTTTAAAGGAAAGGCCTTGTAGCTGTTGTGTGGAGGACCTGGGAACCTGTCTATCAGAAAGCTGTTGAATGAAATCCTTAGTTAGTGCCTAAGTACCGCAAGTTAGTGAGTGGAATGCCTCTAGAGATACATGTATACCCCAAACTTTTTTTTTTTCCCCACGTACTCAGGCTGATACTCCTGTGGACACTCCCTGTGTAGATGGGCAAGGATTAAACCCATCTACCGAACAAAGGGAGTGGAGTTAGTGTGTATGACTGTTTTTGTTTCATCCTGCCATTAGGGCAGCCGTACTCTAACTTCGGGGTAAGGCCCGAACTGTTAAATGACCATCTTAGTGCCTGTGTACTGGAAGCTGTTTAAAGAAAGATCATAAGTCATGTATGCTAAGCTGCTGAATGGAACATCTTTGCACTTTTTTTGTACAACAAGCTAGGACAGTAGGAGGTATGATGTTGTTATTAATACTGGTTCTCCTAAGCTCAGCGAAAAGAGTTGTTGACAGGAGATGGCGAGTGTAGGCATGTTAGACCAAGGAAAGATGTCAGCAGGATTCAGCTTGACAGGACTTTGTGACAGTCCACAACTTGACTGTTATTCGACACATGTTGGCAGGACTTTGTGACAGGTCCAGCAGCTTGACACAGTTATGTGACACATGTTGACAGGACTTTGTGACAGGTCCAGCAACTTGACAGTTATGTGACACATTGACAGGACTTTGTGACAGTCCAGCAATTTGACAGTTAGGTGACACGTGTTGACAGGACTTTGTGACAGTCCAGCAGCTTGACTGTTATGTGACACATGTTGACAGGACTTTGTGACAGTCCAGCAACTTGACAGTTATGTGACACATGTTGACTTGACTTGTGACAGTCCAGCAACTTGACTGTTATGTGACACATGTTGACAGGACTTTGTGACAGTCCAGCAACTTGACAGTTATGTGACACATGTTGACAGGACTTTGTGACAGTCCAGCAGCTTGACTGTTATGTGACACATGTTGACAGGACTTTGTGACAGTCCAGCAACTTGACAGTTATGTGACACATGTTGACTTGACTTTGTGACAGTCCAGCAACTTGACAGTTATGTGACACATGTTGACAGGACTTTGTGACAGTCCAGCAGCTTGACAGTTATGTGACACTTGTTAACAGGACTTTGTGACAGTCCAGCAGCTTGACAGTTATGTGACACATGTGACAGGACTTTGTGACAGTCCAGCAACTTGACAGTTATGTGGACATGTTGACAGGACTTTGTGACAGTCCAGCAGCTTGATAAGTAACTGAAACATGTGGACAGGACTTTGGGCTTCAAAGAAAAAGTACCTGCTGGAGTCAGCTTGAGTGTTGACACACCTGTGTGTGCAGGACTTTGTGGAAGGTGATGATGGCGAGCGTTCTGGCAAGAAAGGCTCTGGCTTCTTCAGACACTTCAGAGACAAAATACACAAAGGTAGGTTCAGGGAGGAGAGTGTTCTCAGTGAAAAGGTTGGGTTAGCATTTCCTCCTTGAAACCCAGTTGGACAGACGTGTGTGTGTGTAGGGATCACAAGTGACAAGATATACAGAGCATGTACAGTGTCCAAACACTGGGATACACACAGGTGAGTAGCCCAGGGGTACTGTTATTCAAATAAGAACAACCTGTGTGTACACATTAGCGCAGCCCGGCACCGGCAATCCACAGGGAGCAGTCAATGTCAAGTCGTCAAGAGGCAACCACCGGAGGAGACACTGCACTGCTGCCGAGTCACTTCGGTGGTGTCAGTGGCGCCTGTTCTGATCTAACATACGCAGGACACCACCTACTAAGCCCCTACTGACGACAATAATTGCTTAGTCGCGGAGCCGGCGTGAGTGAGCTCTCCCTCGGAGGGCGCCACACGTCCGTCCAACGACAGCCCCCATGGGACTCGCCGATACCGGTGACCCCGACGGAACCAAACCAGGACCACAGACGTGGAGAGGACATCGAAACTGAGGTCACCATGAGAGCAGGGCATGAAGGGCCACAGAATTTGAGACATTTTTTTTTTTAATGCTGATCGATGAGATGAGGATGATTAAGATGATGCTACGGATTTCCATTTCGGTCTGAGACTACATGACAGGGCTGTACTCTACGCTTCCTTTCATAATATCCCGGCGTCAACCAGGCCCGAGAGATACAGGCACCTGCAGTGTTGGTCAGGAAATTTGAGCAACACTCTCAGAAACGCATCCATTAAGTGGATGAAACTCGGACTGTGTGGTTAACCACTTCGCCACGGCGGCTGGTTTAACAGAAATACCTTATTTGGTTGTAAATTTAACCAATGTCAAAGTTACAAAAAAATGTTTCATTTTGTCACTTTTGTGGAGAAGCGAATTTGTGTTTGTGAAAGAGTTAGGAGATCGACATCAACAAAGTTAACGTGACAGGTTAACGAAGCAAATGACTGTGTTACTGACTGATTTTAGTGCAGTATTAATTTAATTCTAATGTTAATGAAATGTGCTTAAACTCATAATAAGAATCGATGAATAAGTTGAAATGTCGGATCAGCTGCCAAAGTTTGAAGAGGTGATGAAGCTACATTGATTTGAATGTAAAATTAGCTCACCAATGAAGATTTGTTAGAGAATACGTTGAAAAGGGTGAGAAAGTTGTACAGTGGACATTTCAAATAGAAAGTTAAACTTCTACGATTATCTTATGTGAAAAACGACATGGTCAAATTTGAAATCATGGGCCGAAACACCAGTCTGGATCTATGGAATGATTACTCAGACTATTGGTTCCAATCCAGTTGATATTTAGAAAAACGGCAAGTATACTTAAAAAGAAATTTCTGATTTAATTCATTTCAGTTAAGAAACTGTTATTTATTGTTTTTTCAGTTTCTGGTTTCAAATTACTCTTATTTGTAATGGCAACGAAGCAAATTACTGTGTTACTGACTGATTTCAGTGCAGTATTGATTTAATTCTAATGTTAATGAAATGTGCTTAAACTCTTAATCAGAATCGATGAATTTCCAGAATTTTTTTTTAATATGATGTGAATTGTTTGCTGTTTCACCCCTAGGCTGCCAGGGAATTTAGCAAGAACCTGAACTCATTTGCCTAGGAATTTTTAGGGAAAATCAGGTAGTTGCAAAAAAAAAAAAAAATTGTGGGCTCAAATGTGAAATAACATACATAAAATATATATATTCGGGAAGGACGATGAATGGACAATACAGAAAAAAATGTTTAATGGTACTTTCTGTGAGTTTGTGACCAGTAGAATCTTTTTTTTTTTTAAATTACTTTGAAAACACAGAACATATTTTCTGTTTTAGTCATCATTATTTGCTGTTGCTAGATAAGTACATGTGTCAGTATGTGTCAGTTGAACAAAAATAATGTTAGAATAAATTGAACATAATGAAATAGCTTACCTTACTGTTGCTTCATATGAAAATATTGCCTTTTTTGAAAGAACCGTAAGATCCACTTTCTCTCTTATTGTTGACATTTATGAAGTAATATTCTGCGCACAGGTATTAAACGGAAAACTCACAAGCCGGATAAAGATTTGTGTGCTGGTAAGTGCATTGATGGTGTGTTTTGTGTGTGTGCATGTGTGTGTGTGTGTGTGTGTGTGTGTGTGTGTGTGTGTGTGTGTGTGTGTGTGTGCATGAGAAAATTGTGCGTGTGTGTGTGTGTGTGTGTGTGTGTGTGTGTGTGTGTGTGTGTGTGTGTGTGCACGCCTGTGAGATAGGCATGCCTGCATTAGAGAATGAGAGTGAGTTGTGTATGTGAGTGTGTACAGGTGTGTTTGTGCATGCGTGCATGTGTGTATACATGTGTGTGTGTGTGTGTGTGTGTGTGTGTGTGTGTATATATGTATATATATATATATATATGAATACATATATGTACAGAAGGTTATTGTGATGTGTATGTCATACAGATGGTGTAGAGGGAACGTTCCGGAGTTCTGGAGAGGGAGGGGAGGGCAGTGACAACAGTGCCAGCAAAGTGGGTCAGTCCATACTCCTCATTTTGACCCTCTACCATCCACTTTCCTTCTTCAGTCAGGCTCTGCCTCTTTCTTCCTTCGTATTCCTTCCTGCCTTCATCCTTTCTTTCTTTCTTTCTTTTCTTGGCTTCCACCTTCTCATTCATTCATTCATTCCAAGAGGCAAGACATTTAATCCTTTCATGAAAACAACAACAACTTTTGCCCCTCAGCTGTCCAATTTTCCTACATCACACAGTCTCTGTCTCTTTTTTCCTCCTCATTCATTCATTCATTCATTATTCATTCATTCATTCATTCTTTGTTTCTTTCCTAGCTTCCCCCTTCTCATTCATTCATTCATTTCCAGATTTAAGAAGTTTAATCTATTTGCTCATTTTAATGAAAACAATCTGGACTGATTCATAACAAACAGCTTAAATGTGGAACATTCATAACAGAGCAGACCAACGAAGGTAAATTATATTTTGTGTTAACATTTGCAGTGTTGAACAAGGGACACATTCAGATTTAAGCAGTCCAGACATCTTCAAATAAAAACACAATTGAAGCATCTTTCCAAAATATTATGAATTTGCCTTTCTTGAGTTATTATTTTTTTTCCAGTCTGAAAATGTTATACATTAAACATTGATAATGGAGGGTGGCATTTTCTGATTATTGCTATTGACTTAAGTCTGAAATGAATAACATAAATGAAACATTGAAATTGGAGAGTGATTGCTACTGACTTAAGTCTGAAATGAATAACATATGAAACATTGAAATTGGAGAGTGACATTTTCTAGGTATCACTTTCAGCAGCAGTCTGAAATATTTTACATACATTAAGAAATTAAACATTGACATTGGAGAGTGGTATTTTCTGGGTATTACTGTCAGCTTTGTCTGAAATGATTTACATAGTTTAAACATTGAAATTACAGAGTGGTAATTTCCTGGGTATCAGCTTCAGTCTGAAATACTTTACACACATTAAACATTGACATTGGAGAGTGGTATTATCTGAGTATTATCATTTTCAAAAGTAACATACCTTTGGCTGTTCTAGAATAATATGAAATTTGTCATCTAAATATCCCATATCATGATCTGTACATATTCATCCACTCATTATTCATTCAGTCAGTCTTTAATTTTTATTTGACATTCATTTGTTCTTTCATTCTTCTTTCTTCCATTCCTTTCACCATGGCTGTTTATTCATTTGTTCATTTTTTGTTTTCTGTCTTTTTCTCCTTTCATTCATTTGCAAATTTATTAAGTCATTCATTCTTTCTTAATTGCTTGTTTGCTTTCTCCATGCATTCAGTCAGTCAGTTGGTCAGGCATTTATTTTTCTGCCTTCGCCCCCCCCCCCCCCCCCCCCCCCCCCAGCGCCTCCTCCATGCAGTTATGTATGTATTTGTTTGTTTATTCTTTCTTTTTTCCTGTCTTCTTTTCCATTCATTCAGTTAAACTTTCTCTTGTTCCCTCTTCATTCTTTCTTTCTTTCCTTTCAACACGACAAGGCCTCTTGCTGTTGGCTAGGCTATAAACAACATGAACCCCTTTTTATTTATTTTCTCCCCACCCACCCCCCTCCGCTTCCTCCTACCTCTTTGTTCCCTTTTCCTTCTTCTCCTTTTTCTGTTATTCACTCAGGGCACTGGACCTCTGACTGATGTTTTCCAGAAACCTCAGACGACATTTTGGCCAAGTACAGGACCCCTAAAAAGGGCCTCAAGCCGGGAGCAGGGGCAGGCATTGTGGAGAATGGAGACCAAGGGGCAGACAACTCAACAGGGCTGCAGAACGGAGGGGTAGAGGAAGAGGGGAAGGGAGGGGCGGGGCCCGAAGACCAGACCCCCTTCTTGGACGTGTCCAACCTGGAGGGCTGCTTTGCATTTCAGGACGCCAAGCGCAAGCTTCGTTTGGTGCTCAGCATGTGCGAGGTCCAGCCCGGGTTTTCTCAGGTGCGGGGCCGTGCAGGTCTCTGGTGGAAATATCTGTTGTGGCTGTGTTGGTGGTCAGTGAAGAGGTGTTGCCTTGTGCAGGAGATAGTAGACAATATTAACCCTCTTGACAATGGAGCGCCCGCTAGCGCCCGGCGGGAAATCACACAGCCAAAACGCTGAGCGCCCGCTAGCGCCGGTAAAACACGTGGCAACAATGGGCGCCGCCATGTTTCTCGTAGAAAAGGAAGTCTCACGAGAACGTGACTTCCTTCTTCCTGTAGCCATTTACTTCCGTTTGCAAAAAACCGCGAGTCGATACGTGCCGTGGTTCTCGAGTTACGAATTTTTAAACTTTTGAGGTCGAAATGCCGTTTTTCACCGTGGCTAACCTTGAGTTCTGCCGTTCTATAATGAGATTTAGTGATGGAGATACTGTGTTTTGTAGGATTTACGGCATAAGACTTAGTGAAAGTGCTGGGTAATGAAGCTTAGAGTGACCTAGATTTCGACTGGGATGAAGTTCCAGGTATGATGAACAACAATTCGGAAGAAAGTTCTGAAGAAGAAGATTTTTTTTTTTTTCCCGAGTAAATGGCTCATGTGACATTTTTTCAAACTTACGATATAGCAACATATATATTCGTAAGAATTTTTAAAATTATTTTCATTTCGTTATTTCCTTTTCTCTTTTAAATTAATTTTTTAATTGGGTAACCATGTTCAAATTACGGAGTTACTTACCTTGCCGACGGTTTTCGGTGTAACTAAGCTCAGATAAGTGCATACTGAAGAGGGTTCAGAAGACAAAACAGAAAGGACAAGGAATAGGAATAGGGCGCAGGGGAAGTTAGGGATTGGACTGTATTTGAAGAGGGACTGCTGGAGGAGAGAAGAAGAGGGGTGGGATGGGGGTTAAGGAGCAGGGCATGGAGACCTATTTGGTGGTGTTATATTGGGAAGGGGCTGCAATAAGGTTGTTAACTGGGTGGTACATTGGGGCTTTCTGTAGAAGAAAGACTGGAAAAGTTCCAGTTTATGCGTATGTACTGCATGTATGTGTGTCCTTGTATGGCAGTGCTAATGCGCATAAGTATGTCAGAATGAGTGTGTTGGTGTGTATGCATGTGTATATGTGTGCATGCGTGTGCACACACACACACACACACACACACACACACACACACACACACATACACACACACACACACACACACACACACACACACACACACGCACACCCCCCCCCTCTCTCTCTCTCTTTACATGAAACCAACATATTTGATGTCCCTGTGTATACAGCTTCAGTCTCACAGTCCTCGGCAGGGGTCAGGGTCGGGGTCATCGCTGCGGGAACATGATCTGGTGTACCTGTTGAGGACACAGTTGGCGGAAGCTGTGAACCTGCAGAACAAGGACCTGGTTACACGGCTGCATGAGGTCATCCGTTGTGTCAAACTCTTCGACGCTGACGGGTGAGTCACCAACTGTGTTAAAGTCTTAGACGAGTCATCCTCTGATAGGTGTATCACCCGCTGTATCAACTCTTCTATACTGATAGATGAGTCACCTGTGTGTCAGCTGGTCAAAAACTGCCAGGTGAGTCATCCTCTGATAGGTGATGTCAACAGCTGTACCAACTCTGTGATACAGATTGAAGAGTCATCCTCTGTATCAATTCTTTGATACTGATAGAAGAGTCATTCTCTATATCAACTGTTTGATACTGATAGATGAGTCATCCACTGTATCAACTCTTTGATACTGATAGATGTATCAACTCTCTGATACTGACAGATGAGTCATCGGCTGTATCAACTCTTTGATGATACTGATAGATGAGTCATCCTCTGTATCAACTCTTCGATACTGATAGATGAGTCATCCACTGTACTAACTCTTTGATACTGATAGATGAGTCATCCACTGTATCAACTCTTTGATACTGATAGATGAGTCATCCTCTGTATCAACTCTTTGATACTGACGTCATCCGCTGTATCAACTCTTTGATACTGATAGATAAGTCATCCGCTGTATCAACTCTTTGACGCTGAATGTTGATGTCACCTGCTGTATCAACTCTTTGATACTGATAGATGTGTCATCCGCTGTATGAACTCTGATACTGATAGATGAGTCATCCGCTGTATCAACTCTTTGATAATGATAAATGAGTCATCCTCTGTATCAACTCTTTGATACTGATGGATGAGTCATCCGCTGTATCAACTCTTTGATACTGATAAATGAGTCATCCTCTGTATCAACTCTTGATACTGATAGATGAGTCATCCGCTGTATCAACTCTTTGATACTGATAGATGAGTCATCCTCTGTATCAACTCTTTGATACTGATAGATGAGTCATCCGCTGTATCAACTCTTTGATACTGATAGATGAGTCATCCGCTGTATCAACTCTTTGATACTGATAAATGAGTCATCCGCTGTATCAACTCTTTGATACTGATAAATGAGTCATCCTCTGTATCAACTCTTTGATACTGATAAATGAGTCATCCTCTGTATCAACTCTTTGATACTGACAGATGAGTCATTCACTGACAGATGAGTCATCCACTGTGTCAAACTCTTCGCTATTAATGGGAGAGTCTGGTGGGTGAGTCTTTGGCTATGTCAAACTCTTCAGAGCCGTGCAGGCATCATCAGCTGTGTTAGACTTGCTGATGCAGACAATAAGTCATCCGCTGTGTCAAAATCGTTGATGTTGATGCTGACAGGGGAGTTCTTCACTGTGTCAAATGCTTTGATGCTTATGGTCAGTTCTAGAAATGGACTGTGGTACTTTTGCCTGCATGAGTCACTTGGCCAGCAAACAAAGAGAAACAAACAAGCTGACAAATAGGACACAATGCATTTTGACATGCTGGTTTTCTTTAAGCTTTGACAGGCAAATGAAATGAACTAAAGAAAAAAAAAAAAAAAAGATGTCAACAATGAAGAAAATAACTTGATGTTTTGCATTGCCAGTGGTAAATGTGGTGAGAGTTATGTACTCTTGAGTTGACTAGAAGTAGGAGAATGGAACAAAAGAGAAAATTAAAAAAGCGGGGGAAGACAGAGAATATTTATTAAGATGAATGAATAAAGATATGATAATAATAATGATGATAATGGTAATGATTATAATGAAAAGAATGAAAAGAATATTGATAATATCAAAAATGATGGTTTCGAATGTGAAGAGAAGAAGATGAAAAGATTTAAACAAAATACTGACCGTAAAGCCAGAATAAAGATTTTGAAATGATTGAAAAGGGAAACTCAAATGAGATGAAAAAAAAGAAAAAAAATTAATGAGAGAACGATTAAATAAATGAACTAATGATAATGAAGTCAATATTTCATGCATAAGCAAATGCAACTAGTCAGAACAGCTCATCCACCCGTTTCTGTCAGAACACCCAGAACAGTTTAGTTATATCCCAGAACACACAGGATTAGTTCCCCAACCAGTCAGAACAGTTGAGCTGCAAGCAGAGCCAGGGATGGATTGTGACATGCATAAGAAGCGGAGCAACTGAAATCTCTTGAGAGAGGGACACCATAACTGCATTGGCACTGTGGGTTGTTGCAGGTGTAAGAAGCTGCTGAAGTCTCTGAGGGAGGAGTATCGTAAGCGTGCGGCCTACATCTCCTACCTGGTGCGCTGTCGTCAGGGCCTGCTCTCCGCCCTCTCCCAGCTGCAGAAGATGCTGGTCCGAGTGGAGAGGTGAGAGGGCGCTGCACGGGGACACATGAACATGGAACATGTCACCCCGACAGATCTTAACCTGACGCAGCTCCCATCATTGTCTGATCTCCTCCAGCTGTGCTCTTCTGTACAGACGCTGCATTCCTGTTCTGATGCTCATCTCTAGTGGATTGCTTGTTTCTGTGTAAAGATCTTTAGAGAGCGTTCTTTCTCTGTGCTAGCACCCACTGCTTGGAGTACATTTCCTGTCTTCACACTCCTAATTCTCTCTCCATTCAAGTTATCACTTGACGACTCTTTTTAACGGACTCGTAGCCTTAATCTTTTTGCCTAATGTGTGTGTGTGTGTGTGTGTGTGTGTGTGTGTGAGAGAGAGAGAGAGAGAGAGAGAGAGAGAGAGAGAGAGAGTGCACTGAAAAGTCTCAAAGCATTTTTACACGCTTTTTATTATCATAGTCCCTTGGATGTCATCAGTCCCCAACATGGCATAGTGGGTGACCCAGTCAAGAAAACTGAGGAGGGGTCACTATGATACCAGCAATGAGTGTGACCAGACCTTTACATGGCATGAAGGGTAATATAGACAAACTAGTGATAGTTTTGGAAGAGGACATTATGAAACCTGAAATGAGTGTGACTAGACCTTAACTTGGCATGGTGGGTGACCTAGTGATAGTTTTAGAAGAGAACATTATGATACCTGAAATGAGTGTGACTAGACCTTAACTTGACATGGTGGGTGACCTAGTGATAGTTTGGAAGAGAACATTATGATACCTGGAATGAGTGTGACTAGACAGTAGACGTTAACTTGGCATTGTGGGTGACCTAGTGAAAGTTTTGGAAGAGAACATTATGATACCTGGAATGAGTGTGACCAGACCTTAACTTGGCATGGTGGGTGACCTAGTGAAAGTTTTGGAAGAGAACACTATGGTACCTGGAATGCGTATGACCAGACCTTAACCCTCTTGACAATTGGGTGCCCGCTAGCGCCCAACCGAAATCACACAGCCAAAACGCTGAGCGCCTGCCAGCGCCCGGTAAAACACGTGGCAACAATGGGCGCCGCCATGTTTCTCGTAGAAAAGGAAGTCTCGCGAGAACGTGATTTCCTTCTTCCTGTAGCCATTTTCTACTGTCTGCAAAAAAACGCGAGTCGATGCATGCCGTGGTTCTTGAGTTTAAAGTTTTGAAGTCGAAATGCTGTTTTTCACCATGGCTAACCTTGATTTCTGCCGTTCTATAATGAGATTTAGTGATGGAGATACTGTGATTTGTAGAATTTACGGGCATAAGACTTAGTGAAAGTGCTGGGTAATGAAGCTTAGAGTGACCTAGATTTCGACTGGGATGAGGTTCAAGGTATGATGAGCAACGATTCGGAAGAAAGTTCTGAAGAAGAGATTTTTTTTTCCCCCGAGTAAATGGCTCATGTGACATTCTTCAAACTTACGATATAGCAACATATATATTCGTAGGATTTTAAAAATTATTTTCATTTCATTCTTTCCTTTCCTCTCTTTTAAATTATTTTTTTAATTGAGTAACCATGTTAGAACAGCAGGCCGCCTGGAATGAGAGCAACCAGGGTCATTACACCTTGTGGTGGATGATGTGTTCAAGACACTGAATGCTTTGGAACAGAACAGCAGGGGAAGCCCAAACATGCCTGCTGAAGGTGTGATAATGGGGGAACCTGGCATGCAGTGACTATGGCAGACTCCTTTTTAACCCATGTCTGGACCCAGAGGCTGGGGCTGCCCTGAAGATGATAGAAAAAACCAGTGCAATGAGAGAGTCACAGGGTCATGTTCATGCGGAATCCCTCACAGCTTTTAAAAAGATTTTGTTCAGAGATTGTGGCATATTTGGACGTACGTTGCTATGGTTACTTTATGGCAACCCTATTGAAAGGTGAATAAGATAGTTATCAAATACATTTTTCTGGTTATAGGGTAAATGAACAAGAAATAAACGTATTTTTTGTTATATGTTTACTATTTTTTATCCCTGTTATTCATGTTATGAAGAGTAAGCTGCATTATCTTTTATATTTATACAATGAAATGTTGCCAAAGCATCGACTCGACTGTTGTCTACTTTGAGGTGATATCAAATTCTGACAAGTAGTAGTCAGTGGTCCGAAGGAAAATGTGTAAGGGAGAAAAGGGTGAAAATAATTGGATTTATTATTAGATGATTTGAACCACGCTTGCTGCTCCAAATTATCTCCATGTGTGGGCTGGTGCAGCTGCCATCATGTAAGAGTTACCTGGTTAAGTCATGCAGAACGAGCTGAGCATCACATCAGTAAGAAGCCTTGTCGTGTGTGTGTTTCAGAGACAAGGAGATCATCAGCAAGCACCTCATCAACGTCTGTGTGCGCATGTTCATCGAGCGCCATGAACGTCGCGTGCTGCAGTTTATTGCTCACTTCCAGAGGCTGGAGATGGCGGATGAGAAGTTTGGGGGAGGGGAGGGGAGGGGAAGAGGGCACACAGGGGATCGGTGATGGTGCTGGGAGGCAGTGGTGGAGGGAGGGGGGTGGGGTGGGAGGTGGGAGTTGGGATTAAATTAGCTGATTTCTTCCAGTTTTTTATTTTTAAATAGTCTAAATATTTTACTTTTTAATCTGTGGCAAATCATGTTCTTTACCATAAACTTCTGTTTGGCGTCATATACTATACCGTGTCAGACCATAGCATTCTACGGCAGTTAGTCAGCTCTGCCAGGCCGAAGTTTTGTGACAAACGCTGTCATAAGATAGTCACGTGACGCCCACCCTACTTCTGCCAACGGAAGTTGCCGATGTTCGCTTCCTGAACCTCATTTTCACCTTCGGCCTGTCGTCCAAGCAAGATAAGTCTTGTGCTCTGTCTTGCCTATTCTTCTGCCATTGTGTAAAGATTGCTTGTGTTTGCTTCTTTACTTGTTCAGTTGTGGCTTGCGCTTGCACTAAACCCTTGATATCCTCGTCGTGTGAGGGTTTTGGTGGGCTATCAATTTTATTATCTTTCATGATCGCCTCTAATCTCGCGACTTCGTCGTCGTGACTCACGATTTTGTTCGATCGTCGCCGGCCTCCTTTGTCTTTGTTCCCTCGCGAGTTTGTTTTCGTGCGGAGCTTTTGCACCCTTGTTTCTCTTCGTGCCTTCCTTAACTCATCCCATTCGGACTACCCGGTAATTTCGTTCCTTGATCGAACACTTACCCGGTATTTCGTCGGTGATCGAACCCCTTCGCTCATCCGCCATTTTCCTCCACGCCGGTCGTGCTTTCCCCCACTCCGCCGCATTCTCACTAAGTTGGTACTAGTTTAGCGTACCCCATCTACATTTACCCTTGCAATTTGGTTGTACTAGTGCTTACGGATCTTTTCTCTGGCAAAGTTCGATGGCACTACTACACGCTCCGAAATTGACTTAGTGTTTTCATCGCGTTGATCGAGATTTTGACCACGCGCCATTACTCAATACTTTTGAGCGCCGGTCAGCACACTGCGTTTTCGTACTGTCTCCTGCCCTCCGATCGCTACTTTCCGTCGATTGTTGATCCCATCGGGTTGATCGAGTACTGCCTATCCCTCGATCTACCCCCTTGTCTCCTCTTTACGTTCGTGCGTTCGAGATTGTGTCCCATCCACCAGTGCCCATCATGGTGAAGGGACACTAACGGGTCGAGCCACTCCACTTCTCGGGAGTCGCTCACTGCCCCGGAGGACCCGCGTGTCAATTCCGCAGGACAATCCGTTCTGTCCCAAGAACGTATGGCTGGCGTTCAGGAGGCTTCCACGCAGGGGATGCGCGAACTTCATTCCCATTCCTTCTCGACCTGGCCAGCGGACGCACATTCGTTACGTCTGAAGGCAAATAAGCAAAAGGCCGTTACTTTAAAACCCTTGTCCTTCAATCTCTCCAAGAAATCCAAGGGCAAGGCCCCTTTAAAAGGTCCTGTTCCTTCCAAAGCTACTTCCCTAAATTCTTCCCCATCCCCTCCCTCCTTGCCGTCTCGCCTTCGGACATGTACGGAGACACCTCCCCACCATGCTGTGTCCCACGACTTTTGGCCCCCGGGGAACCTTGCCGAGTCATGGGCCAGCACGGGTGACAGGTCAGGGTCGGAATCACCGCCCGTCACTCGCCAGAATGAGAGACCGTGTCGTCAGTCTTCTCCCCCACTGATGACACCGAGTCTCGTTACGCTCTCCCCAACCGTGCCCGGGTGCAGCCACCACCCACGCACGAGGAGCGTCAACACTCCGGTGGAGGAGTTACGGCCAGTCTCTGGTGGTACCCCCCCACTGACCGTAACTCCGGGTCTCGGCCGCAGGCATTGGCGTTTCGGTCGGATCTGCGCCCAGACCCATGACGGTCGACCCACCCCGAGCGACCGTCGCACCATCCCCTAGGGGTTCAGGACGTAGGGGGACAGACTTATTCTGCCCCCCACTTGGGCAACGTCCACGGTCCCATTCCTCCGGGGGGAGGATCGACCCGCGGGACCACGGGTAACCTGCCGGATCCCGACTTGGGGAGGGATTCGTTGCCACAGCCATCCCAGCCTGCAGCCATGCGAGCAAGGGGCTTGGGCCACCACCACCCCCCCCCCCCCCCCCCCCTCCCCTGCCCTCCCCTGTTTCGCAGGGGAACCGGCTGGGATCGCACTGGGGACATGCAGCAGGCAGTGCACTCCCCTGGGCGGGGACGCAACAGTCTCTCTTGCACCCCCACCCCTGGTGCCTCAGGTTACCCAGGTCCCCGAGAGACCCTGCCCCAGGGCCGCCACAGCCCTCCGTCTCTCCCGGGGACTGGTGGCTCTATGCCCCCGAGAGGGATCAGTGGCTCCATGCGGACAATCAATCTGGCTCCCTTTATGGTTGGGTGTGGCACCCGGCTGCCTCCAGCTGGTTCAACCTTGGTCCGCCTCCCTCTCCGGCGCTGTCCGATCGGCGCTGCCGCCCCCCCCCCCCCTCCCTAGTCTGCTCGCCGATCATGGAGCCACCAGGGACCCGCCCCTCGCAATCCCCAACTCCTCAGCCAGGGCGGGATCCCCATGCACTCCTGCCATTGCTCCCGGGGATGGATCTGCCCATTCCCCCCAGGAAGCCTGTCCCCAGTCTGAGGACGGACTGAGGAGACCCTTCCTCAGCCTGGCGGCTTTTCTCTCTGGAAGCTTGGCGACCGGACCTTGTCGTCAGGGAACCCCCACCTTCCAGCAAGGTCCTCTCCTTGGCTAGGTTCGCCGGGCCCCGCCCCTCCCAGCGAACTCGGCCAACTATCGCAGCTCCGGAGTCTATCAAGACCTTGTGGGAGAGCCAAGCAATTTTGGCTAGGGGTGCACAGGCCATCCCTCCCCCGGGCATCGAGTTCCTCTCTGCCCC
This sequence comes from Conus betulinus, assembly GCA_016801955.1. Classification (NCBI taxonomy): domain Eukaryota; kingdom Metazoa; phylum Mollusca; class Gastropoda; order Neogastropoda; family Conidae; genus Conus; species Conus betulinus. The sequence continues at coordinate 19,478 of JADBJO010002401.1, forward strand.
CAATGCAGTCCCGGTAGGATCTTTCCTCAAGGACCCGCGTTTCCTCCAACCACGCTTTTTCGGTGTTTTCGGGCCCACCCAGCCACCCGGGAAATCACCATTTCCCACGCTGACTGCCGGCTGATCCAAAACCTGCCCCCCCCTTCCTCCACCTCCATTTCCATTAAAAAAGCTCGTGGAGTGGGACAGGATTGCACGAGCTGGGCTCGTACATACCACCGCAGGGCATGTCTTTCTAGACATGCTCCTACAGCGTGCTGAGGAGCTTTGGTCTCTGGAGGACGGCACTGTCTCGGTGTCCCCGGACACTGACAAGTCTGGGTCACACCTCGAGGCAGACCCTTGCCCCTTTGGCAACCCCCTGATGCACTTCTTGATCCACAAGATCGAGCATCACCTTTCGGCTGCGGCGGACAGCGCAGCCAGGAGCCTCTTCAACTGCCTACTGGCTGTCAGAGATGCTGTCTTCTCCCAGTCGCATCTCTCCTCGGCGCTCAAGGCGGCCCTGCGATTCATTCCCGGGCAGGAACAGTCGCTATTCGGCGACTATTCGACGGCGGTCATCAACCACTCCGTCGAGGAGCGCAACCCAGGCGGCCTCCTTTTCAGTGAGGCCCCCCTCGCCAGCCTCGTCCTGCAGGCCCTGCCCCTTGTTCTGCCTCTCATCCCAGACCCCAGCCTTACCCCAGCAAGGCACCCCCTCGCATCGGTACGGCCTGTCAAGCACCCCCCTTCAGCCTCTAGGCCGAAACCGAAGAATCCCCAACAGAATTTTTTCGGTTCGGTCAGCAGGCACGGCCGTGGAGGTGACTGGCAGACTCGCCTCCAGGGAAGCGGGAAATGGCAGACACCTCGCTCCCCCCAGGCCCCTCGGCACCCCTGGCCAGCAGCCTGTCCAGGCATAACCACCAGTGGCGCCGTATGGGCCTCAGCCCCTGGATTGTGTCAGTTCTACAGGATGGCTTCCGTTTGCCTTGGGCACACGAATGCCCCCTTCTCCTGGCCTCTCCTCCTCCCTCCAGCAAACCCCCTCCCGCTCAGGCGGAGGCACTTTCGTCAGGAGGTCGAGGAACTCCTCCTCAAAGGGGCCATCTCAGAGATAGCCCATCCCAATCCAGGGTTTTACTCTCACCTCTTCATGGTTCCCAAATCCTCGAGAGGCTGGAGGCCCATCCTCGACCTCTCCCCCCTATACAAGTTCATCAGACCCATCAAAGTCAAGATGGAGACCCCATCCCACATCAGGGACTCCATCCACCAGCAGAACTGGGCCACCTCCATAGATTTGAAGAATGCCTACTTCCAAATCCTGATACACCCATCTCACAGATGCTACCTGAGGTTCGTCTGGGCGGGACCGGGTGTTTCAGTTCAGGCCCTACCCTTCGACCTCTCCCTGGCACCCTTCCTATTCACGAAGATTGTCAAGGAGATGGCCTCCCTCGCAAGGCAGAAGGACATTCGCCTCCTGGTGTACCTAGACGACTGGCTTGTCCTGGCCCCCTCCCGGGCCTTCTGCCAAGCCCACACATCAGAAGAACTTCTTCGCCTATGCACCTCACTAGGGTTTGTCATCAACCCCTGCAAGTGCGAGCTCAGCCCCAGTCAGCGCTTCTCCTTCCTGGGCATGAGCTTCAACACGATTTCCATGCAGGTGTCCCCGACTCCAGAGAGGTCCACTCGTTTGCTGGACCTCATCTCCTGTCTCCGCCCTGCCTCCCACACATCGGTAAGGACTCTGTCCTCCCTCTTGGGGATGATGGAGTCTTTGTCGTCCCTCATTCCCCTAGGACGAGTCCCCAAGTGGCAACTCCAGAGGAGTTCCGCCGTCACTGGTCGCAGACCTCCGACCGCTGGGATCAGACCATTCCTCTCGGACCCTGGTTCCTTTGGGCCACGGAGGAGTGGCTCACCCCTCCACTCTCCTCCCGGGGTTCCTATCTCCCTCCCCACTCAGGCCCTGGAACTCTACACAGACGCCTCCAACTCGGGCTGGGGGGGCCCACTTGGAGAACAGTCATGCCTCCGGACTGTGGGATCCACAGACCTCCCTTCTCCACATCAACGTCTTGGAACTGGAAGCAGTCAGGCTAGTTCTCCTCCTCTCATGGACAGCACCTCGGTGGCTTGTTATGTCAACGGGGGGGGGGGGGGGGGGGGGGGGGGGGGGCATGCTCAATCAGCCTCTTCATTCAGACAGAGGCTCTCTTGTGCTGGTGTCACGCTCAGGGAATCACCCTTCGCGCCAGACACATAGCGGGGATGCACAACATCCTGGCAGACTTTCTCAGCCGCTCCAAGTCCGTCCTCCACTCGGAGTGGACTCTCAGCCAGCTCACTCTTTCAGTGGTGTGGGAACATTGGTTCAGACCCATGGTCGACTTGTTTGCCACCCGATTCAACCATTGTCTGCCGGTGTATGTCTCTCCCATCCCCGATCCCCAGGCTTATGCGATCGATGCCCTTTCCCTCCCCTGGACGGGCCTCATAGCATACGCCTTTCCCCCCTTCCTGATCCTCCACAAGGTGATCAGGAAGGCGAGACTGGAAAGACCCAAGCTCATCCTCATAACCCCTTGGTGGCCGACTCAGTCCTGGTTTCCGGACCTCAAGTCTCTCACCCACGTACCCCCCCTCCCTCTAACCACCCGGTGGGACATGCTCAGGCAACCCCGCTCGGGCCGCCCTCACTCCAACCCCCAGATGCTCCGCCTTCACGCCTGGCTCCTGTGCCAGCCCGAATGCGAGCATCTGCCTCGAATTCCGGGCCAGACAGATCCCAGTCGTCTAAAAACATCCTTGAAGGGGCGGGGGGCCTCTCAGGACCTTTGGGACCTCGCAACGGCCTCTCGCAGCGCAAGCACTGAGTCCCTATACGACTACCGTTGGGAAAAATGGGTCTCTTGGTGCTCAGAGCGCTCTGTTCCCCAAGACCGCCCTTCCAATATCCAGATAGGAAACTTCCTGTCTCACCTATCCTCCTCCCGTAGGCTCTCAGCTAGCTCCATACGGGGCTACAGGTCGGCCATCTGCACGACCATCTGCCAACTCGGCGGTCCCTCCTTTGAGAATGACTTCCTTCTCAGAGAAATTTCAGGGGGGGCCCTACATGAGTCCCAGTCCCCAGGCGCACTCCCCTTTGGGACCTCTTTCATCGTCCTTGATGCTCTCAGAAAACCCCCCTTTGAGCCTATCTCCACCTTACCCTTTGACCTCCTCTCCATGAAACCACCACCTTTCTCCTCGCCCTGGCTTCGGCCAGAAGGCGGAGCGAGATCCACGCTATCAGCGGGGACCCCAGAGACATTGCCTTCCACAGGGACGGCTCTGTCTCTCTCAAGTTCCTTCCTGAGTTCCTAGCTAAGAATCAGGAACCAGGCACTCCCTCCCCTTCCCTCATCATCCGCTCGCTGGCGGATATCCTTGGAAGCGGGGAAAGCGGGGGAGACATGGACCTGTGCCCTTCCAGGTGTCTCAGATATTACTGGGAATGTTCGCGCCCCAGGCGCTCTTCCCAGTGAGGTCTACTTATTTCCATCAATCCCAACAATAAGAAAGACATCTTGGCTGGCATCATCTCCAGGTGGCTCTCTCAGATGGTCAGATCTGCGTACGCCCAGGCATCCAAGGATCTCCCCGTCCTATCCCCCCCGGGCACATGAGGTCAGAGCGCTGGCTGCTTCCGCAGCGTTCCAGCACTCTGTCCCCTTGCGCCATCTCCTGGAGGCAGCCTACTGGCGTTTCGGAAAACCCCTTTATAAGCTTTTATTTTAAGCATGACCAGGGCTGACGGTTCTAAAGGGATCTCCTTTGTGGCGGCCAATGCAGCCATAAACGGTTAACCCCAAGAACCACTAGGGCGCCTTGCCCTCCTCCGATTCCTTTAAATTCTGCTGTGGTCTGACACGGTATAGTATTTGACACCAAAATGGGGAGTTTTTATCATACTCCCTGTTTGGCTGGTATACTTACCGTGTCAGACTCTAATGCCCGCCCTACCTTCCCCTCTGGCGCCAGGGTTCTCGGGGTTTCCTTGCGCGCAGGCCTCACTGAATGAGGTTCGGAAGTGAACATCGGCAACTTCCGTTGGCGGAAGTAGGGTGGGTGTCACGTGACTATCTTATGACAGCATTTTGCCACAAAACTTCAATTGCATGCACATGCATGTGTGTGTGAGTGTGTGTGTGTGTGTGTGTGTGTGTGTGTGTGTGTGTGTGTGTGTGTGTGTGTTATTTTTGCATGATGAGGATGAGATAGAAAATTCGCCATTGATGTGCATGTGATACAAGTGCTAAGGATATGATGTGATGTGTAGGATGTGAGTGATATGACAGTGATGTGGTGAGGATGTGGGATGTCCAGATTGACTTTGTTGATGTGATGTGGGACCCATTGTGGATGTGATGTGGAGTGTGTGGGTGGTGTGACAGTAATGTGGTGAGGATGTGTGTCCAGACTGACCAGGTGGACGTGATGTGGAGTGTGTGGGTGATGTGAATGATGTGGTGGTGATGATGTGATTAGACCAGACAGACCACTGGGATGTGATGTGGACACATTGTGGATGTGATGTGGAGTGCGTGGGTGATGTGAATGATGTGGGTGGTGATGATGTGATGAGTTTCAAACAGACCACTGGGATGTGATGTGGACACGTTGTGGATGTGATGTGGACACATTGCTGATGTGGTGTGGAGTGTGTGGGGGATGTGACCGTGATGTGGTGTGTCCAGACGGACCAGGTGGAGGGCTTCCTGAAGGAGATGTACAACGACTTGATGCAGGACGACCTGTGGAAAGGTCAGTGACCTCAGGGGTCAGGCAGTGTCCCATAGGATCCTGGGTTGGTTGACTTGGCCTGGGATGGAGCTAGATCAGCAGGAAATCACCAGTGTTATAGTCACCTTGGCAGTGGCCTTGGGTGGTGTGGTTGATCTGTGACATGGTTGATGTGTGATGTGGTTGATGTGTGGCTGATGTATGGGTGCAGTTGATATGTGGTACAGCCAATGTGTGGTGTGGTTGTGTCTTGTGGTTATGTGTGTTGTGGTTGATGTGTGATGCTTTTAATTTGTGTAGTGGTTGATATGTGGTGGGTTTGATGTGTGATGTGGTTAGTGCATGGTGTGGTTGATTTGTGGTGTTGTTGTGTGGTGTGGTTGTGTGGGGTGGACATGTGGTATAGTTGATGTGCAGTGTGGTGTATAGTTTGATGTGGAGGGATGGACACGTTGTGTAGTTGATGTTCGGTGTGGTTGATGTGGTGGGGTTGACATGTGATATAGTTTATGTGCGGTGTGGTTGATGTGGTGGGGTGGACATGTGGTGTACTTGATGTGCAGTGTGGCTGTGTGGTTGACGAGTGGCGTGGTTGACATGATGTGGTTGATATGCGTCATAGTTCATGTTGTATGGTTGATGTGGTGCATAGTGACATAAGAGGGAAGAGAAGGCAGGCGTTCTTGTTTCAGCTGCTTTTGTGGGGTTTCCCCCATCTTGTTTCCTTTTTGTGCACTTTAATGCAGTCTTTAACGAGAGAGTATGCATATGTGTATGTGTGTGTGTTCATACAAGGATGTACGAATAGGGTGATTGTCTGTTTGTTTATCAGTGGTTGTTTGATTGATGATGAATGTTCAGCGGCCAATGAGGATCAGCTGGAGCTGGGCAGGGCAGCCATTGAACGACTGTTGATGAGTCGCATCTACTCCCATGCCATGTTCCCCAACGCTGACGGCGACATTCTCAGAGATCAGTGAGTGGGGCTCAACCAGCCTTCTCTTTACCCACCATACCATGTAGGATCAGCTGTATTTCCAGGGTCTTCACAGTGATGTACAAAAACTGACTTGTCACCATTTCATGACATTGTACACTGGCTAAATTTTGAAAATCCAAGGGGGCTAATACTAAACAGGGCTGACAATGGTCTGCTGTGTTGTAGATTTCTACTGTTGGTGAACATCTTCAGTTGAAAAAAAAAAAGAAAAAAATTGTGTCCCACTCAAGACAGAGAAAATGAGGGGAGGACATCTACCCAGAATTTATTGCTATATGTGTGTTTAATTCCTTCATGTTATTCCTCATAAGTACCAGAAACCGAAAGTGACCTGTTTTTGAAGCAGTCTAGACCAGAACGGCAAAGCAGTGGATCTTTTGTGCTGAAGTGTATTTCTAGATTTGTTACTGAAGCAAAGTTTGGCAAGAACTTTTGCGTCCCGGACCTTTTTAAGCCATGACGGAATGACAGAACAATGAACCCCAGCACAGTTTGTAAGTTGTTTTTTTTTTTTCGTATGTCCAGAAAGATTCGTCATCAGTGCTGCTTGTACATTTCTGCTATAACAAAAAACATATGAAAGGTATGTTTGCCTGCCTACCTCAGATTGCTTGCACTGTCCTGCAAATGTGCAGAGAAGAATTACATGGTTTATCCATTGAAGTAAACTTCCTACAGCATATGAACATTTTCAGCATCAGATCCTTCACTTATTACAGCTTTAGAACGCCTCTTGAAATGTAAATTGCCTTCGTTCCACCATCTTATGTGTGTGTGTAAGGAGAAAGACCTGCCTAAAATCTGTCTGAAATCAATACAAAAAATACACTCATTTTACAGTTTGCAGAAGGAGCTTTGTTTAGATTAATGGCTTGCGTAGTTGAAGTATACATGTGTACGAAAATTTAATTCATTTTGGAGAAGTTATGATTTGGCACATCATAGCATCTGAGCGGGGTTCCGAAGTTTTAACTTGGATGTAATGCCATGGAGTTAAAAAGTGTATCTGACTTTAGAGCAGGGTAAGAGAGTGTTGGTCATTGTGGACAGTGAACCATCGGAGAAGGTTGTCAGAGCCTTTCCAAAGTCTGCAGGACAGGGAGAGTTGGTTGGTGTGGACAGTGAGCCAGCAGAGATTGTTGGAGCTGACCCAGAATGCACATGCTGTTAGTGTAGGAGGAGAATGATGCAGACTTTAGGGAGAAAGGGAAGGTTTGGACGCTCAGATGTTGCTGGCATACTGTCAAGATTTTGCACCAGAGAAGTAGTCTTTGTCTTTTAAGAAAACATTGAACGAAGTGGTGGCAGTATGGTGTTTGCACATAATCAGAATGGTGTATAAACAACATGAGATTGGCTTTGGAATGGTTTGTGAAAATGATGGGGACAGTTTGTGAAAATAATGAGAACAATTTGTCAAAATAATGATAACGTTTTGTGGAAATAATTTGTGAAAGTACTGCAAATATGTGGACAGTGCCTTATCTCCCCTTCTCCCCCCCCCCCCTCCCCCCTCCACCATCCCCACTCCTCCCTGTGTGCAGACTGGCCCAGCAGCACATCCGCAAGCTGAGCAGTCTGCTGACCCCCAACCACAAGGATCTGAGGATTCCCCGGGTCTACCACTTTGAGTGCCCCTGGCCCGCCGCCCAGCGTGACATCACCATGATCAATGCTTATAAGGTAATGCTTTCCCGCCACTCTACTGAGGTCTGACTGCCACTGTGGTCTGAGCTACTGTGGTTAGATAATAAAACAGATTTTTGACTGCAGATCTTCAAGTAAAATGAATAATAAATGTCTTTGAGGATTCTCAGAAGATTTTAAAAAAGGAAAACAGAACAAATACTGTGATTAGTTTTCTGTGAGGGTTTTCAGCTTGTGGGATTCAACATTCCAGTGTCTTTGTTGTTGTAACTGTGTTTTGCTTGTCTGTTACAGTTTATGTGCAACTTGCCTGCTTTTTGGTTGTCATCTGATGAATAGATGATGACACTGTGTATATTGTTCAGATTGCACAGTAGCTGTCCATTCTGCTGTGTCTCTGTATGTCCACATTGTTTGTGGCATTGTTATGTTTATTACTCATTATCGGTGGGGAGTGTTTTTCAATCTGAGGGCGATAAATGAAAACTGATGGTCTTGTTGTTCTGCTGTTGGCTGCAAACTTTTCTTCAAAGTTTCTTTGAAGGCAGCATGCGTGGGCTGAGACATTCGTATCAGGTATTTATATATTTTATTGTTTTATATATGCAGCAGTACTCTCCACTGAAGAAGATGAGAAACGCAAAAGACTGAAGCAGTCACATAAATTGGTTGCTTCATCTAAGATGAATTTCAAACCAAAGGAATCTCAAAGCCTCTCCCTGCGCTAAGGAGAAGTAGCTGAAGCAATCATAGTCACTGTAGCTGACCAAGCTATTCCAACAGCAACAGTAAAAGCTAGAGGAGAGCGTTGGAAGGGTGATTCCTTGAAAGACACAGAGAGGGGAGAGGAAACCAAGTAAACAGCAGAAGAAAGCCTGCAGACAGCAGACCAGTATGGGATCCCTGGCAAATAGAAGCTATGTTCTCAGTGGTTCCTCAGGCCTCTACTGATGTAGACACCAGCACTAGCACTGTGGGATCAGTTGAGGTCAGAATCGGCGATGCTTGGTGTCCCAGCTGGTCTCATGGACATTGCATTATTTTTTGCCACCGTGCAAAGTGGAATCTTCCTCTAAAATCCATCCATGAGGAGAGCAAAGTAGGCAAAACAAGTTTACTAGCTATGCTTGAAGACTCTGAAGACCATGTTGTGAGATCAATCCAGGCTAAGCCAAAGTCTGGCAGACTGGCATGAGGCAGTGGCGTGGCAAGGGAAAACCTCAAGTTCAAGGAAGTAACGGGACATGCACAAACCAGCAAACAGGAGCTGCGGTCAACAAGTGATGTGGCATTCAAAAGCCAGAGGGAAAGCAGAGAGAGACTTGGTAATAGAGGGGTTGAAAAAGAAGAAGAGGATGCAAATGTAATCCAGCTGTCCAGCTAGGTCTACAGGGGCAGTGAACTACATGGAAAATCACTCTCCAAAGATATTTCAGCTGGAATGACATCTGGCACATGGCACATCGCCGAATCAGCTTCTTCCTCAGATCTATGTATGACCTACCCTGGAAATCAAACCTGGTGTAAAGGAGGAAATCAGATGATCCTACGTGTCCACTCTGTCAGAGTAATTAAGCAGGGGAACATTCCTTAGTCCATGCAGAGCAGTGCTGACTCAGGGAAGGTACACATGCTGGCACAACCAGGTGATTAAGGAGATTGCACATGCGGTTAGCACTGTCGGAGGAAACGCTACACCACCAGCAGCTCCAGCAGTGAAGTTCCACAGGGCAGGAGACCTCAAATCCTGGTCTGGAACAGCTGTGATATCAAGAGCATTGAAGCAGGATTAACTGAAATGAGTGGATAACTGGGAAAATATGGCAGACCTTTCAGACTGGGAGAACCAATCTAGAGATTATCAGGAACAGAAGTATTATACCAGAAATTGTTCTCCACCTAGGTTGGAGAACAACGACGTGATACTGAAAAGGTGAAGTTTGGCCTGTACAAATGTGTCATAAAAATCAACCCATAGCTGCAGCAGTAGAGATGAAGAAGAAAGAGAGATGAACTGTCGTTTGTGGTTGTTGCTAGTTGGTGTTTGTTGATGCATGTTGTTTGTGTTTCTTTCTTTTGTTTGTTTTTTTTTCTTTTAATGCTCAGGCCCCCAAGAAGGAAGTGAAGTAGAGCACTGTTGATTATTATTTGTTTTGTTTATTGCTGTTTTCTCAGACCTCCGAGGTAGTGTGCGCTCTGATCTCTGTTGTTGCTGTTGTTTTTTTTGTTTTTTTTGTTTGTTTGTTTTTTTTTTTTTTGTTAAGATTTTTAGTTTCCATTTTACAGTGTTTTGCCCCAAAAAAGAGAAAAACAGAGTCAAAGAACTGACAAAACAAACAGTGCTCGCAAAACTGTAGACATGGTGTAGACTTAAGATTGTGTGCACATGCACTAACTTTGCATGGCTGTTTAATGATGTACATAATGCAATGCAAGGAACTGGAAAGCAATGGAACATTGCTGTGTATTGCAATTAGGTTCTCTTTTTCTTTGCATTTCCTCTCTCTCTTTCTGATTATGGTTGTATGATCAGTAGATTACAGATATACTACCAGTATACAGTAACTGGTGATTACCATTGTTTGTTTATGGTTGTTGTTTATAGCATTTACTCAGACCCCCAGGGACTAGCCGAAGTGTGTACTCTGTGCAGGTTTTTGTTGTTTGTATGTTAACAGGATAACAATTCTTATTTGTCGAAAAGATGGAAAATTCATTTTTGACTGTTGTTTTGTGCTGTTGTTTATTCAGATATCCATAGACAAGTTGAAGTGTACGCTCTGTGCTCAAGTTATTATTGTTTATTTTTGCGTGTGTGTGTTGCGCTGCTGTGTTGTTTATCGTTTGTTGTTGTGTTGTTTACACAGACCCCTGAGGACAAGTTGAAGTGTGTGCTGTGCTGCTGTGTTGTTTATTTGTTTATTGTTGTGTTGTTTACACAGACCCCCAAGGACAAGTTGAAGTGTGTGCTGCGCTGCTCCCAGACCATCATGAACCTGCTCAGTCTGGCCAATGAGCGCTCTGTCCCTGCCGCCGATGACTTCATGCCCGTCCTCATCTTCGTGCTCATCAAAGCCAACCCCCCTTGCCTCCTCTCCACCATCCAGTACGTGGAGAGTTTCTATGGCAACCGCCTGCAGGGGGAGGAGCAGTACTGGTGGATGCAGTTCAGCTCTGCCGTTGAGTTCATCAAAACCATGGACTACGGCGCCACCTAAACGGAGGTCTGGAATGGAGGGGTGGGGGGGGGAGGTGGGTGGAGGGGGGGGGGGGGGGGTGAAGGTCATCCAAACCATGGGTTACAGCACCACCAAGAGGGAGAAGGGGGGGGGGGGGTGAGGGGGAGGGAGGGGGGGGGCAGCAGGTCAGCTTTGCTGTGGAGTTGATCAAAACCATGGTCTACAGCACTTAGATATTGTTTGTTTTGTTGTTAAGTAAAAGGTTTCCCAGTATTTGAAGTGGAGAGAGGCCAGCTGAGGGTCTGTCTATCGCTGCATGCCCTGAACTCTCTGTCAGGGAACAGACTGGTCTGGGTCTTTCTGCTGGGAAGCGGGGGGACTGCATTGAAGACGTTGTGATGGGCAAAGATCGCTCTGTGTCCTTTCCTTGGGAAATGGTGGACTCAGGGGCATGAAGTTCATGCAGAGTGATGGGCGGAGAAAGGATGGGACTTTGACCCTTTTACCTTTAACCTTAGTGTCGGGGGATGATGACGAGAGCCAGTGGCGGTGGCAGAATGTGAGACAAAAGGTGACACTACTCACCGGGCCATTGTGTGTGTGTGTGTGTGTGTGTGTGTGTGTGAGTTGTTGTGTGAGTGTCAAGTTGTTGTACGTGTGAAGTGTCAAGAGGAATGAGACGAATGCACTTGGCGAAACTCTGTCAAGAATTTTACGCTACACTCCATCCTGTTTTACGTTGAGCTGCAGAGAAGAGGCGTGAAAGGGAGTGAGTGAGAAGGATGAGGTAACGCTCTCTGATAGAGAGAGGGAGGGAGAGAGTCAGTGCGGAGAAGAAGCGCGAACTAACAATATAATATGCAATACTGAGCATGGAAGAATGGTTGAGCATTTATTATTTTGTGGCACAGAGGAGAGGGGAGTATTGTTCGAAGGATGTGGGCACAGTTAAAAGCAGGGAGGTGCTGACAGTTTTCAGAGAACTGATGTACGGTGGGCACGGAGCCTATGAAAGTGGGGTTGTAGGGTGATTAAGAGAGGGAGAGGAGAATGTGAGAGTACTCGAGACACAATTTTATTGTACGAACGAGTGAGAGAAGTAGTTTAGTGTGGGTATTTAACTTGAAAACCAGTGAAACTATATACTTACGAATTACTTACTTGTGAAAGAAACTACTTCTAGTGAGAGAGAGAGAGAGAGATATGGGTTGAATGATTAATAGAGAAAGAAAGTTTCATTTGAATTTCCTATCAACGAGTTGACTTTTTGGGTCTCCAAAGATGTAGTGATGGAAAGAAAGTATTATTTTGCATTGCCATGTTGAGTACTCTTCTTCTTCAGAAACATAACCAACAGTTTTTGTTTGTGTTGTCCTGGCCAATGCTTTCACAGGTGGAAAGCATTCAGTACACCTCAACTACGCTCCCATCCCCCCACCCTCCCTTTTTTTTTTAATTAAACAACAACAACAAAAAAATCCATTGACCAATCTGTGTTGTTTTGGATGTTGTTTTGAAGTGTATTTATAGAAATTTGATTTCAGTGGCTGTCCTTTGTCATGTGTTCACTTCGTGTCTAATCGTGGAGCAGAGCTGTGTCTGTGTGATCCCATGCTGATTTTAACAAGATGTATGTTTGTACTTTGTACAATGATTTTCACGTCAGATTGTATAAGAAAAATGTTGGATTAGGCTAAAGGTCGAAATAATGACTGGATCACACAGAAGAATAATAAAAACCAGATCAGATTGGGAGATGACCGGAGTGTGGTCGTGTGCTGTAGGCAAGGTCACTTTGGGAATGCATCTTCAGCTGTTTGTGTGCGACCTTTTGCATTTTACGTAAACCTGTTTTTGCATCTCATTACAGTATCAGAGGTAGTCCACTACTTGTCTTCACATCCTTCCTAGTAACCATACACACACACACGCATGCACGCGCACACACACACACACACACACACACACACACACACACACACACACACAGGCACACTCTCTCTCTCTCTGTCTCTTTGTCTCTCTCTCTCTCTGTGGCAGACTCACAGTGCTTTCCACAGTTGTGCCAGCTCCAAGCCAAGGAAGAGGGGCATTCCACTGTTGCTCAGTGAGCAGCAGCACAGTAGTTAGAAAGACCAGGATGATGTGAAAACTCATAGAAGCAACGCTTCCCATCTGTATGGTTTACGGCTGAATTGATGGTGTCATTCCCCATCCTCGCTCCCTTACCTTCATTTTTACCCAATTCAGTTATGAAAAGTGTGAGCATTGTCTCTCTCCCCTCGTTCTCCACCCCTCCTCATCCATCTTTTCTGACATGCTGTAATGACAATCATGTCCATTAACTCCGCTCACACTGTTCTTTCCTGTGCCAGTTTCCATTGTTGTGTTTGATAGAAAAAAAATCTGGAGCTTCCCAGGTCTTTCCATGCATGCAGACCTTCTTCTAGTTTTAGCTCTTGGATGTTATCTCGTAAAAAACCTCTTTCACACCAGAGATTCGTTTTGATCTTGCAGCTTTCACAAAGAGTCTACCAACTCTGGCATACAAGGCATTGTATGTTAACCTCTGTTCAAAATTCCCATCCTATCAGAAAAATTTTCACTGACGGTTCCAAGTCTGAAGATGGAGTGGCCTGTGCAGCCTATTGCCCTGGTGCTCCTTCTCAAATACTGTTAGAACATATTCCTTCAGATGCTTCTGCTTACTCTGCGGAACTTACAGCTCTGGTTCTGACACTGAGGATAATCTCACAATCTAAGAAGAAGGATTTCCTGGTTCTGTCAGATTCACTGTCAGCTTTGGAGGCCATAGCTGGCTGCAACCTTCAGCATCCAGAACTTTTACACTTCTTTGAACTTTTTGCCAAGTTGAAAGTGGAGGGTTACAACATTATTCTGGCTTGGGTTCCTGGTCATGTTGGCATCGGAGGAAATGAAATGGTTGACCATTTGGCCAAGAATGCCACAGCAGAGAAATTTTCCTATGTATATATCCCCTGCTCAGATCTGAAACCCCAAATTAAAGATTATGTCAGAGACCTCTGGCAGGAGGATTGGAATACACAGACGGATAACAAAACTCTTTCAGATCCGTCCAAACCTTAAGGAGTTCCTCTCATTTATGTCTGGTGGTCGTAAAGAAGAAACAGTTCTGTGCGGGCTGCACACCGGCCATTTCGTATTTTTTACCCATTCCTACCTTTTAAAGAGTGAAGAAGCTCCGTGGTGCATTCTGTGTCATGTGCCACTCACAGTGAAACATGTTCTTTTGGAGTGTTGGGACTTGAACGATGTGAGACACAAACATTTTACAGCAGATTCCATGAAAACCTTGTTCAGAGATGTTCCGCCTGACGCGATCTTTGAGTTCTTGAAAGAGGTTAACATTTTTCATCGGATCTGAGATTTTACAGTGAAAAGATTTTTTAACAAACTTTTGGTTGAGTTTTTAGACGAAATATTTTAAAGAATTGTATGAATGAATAACCTATGAGTTTGATTTTAATGTGGTGACGGTCCTGAAATGGCCCTTTGCGGTCGGCTGGGCTATAAGCAACATTATCTTATCTTATCATTTATGTCTGGTGGTTGTAAAGAAGAAACAGTTCTGTGCCAGCTGCACATCGGCCATTCGTATTTTACCCATTCCTACCTTTTTAAAAGAGTGAAGGAGCTCCGTGGTGTATTCCATGTCATGTTCCACTCACAGTGAAACATATTCTTTTAGATTGTTGGGACTTGATGATGTGAGACATAAACACTTTACAGCAGAGTCCATGAAAACCCTGTTCAGAGATGTCCCACCGGACGTGATCTTTGAGTTTTTGAAAGCGATTAACATTTTTCATCTGATTTAAGATTTCATGGAAGAAGGATTTTTAACGACGTTTCTGGTGTGTTTGTAGAAGATGTAATTTAAAGAGATGTGTGAAAGTTTTTTTTTTTTTTAAAGATGACTTGTGAGCTGATTTTAATGTGGTGACAGCCCTGATATGGCCCTTTGTGGTCGGCTGGGCTATAAACAACATTAACTTACTTAAAACCTCACACAGAACAATTGTCTGTTTCCAGTTCTTGCATGTCTTCTCTCAAAGATCCACGGAAAACATCTGTCTGTTTCCAGCTCCTACGTGTGGTCGAAGACAGACCACAAATATCACATATCCCCCATCTCACAAAGACGTGGAACAGGGACATCACATGTCCTTTCACAGCGCATACATGGTATCTTACAAAAAACACAGGACAGGAATTTCGGCTGTCTGCTATTCCAGTGTGTGTGTGTGTGTGTGTGTGTGTGTGAGAGAGAGAGAGAGAGAGAGCTCATGTGTGTGTTTACATACATGCCTGTTTGGGTTTGTGGTATGTGTGCGTGTGTTTACATGGCAAAGTGTTTTGTGTGCCAGTGGTATGGCATCCGCCTGGAGTATGGATGGTCAAGGGTTTGAGCTCCGGATGAGCCGAGCCGATGACTTTAAAAGCGGAATTCCTGCTGCTGCCCATCACTATAATAACGTAGTAAAACAAAAATTGTGCCCCAAGAACTGTCCATGTATGGCAGCACGCCATGTAGCGTCTGCACATTCGCAATGTTATATTGTACCCCTTCTCTGAATACAATTGCAAAGGCATGCACACAGACTCGCTAACATTTACACGCATTTGCAGAGAGAGAGAGAGTACACCTGTATTTGTATCTGTGTGTGTATATGTGTTTGAAGCTGGACGAGCACAATTAGAGGTCAGAGTATTCTCAACCCTTTCCCCGCTTGGCTTACAGCTTTCGTGAGAGTCGTCCAACTGTGAGCCAGACTCAAGCGATTAGTATTTAAGCCAGAATATTCTCAGCCTTAGTAACGAAAATAATGATAACGAATAAACCTGGGATTGTGGCTTTTAAAAGGGTTATTGGCTGAAGGTCAGACATCCGACCTGAAGCAAGGCTATTCTCAGCCTGATTGCGGGTGATGGCTGGTCTATTGATTATCCAACAGAAAGCCAGACTCGCCCAATAAGACACTGGAAGAATGGCTTTCAGAGAGTTATCCAAATGAGATTTTTCCGATTAGACACTGGGTGATGGCTTTCTAGCAGATATCCGTCTAGAGGCTAGACTCGCCCGAATAGATGCTGGGATGAAGGCTTTCCTTGGATTATCCACCTAGGAGCCAGACTCACTCAAAGCTGGGCTACTTGTACATCACCACCACTCACTGCTCCTCCCTTCCCCCTCCTCCCCCAGCACACCCCACCATCTCCACTACAACAAACAGCTCCCCGTTCCCCATGGAAAATGGCTCGGCCATGTAAAGCACATTGATGTAACAGCTGTTGAAATCTGGTGTCGAGGGGTCCTGAACAAAGCTGCTGAACTGCCCATGGGAGACCATAGTGGAGGGGGCCTCTTTGGCTGTCGCTCGTTCCTGTTGGATTTTTGCTACCTATGTCAAAGACAACAGCGGCATCTGTTGATCTCTTAGTCAAAATTTTGTTTCTTTGCTTTGTTCCTTCATTTGTATTAACCTGTTTTTCAAACATTGAGTTCAGTAATTTGTCCAAGGGGCTGCATGGTTATCGAACTGCACTCTACCTCTAGATGCAAGACATTAGTGGTGTCTTAATGACCAAAAGCTCCAAACTGTTACACTAAGCTTCACTGAAACTGGTCAGGGGTTGATGAAATAATCAATTCTACAGAATTGAAAGTAGCGACTGAAAAATGTGCAGTGGTGCTTCAACTACCTCAAGGACTGGTAGATAACGGACATTGTATCACATAGCCAGTCACACTTACAATAAGTTTCATTGAAACTGACTGATTAGTTGCATATGCCTGTTATGGTGGGGATAATGAAGAGATTTATGCCGTTTAAAACCATGAACAACAGACACATGACGGCTTTATGAATGAAAGCACATTATTAACATAATAAAACACACCAGACGTGCACTTTGCTGCAGGGCAACCACATTTTTTTCATGATGTAGTAAGTCAAACACAGAGTTATATACAATATCACATTTATTTGGCACCAAACATTGACAGATAAACACGGAATATTCATCCACACATTAAACAGTAATAAGAACATGGATTTTACGGGACCAGAAAATCTTCAAAGATGGCAAATAGTGCAAGGCAAACGACAAGAGAATAGATTTCACATGCTGTGTTGGATCAGGTTGCGTGACAGAGGGAAGTGGGGTGGCAGAAGTAGTTAGGAGGGGTGTGCATCAATGTTGTTCGTGCTGTGCGTTACATAGTATGTCCCCTGAGACTTTTTTTTCTGGAGTATCCAGTTATTGCTGCAGAGGTCGTCCAAAATGTGGATGTGTGAGAAACCTGAGGATAGCATTTCACCCTGTGACCTGCACACTGACTCGCTTTGTGAACCGTCATGGCAACTGAAAGTAGTGTTCAGTAATTGGAATTAAAGACGACAGACTTTCCACACCAGGGTCACTGACGACTCCCTTTGTCACGAAGACATTATCTAGTAAGCGGAATCTCGGACGGCCGACTCCTACACCAAGGTCACTGATGACTTCCTGTGTTATGAAGACAGTGTCTAGTAACCGGAATCTCGGACGACCGACTCCTACACCGAGGTCACTGATGACTTTCCGTGTTAGGACAACAGTGCCTAGAAACCGGAATCTCGGATGACCAACTCCTACACCCGGTCATTGATGACTTCCTGTGTTATGAAGACAGTGTCTAGTAACCGGAATCTCGGACGGCCGACTCCTACACCACGGTCACCCCCATATCACCACGTATCAGTGACAACTACGAAGGAAAATGATCACTCGCCAGCCATTTTCCTAATATGTAACCAATCACACCGTATTTGAAAGACAGAGTGCAGGATATCATCAAGACGTCTCGTCTCTATTTTGCCGGTAAAAAGAAAAAAAAGCTGCGATTATCAACAGCTTGCACTGCATAGGAAACACGAGGAGCTTTTTTTTGCTTGCGTTTGCTGTGTGTAACCATTCTAATGACGACAAAATCAAGTCATAGCCTAATGTACATTGTATATATGCACTATTTTGGCATATTGTGTAGAACAGTGCTTATCAATCTACCTGTCTGCATAGCACATATCACTCTGTATGCCTGTCCATCTTTTTGTATGTTTGTATGCATGCTCGTCCGACTCCGTTTGTCGGTCTGTTTCCACACCACAAACAATATAGCATAATGTACACTTGAACTTGAATCCAAAATTGACAATGTTACAGTTTTAACAACAATACTGATCATACCAAACACCGAACACAGATGTACAAATGTATATCAACAATAAAATAAAAGTTAGCTTGTTAAGAAAAGTGAGAAGAACAAGGCACGGAAGTTTGATCTTTCACCATGACAACATATCTTCATTTTGGACAAAGACAACACAATGACCGCATTTTTATTTATCTGCGAGACAGGGAAAAGCACTTCGCTCTGATCTTCGATCTTGGAGACTGAAAAAACTCTCTTTTGCTTCTTACCTGGGATAATTGAACGCCCCATGCTCTGTGAAAACCAGTTACATTCAATTTCAGCCATTTTTAAAAATAAAGATAAAGCTCAGTACAGAATTACTATTTCACTATTTTTTTTTCCCGATGTTTTGCTTTGTAGAGGGGAGATTGAGGATAGTGATCACCCCAAATCCACACACACAAAAGACACAAAGTGAAGAGAGAGAGAGAGAGAGGGGGGGGGGGGGGGGAGAGGATTCCTGGAGTGGTTTCTTCCTGGTCCATCCATTTTCTAATATGAATGTGGTGCTCACCGCATAAATCTACATGTGTACTGTGCGGTTGTCCCTCATGACAACAGTGATTTAGCTGCAGACAGCAGTTTGGGCAGCTGAAAAGAGCAGTTTGGGCAGCTGAAAAAAAAAAAAAAAAAACCCGTACTGGGCAGATGAAGGGAAGAGACCAGAGTGATGAAGAGCTCTATTTATTACTGCCCTCAGCTTAGAGAAGTAGGTGGCTGGTTTGAATCCCGGGGATCTAACCTAAACGTTGGCGTTTTTGACACCCATACTAATGTGATACCCTGAACAGATACCCTGAAGGCCTTCTACATCAGCCACACAACATGGGAGCAGACTGCCCAGAACAGAGACGGGTGGCGATCGGTTGTCCGCAAAGGTGCAGAGACCTGAGAAAGCAACAGAACTGCTGCAGCTGAGCAGCGCAGGATGATCAGGAAGACTAGTGTCAAACAGATCTCCAGCTGCTGCCACCATCCCCTGTCCGTACTGTACTGTGATAGATCTTTCTGGGAGCAGGTCGGCCTGACCAGCCATCTACGCACTCATCCCTGATCCCAGGATGACTAGATGGTTGTCTCACACACTAATGTGATGTTTTCTGCAATGAACACGTCTATTTTTCATGTGGGATCTTCTGTATTTCAGCTGCCTATTTTTTATGTGGTGTCGTCTGCTTTTGAAGAGTCCATCTTATAGTAGTATCACCTGCATTGTAACTGCCTACTTTAATGTGGTGACATCTGCATTTTGATTACCAATCTTAGTGGAGTGTCTGCATTTTCACAGCCCGTAATTCAGTGTCATCTGCATTTTAACATATAATCTGCATCAGCGTCATCTGCATTTTTATCAACCATTTTAATTTAGGGTCATTTGCATTTTAACTACCTGCATTAATGGGGTGTGATTACACTGCATCAGTGTAGGTTTAGAAACAAATAGGTCTCCTCTTCTTATTCTCTTGAAGTTGTTAACCTGACTGCCACATCATCTGGGGTAGGTGCACATGGTTGTTACACCTGAAATCATCTAACCAGACACCTGGGGTGGATGTGGTCGTCACGTCTGAAGTCACCTAACTAGACCTGGGGTGGGTGTGGTCATTCACCTGAAGTCACCTAACCAGACACCTGGAGTGGGTGTGGTTATTCATCTAAAGTCACCTAACTATACACCAGGGGTGGGTGTGGTCATTAATCTGAAGCCACCAAACCTCTGAGATCACCTAACTAAACACCTGGGATGGGTGTGGATATCATATCTGAAGTCACCTAACCAGACACCTGAGGGGAAGGGGGAGGGGGGACAGTTGCACCTAAAGTTACCTTGTTTCTGTGTGTTCTGACTCAAGAGTCTAATAAAAATTTACCTTTGGGAAATTTTTGGCCAGCTACTGCTGGTCTTCATCAGCCCCGACTGACTGGTAGTTGTGGTGGTGTTGGTGTCCTCTGAGTTGTCCTCTCTGGTGGAGTGATTGGTGTTCAGCACACACTTGTAAATGGGGGGCAGGTCATAGCCACAGTCACTGTTCAAACTTGGTTTTCTCTCCCCGATTTCTATTGCTTTTTCCCTTTCCTTTTTGTGAACTGTGATTAAGCTGCAATCATGGTGGCTTGAAACTTGTTGGTATGGTGGGCTGTCGTTGTCAGATGTTCATAATATGCAAAAAAAAGTTTTGGTAGTGTGTTCATTTGGCCTTGTTTTCAAAGGTCGACCAGTTTCTCCATACAGTCCTCACTGCACGCCTCACATTGAATGTGATACACCACACCACTTTTCTTTGCCAACTCTGTTCTGTCCTTGACTTTTGTAACCTGTGATCGTATTGAATTCATTGATTTGTGTAACACTTGAACGCCGTGTTGGCTGAAAGTCCTTGACAGGCGCTCTGACATCCCTTTCACGTAAAGCATGCTGATAGTGATGGACTTCTTTTCGGTGGGATGCCTTTGTTTCGGTTTGGGGGTGTTGAAAACCCAGGAAGGATAACCGTTGGCTTTCAGAGCTGTCTTGACGTGGTAGTTACCTTACCAGACACCTCAGGTGGGTGTGGTCATTAGCCTTGAATCACCTAACCAGACACCTGGGGTGAGTGTGGTCGTTATACCTGAAGTCCCCTGAGAAGACTTGTGGAATGGGTGTGGTTTTTACGCCTGAAATCATCAAAACAAATAGCGGTACTGTCAGTTAGCGCGGAATGGAGGCTTATTTTATTTTATTTTTTTTACCGGAATCTTCTCAAAGGAATACTCGTTTAGCTGCCCAGACGTTCTTACCTAAGAAGATGTTTCCAAGAATCAAAGAGCAACTTTCTATTTTCTGTATTGTTAAAAAGGTGAGGGGAAAAAAAAGTTCCGCAAAGTCAACAGCAAGTTTGAAGGCACTTTTAGAAAGTATATTGGCAAGAGTATTTTTTTTTGTTGCGATGTTTTTAAAAAGTACAAATGAATTAGACATTTGAAGAGTACATTAGCATTAAATTTGTTTGAGACTTCGTTTCTGATAAATAAACTACAGAAATTTTAAAGCCATCACACGTAACGAAACTACAGTACACTATTGAAAATAAAAAGGAAATCAACGGACAACAAACTGAATAAAGTAAGCTGCAACGTCACTGAAGGAAATATAAGATAAAGAAAAAGAAAAGAAAAATCCCAGTAGAAAAAAAAGCAAGCAAAGAAACAAGAATACACTAAGATAAGTAAATTGTATTTGCCAAGTGATTTGCTGGTTTTCTGATTTACATGTGAGCTTAGTCCGTTTTCAAAGTCTTGTGTGATTGAATACGTTAGGGTATCAGGGAAAAAACAAAATATGATACTTCATTAGGTTCACGACTGAAATGTAGTATTGCTATGAAAGAAACCCATAACGGTATATGATATATTTCCTCCAAATTCACGTAAAGAGATCTACAGTTCTGACTTTGAAGCAAAATACATTTCTAAGAAAATTTCTTTTCCATTCTAACATTTGCATTTACTTGGTTTGAAACATTTGCGCTTGTTTTCATGAGCCCTCGACTGCAGAGACTGAGATAATTGTTAGAGCGAATCAGTGACATTCTTGCCAATATCGAACATGGAACGAAAACTCAACCACAGCCAAGTTCTGTATAGAAAGACTCTGGGGTGACGGGACAGACATCCTTGGTCTGTTCATTTTGCTTTCACGCTGGTGGTAGCTGATAACAAATCACACTCAAAGCTTAACCCCCTCCACGAAGTGACATAATTCTTTGAAAGCGGGATCTAAACCACCCACAAGTGAACGAAACTGAAAGTAAAATCCTAATTATCCACGAATGAGCGAAACTGAAATTCGAATATAAATAATCCACGAATGATCGAAACTGAAAGTAAAATCGAAATTATCCACGAATGAACAGGAACTGAAAGTAAAATCTGAATTATCCACGAATGAACGGGAACTGAAAGTAAAATCTAAATTATCCACGAATGAACGGGAACTGAAAGTAAAATAAAAATTATCCACGAATGAACGGGAACTGAAAGTAAAATAAAAATTATCCACGAATGAACGGGAACTGAAAGTAAAATCTAAATTATCCACGAATGAACGGGAACTGAAAGTAAAATCTGAATTATCCACCACGGGAACTGAAAGTAAAACTGAGTTAAACGGAAACGTCAGTTATCCACGAATGAACAAAACTGATAGTAGGTTTTCGATGAACGAAACTGAAAGTGGAGTCTGAATTATCCGCGAGGGAGCGAAACTGACAGTATTATTTCGAATGAACGAAACTGAAAGTAGAATCCGAATTTCCCACGACAAGGAAAGAAACTGAAAGCAGGGTCTGCAAAATACGTCCGAGTTCTCTCAGAACTCTATTGTTGTCTGAGTGGAACAAACAATTCCACAGACAACTGTCCCCACAGCTGACAGAAAGTTTTGCTTTGAATCCTGTCATTGAAACAAAAGGATTCATGAACACCAACGCAAAAACAGAATGACTGGACTGCCGAACGAAGGACCAAACAAATAACAAAACAAACACGTTTTTTTGTTTCGTCGTTTGGGGGTCAGGCATTTCATATTTCGCTTCTTGTTTAAACTTTTCGCCTTAAGTCAACCCGCTTTTAAACCATCATCAGCACTGGTCAGTATGAATATGTACGTACCAAATGTGTGTGTGTGTGTGTGTGTGTGCGCGCGCGCGCGCGCGCGCGCGCGCGCGAGACCCCCTCCTCTCTCTCTGAGTCTCTCTCTCTCTCCTTCTGTTGTCATGTGTTGTATTATCAGTATGCCTCACCATCACATGTATGGGCTGTGTATTAGACTGGTTCTGGCTAACATTATAATAAACGTGGTGGATGAAACGTGATGTGTGCGTGCGTGCGTGCGTGTGTGTGTGTGTGTGTGTCTGTGTGTCATATTTTATTCATTTTGGGGGGGAAAAATCATCAATCTGCATTCCTGAACGGAAAAATTGATCACCGTTAATGCTAATCTCAATGTTCCCATTTGTATGCCATACTGCATATCAACACCTCTATCCAGTCAATACAAAGACGAGTCCACCAATCCAAATTTCTATAAAAAAAAAAAAAAAAAAGAAGCATAGAAAGCTAAAAAAGAATGCGACAGATGCTGTTAGTCACTGTATGTCTGGTGATATTTCTCTTGTTCACATAGAGATCCATCAGCATACCCACCCCACCCACCTACCCTTCCCTCTTCAATCCGCCACTTTTTCGTAAAAGAGTTCAGATATTTCCAAAGGCATTATTTTGCGACCAACTGGCAGAGCCCTTAGGCCTATTGCTCTTCTGAGCTTGTCCGATAAAAAAAAAAGAAAAAAAGAAAAAAAAAATCATTCCGCCGTCCACTCACAGGTTGGCTTATATTTTGTATAACACTTGATAGATTAAATCATAGAACAATCACTCGATTATTTTGCTGAATTAATGCACAAATATGATATAGCACACCGGATTTACTATTAGAGCATGTAACTCTGCAAAACAATGAAACTATTTTTAATGCGTAAGCGTATGCGTAATGATCGAGTTTATAATTCTTAGACTGTCTTGTTAAGTTAATCTTTACGTCATAGGCGTGACGTTTTCTTCTTTCACTAAATTGTGTAACTTGGTTAGCGCGACACCCTCTTCCCCTCCTTTCATCCTTTGTAACTCTTCTTGTCATATTTAAAAAGCCACCCTCTGCCCACTCCAGTAACCGCCCCTTCCCCTCCATTTACATCAGTTTGTCTCCCTGCTAAATTCAAACTGCACTCTGGCACCGTTTAGTCTAAGCCAACAGCTCCAGCATGTACACTGTGCTGTGTGCTTCTGAGCCCTCAGTAAGGAATATTGTGTAGAGCTCCTCTCTGAATAGGATACAACGGAATGTGATATGATTATGTCTAACCCTGCTGTGTGACTGGTTTCACAAAAATAAAAAGAAAGAAAAAAGTTGTCAAACCTTTAACAGACATTTCATTTTTATTTATTTATTTATTTTTTTTTTTTGCAGTTAAGAACACGAGATCTGTTGTCACGAAGAGAGCCTTAGTGTTGCCATTTTACCATAGCCCCTTTCCCTTTTTACTATAAAAAAAAAAAAAATAAAAATTTCTTACTCGTTTTTTCAACATTGCATTCAAACGGGATAAACAATTACCCAGAACAACAGTCAGACAAAGAAGACACCAATTCCAGAACTAGACAAGCGGTACCAATAGCCTGTTATAGAAGACAGACACCCTCTCTATACATCAAACTAACAGTGCCAGAGGGTGCAGTCAGTTGAAGATTCCCGAGCCTGAGTTTGACAAGCACAATGGCGTTGGAAAATCTCCGGGAGTGGGGGTGTCACATTAACGCGCTGTCCACACATTCTGGCTTTAAACATCGGGGGATGGAAGGAGGAGGGGGAGAAGATAGCCTGGCCATCTCAATATTTCCATTGGGGGGAGGAAAAGGGGGGGGGGGGGGGGGGGGCTGGTACCAACCTCCCAGCCCCCACCCCTTCCCTCCACCCCAGCCCCAGCCCAGCCACCCCCTGTTCCGACGTCACTGAAACGGTATCTGAGCTCTGATTTGTTGAAGAAGACACGCTTTCCACACACCACTTTGAGGAAACAAAAACACTGGGGGGGGGGGGGGGGGGGGGCTTAACTTGTTGTTTGTGGACAATGTGCAAT
Source organism: Conus betulinus (assembly GCA_016801955.1). Classification (NCBI taxonomy): domain Eukaryota; kingdom Metazoa; phylum Mollusca; class Gastropoda; order Neogastropoda; family Conidae; genus Conus; species Conus betulinus. The sequence continues at coordinate 44,039 of JADBJO010002401.1, forward strand.
AACACAAAATGATAACGCCATGTACATACGTGTTTACTATAACTGTAACATTCCTTGTTTGCATAGTGCCTTAGCTCCCTTCCTATTCCATGCTGATGACAATGGTAAAAAGTATTGTTTTTCGTTGTTGTTTTCCCCAACCCCACCCTTCAGTTTTTGTACAGATTTCTCTTTCTTTGCCTTAATAACATAAAATGCTCGTAGAACAATTTTCTTTATGATTGCTAATTGTCAGGATGTTTAGTTTTACGTAAGCAGAGCTATTGAAAATATTGTCACAATCTTGATGCAGTTTTTCATATGGAAATACCTTTTGTTTAGAATGAAAAAAAAAAAAAAACACAACCAAAAGGTATCTAATAAACAACACATCTTTATACGACTCATTTTCTTTTGGTTTTGGTATATGACCACGTTTTGTACGATTCACCCAAATGGTTAAAATCACTCACGTGAGTGTTTTGAGCTTTGTTTTGTGAACCCGAACATGAAGAGAATTACTATCGATTTGGAGTACTCAGTTTGATAACAATGAGACCTTAATTCTTAACAAAAAACACGGATAAGCAAGTCAACAATTTGAGAGAGAGAGAGAGAGAGAGAGAGAGAGAGAGAGAGAGAGAGAGAGAGAGAGAAGAGAAGCATCGTCATTACTGACTTTTGATTAGCCCAACAATTCGATTTTTACAAATGTGTACACAAATTATAACCCAAAAATGTAGTCTGTAATCGCTAAGAAGTATAAGACAAATAAAGTGTGTGTGTGTGTGTGTGTGTGTGTGTGTGTGTGTGTGTGTGTGTGTGTGTGTGTGTGTGAGAGAGAGAGAGAGAGAATGTTTTGCGTGTGTGTGTGTGTGTGTGTGTGTGTGTATGTGAGAGAGAGAGAGAGAGAGAGAGAGAGAGAGAGAGAGAGGCAGACAGACAGACAGACAGAGACAAAGACAGAGACAAAGAGAGAGAGA
>JADBJO010002401.1:50000-52500 GCA_016801955.1 Conus betulinus
ACAGTGCTGATGACGTAGGACGATGATAAGGGAAAAAAGGTAGAGCATGTGAGCATGTACTTTCTACCGTAAGCTGTTGTCACATGTCTTCATACTATCTGATTACCTTTTTTTTTTTTGCTTTTTTTACTTTTTTTGGTATTTGTCCTTTTCTTCTCTTTTTTTTCTTTCCCTTTTTTGGAGGGGGGGGGGGGGGGGGTCTTTTTTTCTCTGTTTGTCTGTCTGTCTGTCCGTCTGTCTGTCTGTCTGTCTGCCTGCCTGTCTGTCTCTCTCTCTCTCTCTCTCCTCTGTCCTTTTCTCCATCCCCTCTCTCTCTAGTGTTGTTTGTCCAGCTTTCTTCAAGGTTGGATGCATTTTATACTCTGGGAACAGGGCTCCATCCCTTCTCTTCCTAACTGGGAACAGGTGATTTTAGTTTTATAATGATCATGATATATACTATAATGAGCTTTTTCCAGGAAAAAAAAAAGAAAATCAGGGGAAGATAACATCTGTTTTTAATTGTAGACAGAATTACCTTCTCTCAGTTTATTGGTCGAGCGAAAGGATCTAAAGATCAAATGTTTGATTTGAAACGCAGGCCAGGATGGTGATGGGGATAATTACATGCGCATATTAAACTCATGTTTGGGCATTTTCTCAATTTAATTTAACTCATGGGACAAAACTGTTTCGGATGTGCCCACCAGTGGCATTTGTCCCATTTTAGATGGCGTGGTCACTCGCGTTGAACGCGAACTCTACCGCAGATTACCTCCCTTGCAGATTTCTAAACTTCGTCTGTTCTTGTCATTACTCTTTCTCCTGCTTCCACTATCACCATTACTGTACTTAATATCACGTGTGGCGTCATCCAGAGAAGGCAGTGTCATACGTCAATAGTTCATTAAAACTACTATTATCATTACTCTTATTGTCATCATCATTGTTGTTGTTGTTGTATGATGACGACGACGATGATGATCTTCATTATGTAAGAATTATCATTATTATTATATTGTCTTATTATCATCATCATTATTATTATCATTACTACTATATTCTTTACCCTATACATACGCAAAGCACATTGTCATCATAGTAAAGGTGATTCTCATCATCGTATTATCATAATGATTTGTGGTCATAAGGACATGTTGTCACGAAGAACAATATAATTTTGAACTCTGATGATAGCACGGAAATCGCAATCATAGTGTCCGTTGCTTTGTCCTGGTATTATTAAATACACCTTCGTTTTTACTTCCACGGAAGGCTTTGTGGATTCATAACGTCAAAGACGACATTGTGTACTCATTGTGTCAACGATAACAAGTCCTTGACGTCCTTCTTTTTGGATTCAAAGTGTCAAAGATGAGGACTCCTTGTAGGCCTTGTTTGGGGATTCAAGAATTGCATGTGCTTGAGGTTCTTGTTTTTGAAGTCAGTGTGTCAAGAGGTGAAATCAGTTATGTCTGTTTATGAACATTCCTTCTTAATTTTGATTAGTTTGATGCGTCTGTGTGTCTGTTTCTTTTGTTTTTGTTTTTTTGTTGTTGTTATATTTGGGATTTAAAAAAAACTATCAAAATCGTATGGTAAAATCTTGAAAGACCACGAAGTTCGTTCCTGTCGTCCTTTCAGGTTAAAAAGATAAGGAAAAAAAACACCACCGCCTCCAACCATCACTACCACTACCACCAAAACAAAATACAACAACAATAAAAGCCGATAACAATCAAACAATAAGAACAAAGCACAAAAACATAAGATAAGTCAAAGGAACAGAGAAATGTGTTAATCAAAACAGGGGAAAAAAAGAAAATTTGATTTCAAACGGATAAGAACAAAGGGATACAAAACAAAGGATTATCATTCAAAGCATAAACAAAGCAAAGAAGATGAACAAAGAGATAAGAAAAAAAAACCCAGCACAAAACCCCAAAGGATATTAATCAAACTGATAAGAACCAAAAAAAAAAAAAAAAAAAAAAAAAAAATCAAAAAGTGAACTGATCAAAGTATAAGCACCGCAGAGGACAGGACACAACAAATCACTTATCAACAAATGAAACAAAAACACACACTGAGGGTACGAAACACAAGAGCAGAATTTTTTTTTTCAAAAAAAGAGTAAAAACACAAGAAAAGAAATAGAGTATGAATCAAACGGATAAGAAACGAAGGTTAAGAAGCCTGGAATAAGAAAGGATAATCAAAAGGATACAAAAAAAAAAAAAAAAAAAAAAAAAAAACATAAGAGCATCAAAGGACAACAAGCAAAGGAAAAGACGCAAAGGATTAGGATCGAAGGATATGAAAGGAAAAAAGAATAAGGTTCAAAGGATAGAGAATCAGCAAACTGCATATCAAAGAAAAAGGTTCAAAGGATAAGAATCAAAGTACTGCATATCAAAGAATAAGGTTCAAAGGATTAGGAATCAAGTATTGCATATCAAAGAATACGATTCAAAGGATAAGAATCAAGTACTGCCTATCAAAGGGCCACAGTGAGGGGATA
>JADBJO010002401.1:65000-72500 GCA_016801955.1 Conus betulinus
TAGAAAAAAAAAAAAAAAAAAAAAAAAAAAAAAAAAAAAAAAAAAGCTCACAACAAGTCGTTCTACCTGACCGACTAACACGCACGCGCAAAATATATTTGATAATTTTCCGTATCAAGTTTCCCTTTCAAATTACATTGGCAAGCAGTTCTTTCGTGTTCGCCTCTGTTATTTTTCATGCGAAGTTCAGTTTTCACTATGGCTTGAATCTCACTCTTGAGTGCCACCGCGGAAAACGCCGTGTTGTCCCAGCATATTGAGAATGGGTTTCAAAAACAGACGTGGTGATACACTCCGAACATTAAACCGCGCGTGTCAACAGAGTGACGGCCCTTTTCAAGCCAATGTTTATCTGTCTGCTTATGATTGGGAAGTTTTCAGGCGCGCGCAATTCAGTCCGGAGAACGAGAGGAGGGGGACGGTGCAAAAAGAAGGGGGGGGGGGGGGGGGGGGGGGGGGCATTGGAGGTGGGGTGGGGTGAGGTCGGTCATTCCGATACTGCCCGGGACAGATGAAAAGTGGATGTACTACGCTGTACCACGCAGCGCGTTTGATCGATTTCTAAAAGAACTGCCCGATCAATTCAATGTCACGATTTCTAATGCTCCACAAACAACGAAAACACTATTGACGACAATGATACCATCGTCAGCGCCCCCCCCCCCCCCCCCCCCCAACCCCCTTAAGAAACGACAAACAGCGAGGGGGAAATGGACGCCCAAAGTCTGTCGGTCGGTCGGTCGGCAGAACTGGTGACTATGTAACTTAAGAAGATCACCAAGGTTAACATCCACCCACGGTGTGTGTGTGTGTGTGTGTGTGTGTGTGTGTGTGTGTGTGTGTGTGTGAGAGAGAGAGAGAGAGAGAGAGTGTGTGTGTATGTGTGTGTTAGTGTGTGTGTGAGTGAGTGAATGAGTGTGTGTGTGTGTGTGTGTGTGTGTGTGTGTGTGTGTGTGTGTGTGTGTGTGTGTGTGTGTGTGAGAGAGAGAGAGTGTGTGTGAGTGTGAGAGTGAGTGTGTGTGTGTGTGTGTGTGTGTGTGTGTGTGTGAGAGAGAGAGAGAGAGAGAGAGAGAGAGAGAGAGAGAGAGAGAATATCAATGCTGCTTCTTCTGTCAGTACCTTAGGTAAATGAACCACAAAAGAAAATCAAGACAACATGAAGACGTAAATGTAAACAAAAACAAGACAAAAAAAAACAAAACAAAACAACAAACAAGAAGGTCACGTTCTTACCCTCCTTCTCTTTCTCTCTGTCTCCCTCATTCCGGCTTCTCTCTCTCTCTTCTCTCTCTCTCTCTCTCTCTCTCTCTCTCTCTCTCTCTCTCTCCTCTCTCTCTCTCTCTCTCTCTCTCTCTCTCTCTCTCTCTCTCTCTCTCTCCTCTCTCTCTCTCTCTCTCCAATCCATTCACCCGGGGCAACGCCTTCAAGGAAACAACCAGAGCACGGCGAGGTGCCTGTGGAAAGGAAACTCGCAGTGTCATCGTTTCCCCCTACCCGTCTTTCACTCCTACCATGTGACTGGCCATCGACCGCATGACGTCAATCCCTCTAATGAACGACCGTCCTCATTGTCAGGTGCTCGGGTAGCTGATCCCCACCCCGCAAATCTTCCCACCCTTATCCCCCCCTCCCCCCCCCCCCCCACCCCGCTTCAGTACGTCTCCACCCACTCTCTCACCGTGTCTCCATCTTCTATCGACCCGCGCCCCCTCCACCTCTTCTTACCGTCTTCTTCCATCTCGATCCACCACTCCCCTCCCCTCCCCACCCATACTCCCCCCCCCCCCCCTTCTTCATCGTCTCGTGATGCTGAGTCAGTCGATGCTTTTAGTTCTACCGGGAAAGAAACACACCGTGGCTCTTTTTTTTTTCTTTCAAGGATGTAAACACGGCTGGTTTTATGCCCATATATGAGAGAGAGAGAGAGAGAGAGAGAGAGAGAGAGAGAGAGAGAGAGAGAGAGAGAGAGGATAATATATTGTCGTTCAATAACGGCCATTGCCTTCGTAGAAAGATTTAGAAAACGATACGAACGTTCCAAAGAGAGAGAGAGAGAGAGAGAGAGAGAGAGAGAGAGAGAGAGAGAGAGAGGAGGGGCAGGGGGGGGGGGGGGGGGAGGGGGGAGAGAGGACGATTTGTTTAATGAGGGAAAAGAATAAACAAATACAGGATTCTTCACATTTTGCTCTCAGATAAAAAAAAAAAGTACCAATGAAAGAGATGATTTAATCCAATGTAATATGACCGATGAATTGTCACCCGTGCAAAATACATTTCAAAGAAACAAATGTATAAGTAAATGAAGGAACAATTAAGCAAACAAACAAATTGATAAATCCAGGACTAAAGAGCTAACAGGTTTGTGGCCTCACTGATGAACAAACAACCTGTTCACAATGACCAGACCTAGACTAGAGTGTTGGTCTAGGGTGTGGCCGTTTTATTATTAGCCACACTGCCTCCATTTTGAATACATTAGCCTGCTAAATGTCCGTGTAGAAAACACCTCAACGGATCAGTGCCCACCACCACCGATCGAGAAACTGAAATTCTTCAACCCCCTGTTTAGAACATAGAATATAGACAACAAGAAAACAAGAACCGTACCTGAAATAACAAACAATTAGTAAGCGTGATTGCGTAATGCAAAGCTTGGATGATTACACACAGAACGGAACACACTAGCACGCCACCTTTCCCATCTGTATAGATTTGCCCTGGTTTAAAAGTTTACCCCGCCCTGCTTTAAACAGGTTGCCACAATTGAAAGCAAATTTGGTTTCACGTTCTTTTGGGAATAGCTTTTTTTTTTTTTTCACTTTTTCTTCTTTGAATCATTGAATTTCTGATATTTTGAATCATTGAATTTCTGATATCCAGTTTCAAAACGAAACTCGATTCCAGTGAAAACAGTATCACAATTGGGACAAATTTATTATTCTTTTGAAATGTTACAATTCCTTTTGACTTCGATAGGTAAGTATTGACTGCCATACCTGAACTTTAAAGAAAAAAGATGTACATACATAAGCGTATTAATAAATCAGAAAAGAAGCTTTCTGTTCTGACTCAATTTTGAAATTTCTTTAAAGTAAACATTTAGTGCCGCTGTCTTGTGAATTACGTTATCTCTTTATCTTGCAATTCCTGTTTGACATATTCACATAACCTTTCTTCGTGACTAGTTGAGATCCCAAGACACAAATCTCTGTGTTAATTACAAAACGTTTTAAAGGATTAGGCCACGGTGAATTGAAAAGAACCTCCCCATGTAAATAATGAATAGCAGTACCCATTTCACAAGAGCATTTATTCGAATGCAGGAGTTACAGTATCAGTCCAGACCCTAATCTTTCTTGCTTTTAGTCTCTCTCTCTCTCTCTCTCTCTCTCTCTCTCACACACACACACACACACACCACACAACACACACACACACACACACACACACACACACACACACACACACACACCTGAATGGCATGAACTTTCGCAAGCAGAGAGAGAGAGAGAGAGAGAGAGAGAGAGAGAGAGAGAGAGAGAGAGAGAGAGAGAGAGAGAGAGAGAGAGAGTCTCGAATGAACTCTGGTAACGTAGGGAAGGATACAGATTAGAATGATCTTGGATAATGCAGAGAAGGATACAGATTAGAATGATCTTGGATAATGCAGAGAAGGATACAGATTAGAATGATCTTGGATAATGCAGAGAAGGATACAGATTAGAATGATCTTGGATAATGTAGAGAAGGGTACAGATTAGAATGATCTTGGATAATGCAGAGAAAGATACAGATCAGAATGATCTTGGATAATGCAGAGAAAGATACAGATTAGAATGATCTTGGATAATGTAGAGAAAGATACAGATCAGAATGATCTTGGATAATGCAGAGAAGGATACAGATTAGAGTGATCTCGGATACTATAAAGAAGGATAGAGATGAGAATGATCTTGGATAATGTAGAGAAGGATACAGATTACAATGATCATGGATAATGTAGAGAAGGATACAGATTAGAGTGATCTCGGATACTGTAAAGAAGGATAGAGATGAGAACGATCTTGGATAATGTAGAGAAGGATACAGATTACAATGATCATGGATAATGTAGAGAAGGATACAAATTCGATGGATCTTGGATACTATAAAGGATAGAGATTAGAATGATCATGGATAATGTAGAGAAGGATACAGATTAGAGTGATCATGGATACTATACAGAAGGATAGAATGATCATGGGATATGCAGAGAAAGATACAGATTCGAAGCATCTTGGATGCTGTAAAGAAGGATACAGATTAGAATGATCTTGAATGATGTAGAGAAGAATACAGATTTGAAGATCTTGGATAGTGTAGGGGAGATACAGATTCGAAGGATCTTGCATAGTGTAGGAGGGTGGATGGATGGGGGTTGGGGGGGGGGGGTTGGGGAGAGATACAGATTCGAAGGATCTTGGATAATGGGTGGGTGGGTGGATTCGAGTCGAAGGATTTTGGAGAGTGCAGGACTGGGGGGATACAGATTTGATGGATGTCTTTTGTAGTCGTAAAGCCCACAGTATAGACTCAAGAAGTCAGTCAGTTCGGTGTCAGTTGCTACTACACACATACTCTACAGGGTTATCAAGTCATCGAAAAGGGACTTCTATGCTGTGCCAAGATTATTTACTCCGGTTACAACAGGTGCCTAATGTAACGTTTTCGTTCTTTCTCTTTTTCTGTCTGTCTGTCTGTCTTTCTTTCTCTTCTTCTCTTCTTTCTCTTTTTTTTTTCTCTCTTTTCTCTTCTTTTGCTTTTTCTTTTCTTTTCTTTTTTTCTTTTCTTTCTTTTTCTTTCTTTTTCTTTTTCTTCTTTCTTGCTCGCTTTTCTTTCTTTCTTTTTCCCGCTATGGCATTATCTATGACATCGCTGTCACGCCTCTCGCGCTGCCCTTTCTCTCCCATTCTCTTTTCCTCCTCGCTCCCTACACAGCCACATTCAGCTCGTGCTGTAGCAGTCTCAGTACCATCTGTCTCAAAGGAGCCGTCATCATCATCATCATCATCATCAACGTTACATTTGTTTAAGTGGTCAATCACTTCAACACGATTTCATTGTGTTCTTTTGATCTCGATGACACTTGACGATGCGCGAAACTGACATGCACTTTTTTTGTGTGCACTTCAAGTGAAGTTGTCGTGTGTCACGTGCAGGGTCAGGTCACAGGTCGTAACCTCTACCTTTGACTCGCATTGTTCGGCTATGCCAACGCATGTCACGTGTACCACGTGCAGCGTCAAATGGAGCATTCTCTGCAGCCTAAAAGCCCAAACGGGACAGTAGTTTTAATGAAGGACAGTCCTTGACAGTCCTCTGTTTATAACCGTGTGTGAGCATCTTCAGGATAAGTCCGTCTTCGTCCGAGTCCATTCACAGAGAGAGAGAGAGAGAGAGAGCGAGGAGGAGAGAGAGAGAGAGAGGAGAGAGAGAGAGGAGAGAGAGAGAGAGAGAGGAGAGAGAGGAGAGCGAGAGGACGAACGTGTTTATTGAGGACGAGATAGATGAACTGATATCAATGGTTTATCTATTTTACCCTCAATAAACGGCACGTTTATACCATGGCATGAAAATAAAAAAACAAGCAAGCATTTTGACAAAACAGACGGAAATATTTAGATGAAATGTATATACAGACGCTTAATTATCTACTTTCACGCACACACGGACACAAACACACACACACACACACACACACACACACACACACACACACACACACACACACACACACACACACACACACACACACACACAGAGAGAGAGAGAGAGAGAGAGAGAGAGAGAGAGAGAGAGAGAGAGAGAGAGAGAGGAGAGAGAAGACGAAGACTGAGACAGACAGAGAGAGACAGAGACAGAGACACAGAGTGAGGTGCAGACACACGACACAAAGGTAATTACGACAAAATTTACTCGAAGAAATACTGACAGCTGTACAAAACACAGTTCAGAACCACACCCTACAACCTTCTTCACACACACACAGAGAGAGAGAGAGAGAGAGAGAGAGAGAGAGAGAGAGGAGAGAGAGAGAGAGAGAGAGAGAGAGAGAGACTTAGCGAATGTGGTGTCAGCAGAACGAACATTTCGGAATATTAAATCCACACCAAAAGAAGCGCCATCACACTATTCCAGACACCACCACGACATGCCTGCCAAACCCTCACCTCGCCACAGACGGCCACGACACCGCTCCAAAGCAACAAGTGATGTTCAGGGTGTCCCCCCCTCGAACTGCCAGCCACACACACACGTACACACATACACACACATACATACACACACACGGATTCCTACTGACTGTCCTTACCTTGTTCACAGATCGGTGTGCACGCTGAAACTGCGCTCGCCCTCCCCAAGTACATGCGCATCCCCTGGAGGAATTGTGTATATGTTTTGCTCTGCATTGATCGCTGTATTGTATTACGTTTATTTGACATCGTCGAAAAGTAAAGTGTATTACAAAACAAAAAGATTGTATTTACCCCCCACTGCAACCTTACTCTGTTGGACTGCGCTTTATTGACAAGCTGCGTGAAGGAACGATATTGTGACGTAAAAGATCATTTTACAGATTTCAACGCCGTCAAAGTATCGGACGATGAATAAAAGAAAGAAAATGATGATTATGACGATAGGGCCAATCCTACCTTCTGTCCATCTTCCGTGGAAAAGAGGAGGAAGACGGAAAGATGATTAAAGGAGAAGAAAGCCATTCTTCTTCGCTGCCTGTTATAGTTTCATCTTTGCTTTTATTTTTTCTTTCCCTTTTTCTTTCGCTCCCTTTCCTTGTCTTGGACAATAGGTAGACACAAGAAAGATGTACAGAGAGAGAGAGAGAGAGAGAGAGAGAGGGGGGGGGGGATGGGGGGGGGGGGATGGGGGTGGAGCTAAAGTTGGGGGTGGGTGATAGATAGATATAGATAGCCGGAAATCCCAGAAGACAGGCAGACAGACAGACAGAGAAAAGCTAGTGTCCACAAACAGGCGACAGTCCAGAGGAGGTCTGCACAGAAAACCCAGCCACGAGACATTCTGGATTTACCCGGGAGGTCAAAATTAGAGGGGGTTGGTGCGTGGAATGGGTGGATCCGTCTTCGTTTGACACCACTGCATTTCGCAGATGCTGCTGCCGCTGATGCTCCCGCGCGCTGCACGCCACATGCCAGCATGTGTCACGTGCTGTGCCTGCTGTCAAGACGTCATCGACCGGAGGAAAGAGTCCCACCCTATCTCTTCTTCCGTCTTCTGTGATGCATCGCAGTATACGGGAATTCCCTCCAGTCCTCAACCACAGGAATAGCGATGGGTCTTCGGACCAATGGTTAAGAAGCTTACATACGTCGACAAATCATATACCCCGACATATACATTAACTTTGTCTCATAAGAATTTTCATGATTCCAAATCATGCTGCCCACCTCATCTTACGATTATCTGCTTATGACCTATTTCCCC
>JADBJO010002401.1:85000-95000 GCA_016801955.1 Conus betulinus
ACCTCGGTTTATAGTCTCATTCGAAGGACTGTATGGGGAAATGGAGTCAGAACCAATGTTAACTCCGAGGGGAAAAATCCCCCTGTACCGAAACGCCCCGGCGGAGGTTCGAACCCGCAACCCCAGGATCACCAAGATTGCGAGTCAGGCGCTCTACCAGCTGAGCTATTCCGGAGGAAGAGGAGAGCTAGTAAAGGCACAGACATCAGGAAGAGGAGTAAGAGCAGAAACAGGAACGTAAAACTGGAGGAATGATGAGGAGACGAAACGGTAGAAGAGGGTAGTAGAAGAAGTAGGAAAAAGGAACAGGACAGAGAACGGGAAAGGGAAGTGGAGGTGTGGTTGGTGAACTTAAACAGGGAAAGAAGGAGAAGTTCAAGAGAAAGCTCGAAAAGAAGAGGTGGAAGGCAAAAAAAAAAAACTTTAAACGAAATGCAACAAGTACAAGCAGGATGCGAACATTTATGGAGACAAACTGAAGCAGGATAGAGATGGTCCCGGAGGCGAGTCCAGGTAGGACAGAAAGTGCCTCACAGGCAGCTAGGATGGACATCATCGATGGGGAAGTAAACATCAAGACAAATCCAAGCAACGTGACAGTCAGACAAAGAGCACAGTGACAGTCATGCACACGTCCAAGACAGTGACGAAGACAAGTCCAAGCAGAAGTGAAACAGGAAGACAAGTCCAAGCACACGTGACAGTCATGAAGACAAGTCCAAGCACACGTGACAGTACGCAGACAAGGACAAGCACACGTGACGGTCACGCGGAAAACAAGTCCAAGCACACGTGACAGTCAGGAAGACAAGTCCGGGCACAAGACAGTCAGGAAGGTCCGGGCACACGGTCACGAAGAGTCAGGCCCAAGCACACGTGACAAGTCAGCGAAGACAAGTCCACGCGGCACAACGTGACAGTCAGGAAGACAAGTCCGGGCACACGTGACAGTCAGGAAGACAAGTCCGGGCACACGTGACAAGTCCGGGCGTGACAGTCAGGAAGACGTCCGGGACACGTGACAGTCGGGAAGACAAGTCCGGGCACACGTGACAATCAGGAAGAGTCGGGAAGACAAGCCCAGGCACACGTGACAGTCAGGAAGACAAGGGCACACGTGACAGTCAGGGACAAGCCCGGGCACACGTGACAGTCAGGAAGACAGCAGAAAGGGATAGTTAGAAAGGCAGGCGTGACCAAAAAGGCTTTAGGGTGTGATCGGTACTGCACAAAAATCAGAAAAACTGGAAAGATGGGCTGAGGGTGGGGGGGGGTGGGGTGTGGGCAGGCAGTGGGGGTGGGTGGGGAGAAAGCGTTCTTCGCCCCGCCGACCACAGGAGTCCCACGAGGTCGGAGACGTGAAAGCAGGGAGGCGGCAAAAATGGGGGGTTGTGGGGGAGGAACGGGGGGGGGGGGGGGGGGGGGGGGGGTGTTTAAGGGGTATGCAGAGAATCTGCGGTGGAGTCCTCGTTCTGTGAACTCTGTGACACTACGGTTGAAAGGCGAAGTGGCCTTGTGCCGAGTGTGACATTTCCTACCCCCTCCTCCCCACTTCAGCTGAAGCTGATTCAAAAGGAACTGGTTGAGAAAGGGGGTGGATGGGGGGGGGGGGGGGAGGGGGGGGGGGGGGGGGGGGGGGTAAAGAGAGACGGAGGGGAAGAAATGACGACAAGGGTGGATGGCTGAAAAGAGAGAGAGAGAGAGAGAGAGAGAGAGAGAGAGAGAGACAGAGACAGAGACAGAGAAAGATAGAAGAGACAGACAGACAGACACAGAGACAGAGACAGACACAGAGACAGCGATACAGCGAGAGAGAGAGGGAGGAGGGAGAGAGAGAGAGAGAGAGAGAGAGAGAGAGAGAGAGAGAGAGAGAGAGAGAGAGAGAGAGAGAGAGAGAGCTGAGTCACTGTGTTGATAGTCACTGAACCAAACGAATTGAGGATTGTGCTCTAACAGTATTGGCGGTCGGCTGGAATCGACACGCATGGGCGTTTTGTTTTTGTTTTTCTTTCTGTCTTTTTTTTTTTCTTAACCTTTTTTATTTCTTTGTTTTTATTTTCATTTTTTAGTGTTTCTCATCCTTGCTAGTCTTGTCGCTGTTTTTACCGTGTTACTGTTGGTATTTTCATCATCTCGTTTATCGTTGTTGTTATTGTTTTCGTTTACAATTTATCGCAACTGCTTGTTGCTGTCATTTTAAAACAACAACAACAACAACAACATCATCATCATCATCATCATCATCATCATCATCATCATCATCATCATCATCATCATCATTATCTTCATCAACACTATTATCATTGTTGTCATTGTTTTTACTGCATTATTATTATTACTACTACTACTATCATCATCATCATCATCATTATTATCATTATCATTATTATCATCATTATCATTATTATTGTTATCAGTATCATTATCATTATTATTGCTATTGTTATTGGTACAGAAAAGTATGTAACACTAGCCTGAGTATGATGAAAACACAAAAGAAGTGGCCACACTGTTTAATTGTTCATTAAAAAAAAATGCCCAAGAATTTTGCTACATTGATAATATGCAAATCACATCTTTTAGAGAGAGCTTATGCAATTGTGACTTGAAAAATATTGTCTAAACACTTCCTGAATATCAGGATTCATAGCCTTTGTCTTTGCTTCTTGCTGGTTGTGTGTGAGTGCGCGCGCGCGCGCGCGCGTGTGTGTGTGTGTGTGTGTGTGTGTGTGTGTGTGTGTGTGTGTGTGTGTGTGTGTGTGTGTGTGTGTGTGTGCTTGCTTGCTTGTTTGCACGTGTGCACGCGTGTGCGCGTGTGTGTGTGTATAGTGTGTGTGTGTGTGTGTGTGTGTGTGTGTGTGAGTGTGAGAGAGAGAGAGAGAGAGAGAGAGAGAGAGAGAGAGACAGACAGACAGACAGACGAGAGAGACAGAGAGAGAGAGAGAGACAGAGACAGAGACAGACAGACAGACAAAGTGTGTAACATTTCCTACCCTTCCAGTCGTCCTAAAAGCAACGCCAATAAGAAAGGGGGCCACAGCAGCATCATTACCATTCCGATCAGTCTGACCCCTGTACGTACCAGCAAACTGTGGACGTATTTGTCCAGAGAAATCAGTCAACAGATCGATTGCCATGTTACCGCCAAGTCATGACGCTGATCACAGTCCATTGTACTGATCTCAATGCGATTTCACAATGTTGCTGAACCATTCACACACTAATCAATCATCAGGATATTTTGAGAAAGAAAAAAAAAAAAAAAGTCGGTTTGTCATCTCGCATGAAAACACGTCTCGCGACTTTATCGTTGTAAAACAGTATCTAGCGAACTGAACTTAAATTCCATTTTTGTTCCGAGTCTTCCCCCCCCCCCCCCCCCCCCCCCCCCCCTTCCCCCCTTTTTCATATGTAGATTTTCTGTATGTTGTCTCCGTAACTGGACTCAAGATACAGCTTTTGGTACACAACTTTTTTTTTCATATGTAGATTTTCTGCCAGTCTCCGTAACTGGTCACACTGACTTTTGGTACACAACTTCAAACGAAAAAAAGTATAAACAAAACAAACCAACAAACCAATAAATAAACAAACAAACGAAAAATCCCATAGGCATATATATATATATATATATATATATATATATATATCGTTACCTCCCCTGTATATACCAATTTCAGTGACTTCTTTCAACAGCATTTATCTCTCCTGGAGAATAGCTCCCCTCCCCCCCCCCCCACTCCCCCCAACAGCTGTTTTCAGCCAGATTGAATGCTCCCTGACGTTATCGATCGGGTTATATATCTCCATCTTTCTTGATTGAAGGCAGCAACCCTTGTGCGTCTCCATTCTGTAGGTCGATTCAGAGGCTCTCTCACCATGAAAATCACAAATAATCTTGTGTCAAGCGCCTTTGGATTGGGATTGATGTCTAACGAATGCATGAACTTGTGTCAGTCGCCTGTGGAGCGGATAGATGTCTAACGAATGAATAAACTTGAATAAAGTAGTATATAGATGTCTACAAGAATAAAATAAACCTGGCACCAGTCTATATGGAGTGGATAGATGTCTAGCGCGAGTGAGTAAACTTGTGTAGTGTACAGATGTCTAACGAAGAAATAAACCTGGCACCAGTCACATATGGAGTGGATAGATGTCTAACCAATGAACAGACTTGAGTAAAGTAGTATACAAATGTCAAACGAAGAAATAAACCTTGTACCAGTCACATACAGAGCGGACAGATGTCTAACGAATGAATAAGCTTGTGTAGGTAATGTAAAGATGTCTGACAAATTAATAAACCATGTATTTGTCTGATGTGGAGTGGATAGATGTCTAACGAATTAATAAACTTTGTATTAGTCACATATGCAATCGATGGATGTCTAACGAAAAAGTCATATGCGGAGTAGATAGATGTTTAACGAATGAATAAGCTTGTGCGAGTCATCTATGCGGTGGATGTAGGTCTAACGAATGAATAAACACTGTATCAGTCACATATGGAGAGGATAGACAACTAAACGATTGAATAAACCGACCTTGATAAATGGTAATCAATTTAAGATAGGGAACAAACTGAACTTGACAACTGACGGAGACGTCGTGTGTGCATGATTTCACTTGAAAGAGCCGCGGAAACGTCGATGAACTCAATTCACTTCAAACAAACAAATAGAACAAAACAAACAAACATCAAAATACTACCCGTGCGGCAGCTGAAAGAAAGCTTGAAGCAGCTTAGGCCTTAAGCTGTGTGCCTATGTTTTGTGACAACCACAGTTATTGCCCTAAGTCGTGTGCCTGTGTTTACATTACGACAACCAAAGCTGTAGCCCGAAGCTGTGTGCCTATGTTTCTATGATGGCAATTCAAGTTATCGCCCTTGTTTCTCTTCAAAGCTGTGAACAACTTACCTCTTCCTTCCGTCGCCATTTTGTCATGATGTCAACACGTCTTCATCACAATACACCCATGGGCATGTCTGCAGAGGCGAACGTTTAACAGGCAGCGCGTTTAACACATGTTGGTCTTCTCCTGACAACCAAATTCTCTCTTTTTTTTTTTCTCCTTCACTAACGATGGTCGGCCAGATTCCCGAAACCTTACACTAAACCACCCCTGCCGCTCTTGCGACGTTACGGTTGAAGGTCAAACAAACACTGACCCACTGAAACTGTTTCTCGCCGCCGGCTGCCTTAAGGCTCTCCTACATCGTACAGTTTGGATGAAAGAGCTCCCATACACAACACGTGTGGCTTGGCGGTCGGCTGGAGGGGGTTGTATAACCACGCTGTACACTATTGGACTCGCCCCTCCAACTTCAGCTCGCTAGCCCAGCGGAGGGTGTGGGCTTCGGGGTAGCTAAGGCGGCAGGTCTACCGTGAATGGAGGTGGCGGGTAGAGTTGTGTCCACGGGGGTGGGCTAAAAAGTAGAACGGCGAGCTCTCAGCAGTGTATGTATGTAGGTGGGGTTGGGGACGGAGAGATTCCTGAATTAATCTATTTCTCCAAAACCCTGCCCCTCCCCCCTCCCCCAATCCCCTCGCCCCCCCCACCCCAAAGTCAAGCCGGGCATTGGTTTCTGGTAAAACAGTTTTTTTTTTTAGCACACAGGCGCAATGAAAATCAGGGTTCTTTCCGAACTGTTTTGTTCTGTATGTCACTGTAAAACACCCACGACATGAAAAAGAAAAAAAAACAAACAAACAAACAAGCAAACAAGCAAGCCAAAACACCCTCAGGTTAGTCTGTGTAGGGCGCAAAATGAACAGGTAGTCCGTATCCCAACCCTGATTCGTGTTTCTTTCGGCCTTAAAAAGTGAAAAAAAAAAAAAAAAAAAAAAAAAAAAAAAAAAAACAAAAGAAAGCCAAGAACTCGCCAAGCATGTTCATCAGACTGGATGGAAACATCAACAAGACACGGCATAGAAATCAGCGCTGAGAAGATCAAGCGGATGGTCAGCCACGACTGTAACAACTATCGATACTGATGTATCTGTCGTGAACAGAAACCAGAAACTGTTCCACATTTACACTTACCAGGGATCTGCCACAGCAATCCAAACCAGGGATCCTCTCATGGACAGCAAAGACAGTGTCAGCACTGTTCAGACTAACACCTCTATGACAGGACAGTGGGACATTTATACAACACAAACGCATGCTCCTGCGTGCACTGTGAAATCCCATCTTCCTGTGCACAGACAAGGTATGGACCGTCACTGCGGATCTAGACAGAAGAATCCAAGCCGTTGAAAAGATGTGTTGGGGGCCGGAATAGCCTAGTGGTAGAGCGCCGGACTCGTAATCTTGGGGTTGCGGGTTCGAATCTCTGCCGGGGCGTTTCGGTACAGGGGGATTTTTTTTCCCTCGGAGTTAACGTTGGTTCTGACTTCCATTTCCCATACAGTCCTTCGAATGAGACTATAAACCGAGGTTCCGTGCGTGAACGCACGCACGACATCTTGCACACACGTAATTTTTCCCATCACCAACTTTCGGAAGAGAAGGCCAGTTTGGCCGTTGGTATGGATGACACGTTACACATAGCATGCACCTTCCCCGAAATTGGAGTATGGCTGCCTTAATGGCGGGATAAAAAAAACGGTCATACACACAAAACTCCACTCCCTTTGTTGGGCAGATGGATTAATCCTTGCCTGTCTATGCAGGGAGTGTCCGCAGGAGTATCAGCCTGCGTACGCGGAAAAAAAAAAAAAAAAGAAAAAAAAGAAAAAAAGGTAAAAAAAAAAAAAAAAAAAAAAAAAAAAAAAAAAAAAAAAAAAAGAAAGAAAAAAAAAAAGAAAAGAAAAGAGGTGCTACATCAACATACTGAACATCAGTTACTCTGATCATATCACCGATGAAAAAGTACATCAAACCCTCATATGACGATCTTCTTGGCGTCACGCTAAGAACAGAAAATATATTGATGTGACCTTGTTGCAGGATCAAAATAGCCTCGCTGAAACAACCTTCCAAGGAAGAATTGAATTTGGAGAGAGACAGAGGAGGGGAAGAGCGACAAACAAGATGGACTGACAAGGCTGAAGACTGGACAGGCAAAACATTGGTAGAGACCCAGACTCTGGCACACAGCCGACAGAACTGGATGGAGGAACCTGGTGGAGACCGTTCTTCAGTGCAGTGCCACAGTGTGTCCTCGCGGAGTCATGAAGACAATGAAGACATTAATGAATGTCAATCAGCCGGCCGGTTAGGCTCGACCGGGTCTTCTTGTCAGTCCTGATTAGATCCGACTGGGTTCGATTGGGTGTCCTTATAGACCGTTAGAGGCGGTTCTTCTTCTTCTTTTCTTCTTCTTCTTCTTCTCTGTCTGTCGGTCGGTCTGTCTGTCTCTGTCGTCTGTCTGTCTGTCTGTTTGTCTTTCTTCCTCCCTCCCTTGCTTTCTTTCTTCTTTCTTTCTTTCTTTCTTCCTTCTTTCCTTCCTTTTTTTTTGCCCGCTTTTATAGACTGACCGCATCTTTTTTTGAAATGAGGACGCACGTGGTCACAGTGAACTTGACGAAAGGCATGACTCGTACGCCTGACACTGTCCAGCGTCTGTTACCAGGATTCCACTTTTGTTTTTAATTCTGCTCGTTTTTTTTCCCCAACAACTTTTAACTTTGATCTTCAGTGTACATCTGTCTTCCTTCCGCCACTGACAATGTATCTACTACCGTGAAACTCTGTGCATGAAATACAGATGATTTTTGCCACTCCACACGACAGTAATCAGACATCTAATGTTTTACCATTATCTCTGGCCCCTTTTGATTTAGATAGCGTAATCATAGGCAACCATTATCTGTTTGTATGTGGCGTGTATACTTGTGTGTTTGGTAATCGTAAACTGCGCTCATGAGGTAGAGTTTACTACTTCCTTTGAGTTTGCATTTAATGTGTGCCTCCGTGACTGTGAGGTATGGTTTACTATCAGACCAAAGAAAGAAAACCACCAAAATTCGAGAGAAATGAAATAGTTTTCGTTTGGTTAAGTTTTATAAATCTATTGCTCAAACAAAGTCGCTTGTTGTTGTTTTTTTTTTTTTTCTTTAGGACCAATTAGATCGTGACAGTCGGTCAGCCTACTTTTCAACATTCAGTATTGACTATTGATGAAGAAAGAGCCTGCTTTTTAGACATTGACCGTTATGAAAGACGTTGCTTTTAAACGTTGACTCTTTTTTTTGCAATGAAAAGAACCTGCATTAAAAAAAAAACAAAACAGACTGCTGTAAAAGTGCCTGCTTTTGAACAGTCAATGTCATAAAAAGGGTCTACGTTTAAGCAGACAGTGCTGTGAATGAACTTGGCTTAAATTAGTTTATTTTTATTATTCTTAATTAAACAGTTCTGAGTTTTGATTCTGATCGATATTTTCAAATGGATGGCAACTTGGTGTCAATTTTATCATCACTTCATCAAATCACAAATGATTTCGTACGCATATCGTTGCGCGCGCGCGCGCGCGCGCGTGTGTGTGTGTGTGTGTGTGTGAGAGAGAGAGAGAGAGAGAGAGAGAGAGAGAGAGTGTGCGTGTGTGTGTGTGTGTGTGTGTGTGTGTGTGTGTGTGTGTGTGTGTGTGTGTGTGTGTGTGCATGCGTACGAACGTGTGTGTGTGTGTGTGTGTGATGTGTGTGTGTGTTTGTGTTTGTGTGTGTGTTGTGTGTGTGTGTGTGTGTGTGTGTGTGTGTGTGTGTGTGTGTGTGTGTGTGTGTGTGTGTGATTTAACGTCTTTCCACTAATCGTGATATTAGAATGTGTGTGTGTGTGTGTGTGTGTGTGTGTGTGTGTGTGTGTGTGCGTGTGTGTGTGTGTGTGTGTGTGTGTGTGTGTGTGTGTGTGTGTGTGTGTGTTATCTTCATACCTAGTTTCCTACTGACTATTTTTAGATAAATATCAGAGAGAGAGAGAGAGAGAGAGAGAGAGAGAGAGAGAGAGAGAGAGAGACAGACAGACAGACAGACAGACAGACAGACAGACACACACAGACACACACACACACACACACACTCTCTCTCTCTCTCTCACACACACACACACACACACACACACACACACACACACACACACTCATACACACTCTCACACACACACACACACACACACACACACACACACACACACACACACACACACACACAATGACCTTGATCTTCTTCAGTTGTTTTCAGAAACTTTGCATTCTAGTTTTGTTGGTATTTTTCTTTGATAGTTGTTGGTAATGTTGAGATCATTTGTGTTTGTAGAATCCGAAACTTAAGTATGGCATTGATGTTACATTTACTCAAAAACACTCAACACTTAAAAGATTCTCTCACATGCATTTTTTTTTTGTCTAATGTCACTTGAGGGTGAAGAGACGTTAAATTAAAGTACTACTACTACACACACACAAAGTATTACAAACATTCAACCGACACATTCTCTCACTTTGTATATACTTACTTTCTTCTACAACGTAATTAGAAAAGAAAACAACTGCAAATTCACTTCAACAACACAACTGTGGCAACCGAAACACACAACATCAGAAACACAACTGTTACAAACTCAAAAATACTACCAACAATAGCACCACTGTAACAAACACAAAACTTCAGTTCCACCACTGTGGAACAACTCAACTGCGCTTCAGTGATACCACTGTCAGTGTCACCCTTCTACTTTGCTATCCTTCACTGATCTGTAGAGACAAAGACAAGCTACCTCCCAGGTGCAGTGTGTGTGTGTGTGTGTGTGTGTGTGTGTGTGTGTGTGTGGTGGGGAGGGGGGGGGGAGGGGGGGGGGGGTATCGGGACTAATCGTATAATACCTACCTATTCTTCCGCGTTCAGACTGCTCCTGTATTTCGTCACGTACCCGTAACCTGATCTCCTGGTAAGACGGTGATTTAGACCCTGTCTCCGTTGGTCAACGGCCCACTGACAGTCTTGTGATTAGTCGCTTTCGTAATTCACGTTACCCGGGTCAATATTGCCCTAAG
>JADBJO010002401.1:102500-117500 GCA_016801955.1 Conus betulinus
TAGAAAAGAGTTTACTGAACAGGTACGGCAAAAGAGACATACATAAGAACAAAACAAGAGGAAATTTTTTTTCATAGTAATCAGATGCTGATACTTCTGAAATCCTAATGATAGATAGACAAAGACAGTTACAGTGATAAATACACAAATACACACCAAACAGTCGTTTATACAAAAGGAAAAAGAGAGAGAGAGAGAGAGAGAGAGAGAGAGAGAGAGAGAGAGAGAGAGAGAGAGAGAGAGAGAGAGACAGACAGATGACAGACAGCGTGCAGAAAAGCAAACTGTAATATGATGACACTGTAACATACCAAATACAATGACTTTACACAGATACATTTATAATATTAACACAGGCAATGATTATAATCAGTTACAATGCTATGTATAAATATGGAAAAACATTTTTTTTCTGTTTCTTTGCTTCATATCCAGGTTTATGTGATTTGGGTATGAGAGAGAGAGAGAGAGAGAGAGAGAGAGAGAGAGACAGACAGACAGACAGACAGACAGAGACTGAGAGAGAGACACACACACACAGACAAAGAGACATAGAACTGTAGTCAGAATGTCCTAAGTTGGGACAAACATACCATCAACATTACTCCTCTCTTTTTCATTCTTCTTCTTTCTTTGTAGGAAAGCGAAGATCTCATAACAACAATATCAGTGAGCGGCAGTACTGTAGAAACATTGCAAGGTTAAAAAAAAAAAAAACGGTTCCAGTTAGCAGTGTAGACAAACAGAATTTTCCAATAAATGCTATAGATAATCAGTTTTCTCCAGAACACACTGAACAGAAACCGATTTCTGCTGCAAACATAATACAAAAATAAATATCTCCATTAGATATCATGGGGAGAGATATTCCAGTAAACGACCACAGAGACACACAGAATTCTCCATTAAATACCGTACAGAAGCAAAACACCCTTGACAACGAGAAATTTATTGATATAAACAATTTGAACTTGTCAGTAAATTGTCTCTACCCCTTCTTGGTTTTCTGGGTCTTTTTTTTTTTTACTCTCGGCTTTCTGTGGAGTTCTGTCTGAATTAGTTGTATGGGTGTTGCCCAAGAACAGACCTTTTTGTCTCTGACTGGACAGAGATATATCACACGTTAGAGGAGTAAACAGCCCCAAAGCCAATGGTCACAACGAGTGAAGCACAATGACACTGGCCAAGGGGCAGCTCACCATCCATCACAGCACACATCTGCCACAGCAAACAAAATATACTCAATATCACATACACCTCAACAGACTCAGCTGAGCAATTAAACTTTTTTTTTTTTTCCTAAACTCAACAGAAAAAAAAAAAGAAAAATGCTGGATAAATTGTCAGCATGCATGCTGCCTAAACCTCTCTTACAGACGAGGAATAAAAACAGAGATGGCGTTTCCCAGACAGTAGAAAATCAACAACAACCAATAGTTCCCATCCTGTCTACTGCTAGTCCAATGTTGCAGTAGGCCAGTGCTCATAGCCAGATGTGTGTGCGAGTGTATCAAGTGCACCATAGGTTCTAACATTACTCCTCTTTATCAAAAAGTGATCGCAGAATGTACAGATATGTGTTCATCATTTGAATAGATTTTTCTTTCCAGTGTGTCTTCAAGGCAAAAAAAAACGAACATAGAAAAAAGCCAGCCCTCTCCGTCACTCCCTTAAAAAAATGCAAAGGAACGTCTGTTATATCTGAACCCAAGAGACATATAAACAGGAATATATCCACTGCTTAAAAAAAAAGTACAACAGCAACAAATGTGTACAGGAATAGGAAAGGGGAACCAACTGCGAACCATTGGTGTAGTCTACTTCCCTTGCACCACAGGACGATAGGGGAGAGTGAAAAAAGAGCATTGCCTGGATTACACTGGACTACACTAATACACCTACAGTAATGATGACAAGCACCACATGATGTGGGGGCTATTCTAATAAAGGCGACAATATCACCAGGTCTTTGTTAAGTAGTGACGCAGGCAGGGAAAAAAAAAAGGTGTAAAACGATTCCTTCTACTGGGCATTATTACCATACACGGACTGGATTAGCACCCTTACAACACAGGACGTGACGTAAAAACCACACACGGCAGATGACCATACACATTAGTGAGAGGGAGGATTTGGGAGGAGAGAAAGTCAAAGGACATAGAGGAAAAGTCTGGGAAACAAACTCCACAGTCACAGCAAGTATTTTATTAAATAAAAAAAAGAGATGTATTTAAAGCGTGCATCTGTATCAACATTTGCAAATCTGTGCAAATTGCGACCCTGTGAGTGTTCTTCTATGTGCTCATGAGTTAGTCAGCATGTATGTCTACTTGTGGAAGCGTGTGTGCGTTTGTGGGTGCGCATGTTAGAGAGTTTGCCCAAAACTGCATCAATCTTGTTCCATGATTTTCCTGCTTTTCGACTTCAATTTGTGTTAAGAAAATCACAAATTCCACAACTGATGGTATTAAAATGCATAGCCAAAAAAGAGAACTCACAACGGTTAACATCTTTCTGTCTGTTAGACAGTATCGTACTTTACATGAGAGAATGAATACAGCGCATCATCAAACATACTTTAAATGTGTCTGACGGATACCAAAGCCACCGACAGAGTGGTGTTTATGGAGCATGTGTCTACACGAGTCACCACAGCCTGGCACATTTTCTGCACCAGTCCACTTAGCCACATCAGCTACAAGTTGACCCCAAATCATGTGACACATTTACTGCGCTTCAGACAGGATTTACAGTGCCCTAACAGCACACTGGTGCCGAGTGTACTGATCTCCAAAGTCTGTACAACAAGAGACAGAAAAATGAGCTGCTACTTGCATTATAACTGTGTGTGCTTACTGAGAGAGAGAGAGAGAGAGAGAGAGAGAGAGAGAGAGAGAGAGAGAGAGAGAGACAGGACAAATACTGCAGGAGACGAAACAATTTGTTTTGCAACAAATACTTTGAACTAAAAGTCTGACAAAAATTATTGCTTACAATTGTACAAAATCATTTATTACCATCATTATTACTATCAATGTTCATTTTCATTCAAAACTTATCAAACTGTCTCCATTTCTTGGGTTGTGACAATCAGAGGAAAGAGAAAAATTGGGCCATGCCCAAACCAAGCTCAATATTCAGCACAAAATGGAGTCCATGAGCGTTGCGCAGTCAGTCTCTTCAAACCTTAACCCCTGTCCTGTCCCCTGCCGGAGCGCTCTCTGAAAGACAGAATGAAAGTGGAGGGAGATAGGGAAAGGGCAGGAAGGAGGGAGATGGGTGTTTCAACTACTCAGAAGAACAAGGGAAAGAATTCCACTCTTGGTTTTTCCATTCAATTTTTTTTCTGGTCATTAAAGAAGTAATTCAGCTTTGAAAACCTTCCCTGGCCACAGGCAAGTTCATTTCGTTCTGTATGTTGAATCAGGTCTGCTATGTCTCCCTCTGTATCTATCCCTCACCGAAGACAGTGTCTGTTTCAATGACATTTATGACAAACAATGCATGTGTCCTTGTCAATACAAATCCTATACGAGCATCAGGCTTGATATGATGCAAACACGCATTCAAAATCACAATAAGAGTACGCACATCATGTACAGGTTTCAGGTTTGCTATGATGCCCTTGCGCATTCAGAATCACAACAATATCATGTGGAAACAAGAATGCCAGAATTTCTGCAGCTTTACGTATTACCAGATGATTCGTAATCCAAACTGAGGGTTTTTTCCAGAGACTGTCTTCAATCTTTTGGATTTTTCCACATACAGAGGAGGTTTTCCCAAAGTTGTCAAAACTTATCCAGAGGTCTAGACAACCTATTACCCTTGGGAAAGGGAAGCAGAGAGAAAGAGAAGAGGAAGTTGGCAAGCTGGCGTTGCATGTTGGTGCGGTGAATATCTTCTCTAGGTCATCATCACCTGTGACCTTCATCCTATGACCTTGACCTACAACCTGGAGCTTCCCTGCATGAAGCCCTTCATCATGTCGATGGGCAGGGGGAAGATGATGGTGGAGTTCTTTTCCGCCGAGATGGAGTTGAGGGTCTGCAGGTAGCGCAGCTGAAGGGCCGCTGGAGACTCTGTGATGATCTCTGCCGCTTCCTTCAGGGCACGGGAGGCCTTCTGCTCCCCCTCTGCTGCGATCACCTGAAACAATCACAACTGTCTGTTCTGAGTCCTGCCTAGACTAAACAGTGGTCTGTACTGAACAACTGTCTGCACTGAACAATTGTCGGTGTTCAAAAACTGTCTGCACTGAACAACAGTTGAATAGCTGTCTATACTGAACAATAGTCTGTACTGAACAGCTGTAAACTGAACAACTGTCTGTATTGCACAACTGCCTGTACTGAACAATTGTCTGTGCTAAAAAACTGCCTGTACTGAACAACAGTTAAACAACGGTCTGTACTGAGCAACAGAATGTACTGAACAACTGTTAACCACACACCTGTATGCACTGTACAACTGTACATGGAACAACAGTTTTGTATGGAAAATTCTGAACAATTCTGTACAGACCAACTGTTCGCACAGAACATCAGTCTGTACTGAACTGTCTGTACTGAACACAGTCCATAGTGAACAACTGTACTCAATATACTGAACAGCCATCTGTACTGAACAACCGTCTGTACTGAACAGCTGTCTGTAATAATAACTGTCCGTCTGAACAACAGTCTGTACTGCTGTCTGAAGTGAACAGCAGTCTGTACTGAACAACTGTTTGTAGTGAACAACTACAGCTGCCTGTACTGAACAACTACAACTGCCCCTGCTGAACAACTACAACTGTCCTCTTGAACAACTGCCTGTACTGAATAATTACAACTGCTTGTACTGAACAATTACAACTGCCTGGACTAAATAATTCCAGTGAACAGCTGTCTGCTGTGCTGATCAACAACTGCTGTCTGTGCTGAACAATTGTGATTGTGATCACTACAACTGTCTGTGCTGAACATTGCAGCGAACAATTAGAACTGTCTGAACAGAACCTTTTATGTACTAGGTCACTGTTGTCATGTGCATGCGCAGCCAGTGTGTGTGTGTGTGTGTGTGTGTGTGTGTGTGTGTGTGTGTGTGTGTGTGTGTGTGTGTGTGCATGCATGCGTTCGTGTGTGACTGACTGACCTTAGCACGTGCTTCACGTGCAGCCTCTGCCTCAGCAGCCATGGCTCTCTGCAGTTGGACAGGCAGGCGCACATCTTTCCTGTTATAGAATGACAAGAACAGACAGTGTAAACATTGCATCACAGTAACCATTGCATCGTATAGGGACGTCTTACCTCTCATAACCATGACAACAACGGACAGTGTTCACATGATATCATAGTAACCATTGCATCATTCAGGGACGTCTTTCCTGTTGCAGAATGACAACAAACAGTGTTAACATGACATCACAGTAACCATTGCATCATACAGGAAGTCTTCCTGTTACAGAATGACAACAAGCCACAGTGATAACATGACATTATAGTAACCATCCGTCTTTCTTGTTACAGAGCAACAACAACGGACAGTGGTAACATGGCATCATAGTAATGTTGCATCATAAAGGGACATCTTTCCTGTTACAGTATGACATCATAGTAACCACTGCAGTAGAAAGAAAGTCGTGGAGAGCTGGAGAGCGTGGCAGCAGAGAGTCCTCAGAAGAGAAGCCCCCTTCAAGCAAGTGTTTCAGCCCTTATCTCTTCACACTCCAGGGGGGTTGGGCCACACCCCGGTTCATGACTATCAATGTCCCTCTGCTGCCCTTTTTTTCCCATCTTGGGATGAGCCATGGGAGGGATTCAAACCCATGACCCTCTGGACATGCTCATTTTCCACTTAATGACTTGCACTCTAACCACTGCGCCACTGGGGCACCTGATATTTGTAGGGAAATTTAAGCCTTATGAAGTTCACTTTCATTCCCCCTTGACCAGATCCAGCTTCAACACCTCTCTGCCGCTTCTGCCATTGCTTTCAGGGCTCTGGTTTTTTTTCCCTCCCTGCAACTGAGAGCTGTTTCATGAGGCTGTATGCAGATGTTCCTACAAACCCCTTAGCTCCAATTTCTGCAGTGAGGACTTCGACCTGATAGCCTTCTCTCCTCAGGCTGTTTGCCAGATCAGCATACTTTTCAGTCTTGTAGATTTGAGCTGCCTCCAATCTGTTCTCATATGGCACTGTGAGCTCGATCATGATCAGCTGCTTGGTTGACTGAGAGTGGACTACTATGTCTGGTCTCATGCCACTCTTGCTGATGATCTCTGGGTGACTCTTCCATTCTGGGAGATCTGCAGTGCACTCCTAGTCATCTGCCCATCCAGCAGACTCTGCCTGCATGTTCCTTGTGGCACTGTTATTCTTGGCCATGATTTGCTACCTCCTGCCGTGAAGAATGTTGCAGGCTTTTGGAGTCCTGATTTTTCCTTTTGTGGTGTTGGTACTAGCCCAGACTGCTTGTACAATCTCTTTGAGCACTTGGTTGTGCCTCCATGTGTACCTTCCTTGAGCAGGGCTACTTTACATGAGCTTAGGACATGCTCACTGTTTGTTTTTCATGGCAGAGGGGGCATGCAGGATCGTCTGGTTTTCCCCACTTCACCAGGTTTGCATTTGAGGGCAGAAGGTCATATGCAGATCTGAGAATGAAGCTGATCCTGAGAGGGGCCATGTGCCAAATGTCATTCCAAGTGAGACTTCTTTGGAGTGCATTCTCCCACGTTGTCCATTGCCCTTGCTGGCTCTGCTGGACTGCTTTTTGGAGTCTTTTTTTGTCTTCTTCTTTTCTCATCTCCTGAATCATCATGTCTCTTTTGGCTTTTCCTTTGGCCTTTGACCACCATCCAGTTTCGGTCACCCCCCAGTCCTTGTCTGTTGGTCTGTGTGTGTCCTGTTATTTCTTTGATCTTGAGATTTTCTTTTGCAGAATCCATCGCCTCTTGAACTTTCCATTTTCTGCCTGTCTTCAGCTGGGGCTTGATTGCTTCTACCACCTTGTCTTCTGAGTCCTCCAGCATGTTTTGAAGTCTGATCTTCCCTGCTTTGTATTCCTCCAGGATGGATTTCAAAGGTAGTTTCAGCTTTGCCTGGCGACAGTAAAGCGCTATGTCAGTGAGACAGGGTGGGACACCAAGCCATTTCCTTGTGAACTTGTTGATTTTGGTTTCCATTGCCTCCACTATGCTGGTGCAGATGTCATATATCATCAGAGGCATAGGGAGTTTTGGTATCAGCATGAACTGCAGACACCAGACCTTGTATTTGCCAGGGAGCCCACACTGGTCAATGGTCTCCAAGCCTTCTTCTGACATCTGTTTTTTTTTTGCTCTTTGTGTGTCTTTCAGGGTATCATCTTACCATCTTCCAAGGCTCTTGACTGGCTCTTCTGTGACTGTTGGAATGGCCTGGTTGGCAACACTGAAGAGACTATAGATTCGGCTACTTTTCTTTTCCTTTCCTCAGTGAGAGACTCCGTGATTTTTTTGGCTTGAACTTCACTCTGGATGAAGCATCTATGTTGTCCAGCCTCTCCAGCACATGATGTGTCTCGTCTTCTTTGGATGAAATCACTGTAATGTTATCCATGAAGGCCTTGAGAGGGGGCATCTTGTATACATCGCCAAGGTCTTGTTTGTCTTGCGTTGCTTGTTGCTGCTTTCAAGATGACTTCCATTGCCAACACGAACAGTATTGGGGAAATTGCACAGCCCATTGCAATGCCCACTTCCAAGTTGATCCAATCTGTTGTGTACTTCTCGGTAGAGAACCGCATTCAGAAGCCACTGAAGTACTTCTTGAGCATGTCGCGGATGTTCTTTGGCACATGGTACATCTCAAGAGCCAGCTGTAATAGCTCATGGGGTACAGATCCATATGCTTTTGCCAGATCAAGCCAGACTACGTCCAGGTCTCTCTTTTCTGCTTTTGCTCTTTGGATTGCGTCCCAGATCATTGTGGCGTGTTCTACACTGCCAGCCATGCCTGGGATGCCACCTTTCTGGACTGACACACCCAAGCCCTTGTTTTCCATGAGGTGTTTGGTCAGCCTTGCTGCCATGACAGAAAAGAAGATTTTCCCTTTGACGTTCAGTAGTGATATTGGCCTGAACTGGCTGATGTCACTTGAGTTTTGCTCTTTGGGGATGTACACACCATCTGCTG
Source organism: Conus betulinus (assembly GCA_016801955.1). NCBI lineage: Eukaryota > Metazoa > Mollusca > Gastropoda > Neogastropoda > Conidae > Conus > Conus betulinus. Next base: position 110,661 of record JADBJO010002401.1, read on the forward strand.
TCATCCACTGGCCGCTGATCTTCTGGTTTCTCCAAGCTGATCGCAGCAGCCTGTGGAGCCACTCCAGCACCATATGTATGACAGTATGACATCATAGTAACCACTGCATCATATAGGGATGTCTTTCCTGTCACAACATGACATCATAGTAACCATTGCATCATATTGTCGTAACTTTTGCATCATATAGGGACGTCTTTCCTATTACAGCATGACAACAATGAACAGGTTCACAAGGCACAACACACCAACCATTCCATCATATATTTTCCCCAATACCAATGTCAGGATAACTATTGGCCTCATCATACTGCCATTTTTCTTATGTACAGCATCACAATAACCATCAACCTGCGTACTGGCGGTCACGACTGGCCAGATACTCACACTTCCACCCCGTTCCACTTTGACTCCCCAGGGGTCAGTGGCCTCGTCCAGAGAGCTCTGGAAACAATAGAAATAATGGAAACACCCTGGACGCACTCATAGTCATGGACATAAACAGAGCAAAATACAAAGATAATTGAGAAACACACACACACACACACACACACACACACACACACGCGTGCGCGCGCGCACACACACACACACACACACACAAATGGACACAGACAAAAACAGCCATAATCCACGGACAAAAATCCCCCTCTCCCTTCCCCATCCACTCCTTCCCCTAACACACACACACACACACACACACACACACACACACACAATGGACACAGTCAGAAACAGCTATAAATCTACGGACAAAAATCCCCCTCTCCCTCCCCCATCCACTTCTTCCCCTAACACACGCACACACACACACACACACACACACACACACACACACACACACACACTCAGCAGCAGCAGTATTGACTTAGACAACAAGAATACCTGGGAAAAGAAAAGACAATGAATCAAGAAGTGGTGACCACTGGAACCTGTAGGAAAAAAAAAATGGCGGAGGATTAAAACCGCTAAAAATGCCTTGGTGTGGAAGCAAAAATACCTTGGGAGACAGGAAAAGCACATTTCGAGTCATTATCGACTCCTCTTCAGGCTGACCGTAGATCAAAGAGCTGTGGGAGGCTGTGGTGAGCTTTGGTGATGACTGCGGGTCAGAGACTTGATGATCACAGCTCGCTTCACTGATGCAGTTTGACAGAAGACAGAGTACATGACAGGGTCAGGAGGTGCGGTGATTGGGGTAGATCAGTGCAGCAAGCAACAAGGACAATCAGGGAAAGAAGGAAACAGGGGAGGTGAAGGGGGGAGGGTGGGGTGGGGGTGGGGGGAGCCGGGGGGGGGGGGGGGGGGGGGGGCTTGGGGGCTGGGTTAAAGAGGGGAGGAGTGTTACGTCAATTAGGTGAATTCACCACCGGGGGTTACCGGAAGCCCCATCCCTGTCCCTTCCTCCTCTTTTACCTACTTCCCTCCCTTTGTATCACCTCCCCCTACAGTCATGAGCAGATAATGAAGGATTGTCTTGTGAGTCCAGTGTGTCACTTTACCTGCATTAGATGAGTGATGATCTGATGAATGGGTCCTATTTGCGTGTGTGACTGATGGCCTGATGTATATACCTACCTGCATTAGATGACTGATGGCCTGATGTATATACCTACCTGCATTAGATGACTGATGGCCTGATGTATGGACGTATGGTGTGATGTATGGACGTACCTGTGTGCTATGACCTAATGTACGGATTACCTGCATTAGATGGCTATTGACCTAATGTACGGATTACCTGCATTACATGGCTATTGGCCTAATGTACGGATTACCTGCATTAAATGGCTGTTGGCCTAATGTACGGATTACCTGCATTAAATGGCTAATGGCCTAATGTATGGACCTACCTGCATTAGATGGCTAATGGCCTAATGTATGGACCTACCTGCATTAGATGGCTAATGGCCTAATGTATGGACATACCTGCATTAGATGGCTAATGGCCTAATGTATGGACCTACCTGCATTAGATGACTACTAGTCTAATGTATGGACCTACCTGCATTAGATGGCTAACGGCCTAATGTATGGACCTACCTGCATTAGATGGCTAATGGCCTAATGTATGGACATACAGTCTGATGTATGGTCCTACCGGCATTAAAAGACAGATGGCCCGATGCATAGGTCTACCTACCCCAGATGACTGATGAGCTGATGTATGGATCTACCTACCCCAGATGACTGTTGACCTGATGTATGGATGTGGACCTACCTGCATCAGGTGACTGTGGCCAGACGAATGTCCTTACCTGCATCAGGTCACTGAGGGTCCAATGAACAGCCTTACCTGCATCAGGTCACTGACGGTCCAATGAACGGCCTTACCTGCATCAGGTCACTGACGGTCCAATGAACGGCCTTACCTGCATCAGGTCATTTATGGTCCAATGAACAGCCTTACCTGCATCAGGTCACTGATGGTCCAATGAACAGCCTGACCTGCATCAGGTCACTGATGGTCCAATGAACGGCCTTACCTGCATCAGGTCACTGATGGTCCAATGAACAGCCTGACCTGCATCAGGTCACTGATGGTCCAATGAACAGCCTGACCTGCATCAGGTCACTGGTGGTCCAATGAACGGCCTTACCTGCATCAGGTCACTGATTGTCAACGGCCTTACCTGCAAAAGGTCACGGATGGTCCAATGAACAGCCTTACCTGCATCAGGTGACTGATGGTCCAATGAACAGCCTTACCTGCATCAGGTGACTGATGGTCCAATGAACAGCCTTTCCTGCATCAGGTCACTGACGGTCCAATGAACGGCCTTTCCTGCATCAGGTCACTGACGGTCCAATGAACAGCCTGACCTGCATCAGGTCACTGACGGTCCAATGAATGGCCTTACCTGCATCAGGTCACCGATGGTACAATGAACGGCCTTACCTGCATCAGGTGACTGATGGTTCAATAAATGTCCCTTCCCTGCATCAGGTGACTGATGGTTCAATGAACAGCCTGACCTGCATCAGGTGACTGATGGTACAATGAAACGGCCTTACCTGCATCAGTGACTGATGGTTCAATAAATGTCCTTCCCTGCATCAGGTGACTGATGGTTTAATGAATAGCCTTACCTGCATCAGGTGACTGATGGTTCAATGAATAGCCTTACCTGCATCAGGTCACTGACGGTCCAATGAATGGCCTTACCTGCATCAGGTCACCGATGGTACAATGAACGGCCTTACCTGCATCAGGTGACTGATGGTTCAATAAATGTCCTTTCCCTGCATCAGGTGACTGATGGTTCAATGAACAGCCTGACCTGCATCAGGTGACTGATGGTACAATGAACGGCCTTACCTGCATCAGGCGACTGATGGTTCAATAAATGTCCTTTCCCTGCATCAGGTGACTGATGGTTCAATGAATAGCCTTACCTGCATCAGGTGACTGATGGCCTCACGGTCGGACAGAATCTCGGCCAGGTTCTTGGTGCCCAGCACGTTGCGCAGGGTGGTGGCGGCCAGCAGTCGCGTGGATCGGTTGGAGTCCTCCACGTTGGTGATGGACATGGTGGCGTTCTGAACCCTGTAGTACACCACGGCGTCCACCGCCACCGTCACAGAGTCCCTGGTCAGCACCTGACGGAATGACACTGAGGATGTTAATGATGCTGATTGCTGATGGTGGTGGTGGTGTGATGGTGGTGGTGGTGGTAATGATGATGATGATGATGATGGTGGTGATGGTGATGGTGATGATGATGACAGAGTGGGCAATACTCGTAGAAGTGCCTTTGGAAGTTAGCAGCATAGAGTGAAGAAAGGAGTCACAGACCGTCCTCTTGATATCAGAACAACTGAATGAAGGACGAGGGGAACAGTCACAGACCTTCCTTTGCACAGTACAGAAACATAGTGGAGGACGAGGAAACAGTCACAGACCTTCCTTTGCACAGTAGAGGAACACAGTTAAGGACGAGGGGAACAGTCAGACCTTCCTTTGCACAGTAGAGGAACACAATGAAGGACAAGGGGAACAGACACAGACCTTCCTATGGGTGTTAGAGGAACACAATGAAGGACAAGGGGAACAGACACAGACCTTCCTTTGGGTGTTAGAGGAACACAATGAAGGACAAGGGAACAGACACAGACCTTCCTTTGGGTGTTAGAGGAACACAATGAAGGACAAGGGGAACAGTCACAGACCTTCCTTTGGGTGTTAGAGGAACACAATGAAGGACAAGGGGAACAGACACAGACCTTCCTTTGGGTGTTAGAGGAACACAATGAAGGACAAGGGGAACAGACACAGACCTTCCTTTGGGTGTTAGAGGAACACAATGAAGGACAAGGGGAACAGACACAGACCTTCCCTTTGGGTGTTAGAGGAACATTGTGAAGGACGAGGGGAACAGACACAGACCTTCCTTTGGGTGTTAGAGGAACACAATGAAGGACAAGGGGAACAGACACAGACCTTCCTTTGGGTGTTAGAGGAACACAATGAAGGACGAGGGGAACAGACACAGACCTTCCTTTGGGTGTTAGAGGAACACAATGAAGGACAAGGGGAACAGACACAGACCTTCCTTTGGGTGTTAGAGGAACACAATGAAGGACAAGGGGAACAGACACAGACCTTCCTTTGGGTGTTAGAGGAACACAATGAAGGACAAGGGGAACAGACACAGACCTTCCTTTGGGTGTTAGAGGAACACAATGAAGGACAAGGGGAACAGACACAGACCTTCCTATGGGTGTTAGAGGAACATTGTGAAGGACGAGGGGAACAGTCACAGACCTTCCTTTGCACAGTAGAGGAACATAGTGAAGGACAGTCATATACCTTCCTTCGGGCATTCAAGGATACTGTAAAGGTGAGGGGAACAGTCATGGACCTTTCCTTTGGGCATTGGCGGGCAGAGTGATGGCTGAGGGGAGCGGTCATAAACCTTCCTCTGGGCATTCAGGGATATAGTGAGGGACAAAGGAACGGTAAGAACCTTCTGGAAAGTGTAGGGACATGACACAGAGAACGAGAGGAACTAGTCGAAAAGAAAAGGGGAGGTGGAATACAGCTCCGCTCACATTCAGTATGGTCATCGTTACAATTTCAGTTTCGCCACATGTTGCAAACATGTACTGAAGCCCCACATGGAAAATATGAGAGAGAGAGAGAGGAGAGAGAGAGAGAGAGAGAGAGAGAGAGAGAGAGAGAGAGAGAGAGAGAGAGGAGAGCTTTGGGGACTGGGGTGAGGTATGTCAAATGTCGTAATTGTCAAGATGGCATGTCAAATGTCATAATTGTCCAGATGGCATATTCAAGAAAAGTCTAGCAGAAGGGCCGGCGAATAGCCGGATTTATTATTTTCCATTCTAATATGCAACCATTCAAACATAACATATGTAAGTAGGCGCTTAACGAAATGCTTTAGTAAATTTGTATTTTGTACAGTAGTTGGAAGCGAGTTCCTGGCATATTGTGCACAGTAAGCCTTATTTGTAATGAGCAATGCACGTATGTAGGCTAGAACAACAACGTGTGCTGAAGAACAAAACCACGGAAAACAAAAAACAAAACAAAAACAAAAAAAAAAACTGAGAGACAGAGGTAATTAAGGTAATGAGAGAGAGAAGAGAGAGAGAGAGAGAGAGAGAGAGAGAGAGAGAGAGAGAGAACACAGAGGGAGAGAGAGAGCGAGAGAGACAGCCAGCCAGCCAGACACACACACACACACACACACACACACACACACACAGAGAGAGAGAGAGAGAGAGAGAGAGAGAGAGAGAGAGAGAGAAGAGAGAGAGAGAGAGCCAGACACGCCAGAGAGAGACACGCAGAGAGAGAGAGAGAGAGAGAGAGAGAGAGAGAGAGAGAGAGAGAGAGAGAGAGAGAGAGAGGTCAGACAGACAATCAGACGGAAAGACAGAGAGGTCTTCAAAGGCCACCGGTCTTCGTTTCCTGTTAACAAGGGAGCTGCTCTGATGATCACAGCGATCCATCAACGTCAGCCGACCACACCACCATTAGCTACAGCAATGACCTCAACCTGCTTCCTACACACGCAGCCGGCCCAACCCCCCCCCCCCCCCCCCCCCCCCCCTCATCCCACATTCTCCTTTCCGCTTCCCTGCTAAGCACCACACAATAGCAGACCACGCCATCGTTACGGATAATAACCCCCCCCCCCTAACAAAACTCCTAAACACGCAGTCCCCCACCCCCTTCCTCCCCTAAACATACATTAGTACACTACACAATCAACAGAAACAGCAACTACGAAAAAAATAACAAAAAACAACAACAAAAACAACCTCCATGAAGTTCTTCCAAACATGCCCTCTTCCCCTCCCCTTCTAAACACACTAGACAACACAGAACACCCTTACTAGGGGCAACAATGATCTACCTAAAACTCCTTAATACGAACCCCTAACCTCAGCTCTGCTTTACACACAGGTTAACAGACCACACCATCACGATAGCACACAACATCCCCTCCCTCGCCACGCAGCAAGCCCACCCCTTCCCCTCTCCCTTTACTAAACACACAACAGTAGACTACACGCTAAACAGGGGGAGGGGGGGGGGGGCGGGCAAATAACTACTCCTCGAAACGCCCCCCCCCCCCCCCCCCCTGATAAACACACAACAGCAGATCATACCCTAAATAGGGAGAACAAATAACTATACCAAACTCAACACGTAGCCCACCCCTCCCCCCCCCCTCTCCACCACCCACCCTCCTGTCAACCATACACGACACCAGACCACAGCATGAAATGGACAGCAAATACATACCACAAACTCCTTAACACAATGTCCTCCCTCCCCTCCCTCACACAACACACACACCAGTTGACCGCACTATC